>JBAIAA010000096.1:1200000-1800000 GCA_037893245.1 Crossaster papposus
TATTTGTACCGCTCAAGACAATGAGGGCGACAGAAGAAACATCAAGCCATTCGTGATTCTGGCGCCACGCCAGCGGGTGCTCTTGTGCCTCGCTGGCGATATTTGTGATTCCCTGTGGACTTTATGATATTTTGGGGAAATGGGATCGGGAGAGTAATGTGTAGTTTGTCGGCATGTTGGAGTGGACCTGTTGGAAACAAATAGCTGGTAAGACTGTTCCTTTTATAAAATGGAAAGTGGGGTAGATCAGCTTGCCCTGCCAAATTACTTGGCGAGTTTTCTTGGTAAATTAAATGTTGTGTTGTGGGGTCCTACAGTACCAAAAGGTACGGCTGATATGTATAGTTTGATCATTCTTGTTAGTTCTTATTATTTTAGAGCTGTCGCAAAACTCAACATTTGCCGTATTTCATAGCACAGTACGGCGCTGGTACATGTATATGGTGGCATGATTTTCCAGTTGCGTCAATAACATGCTCGGGCGTTCGTTTTTATTGTGAGTCGACGGGCCGTGAAGTCAGCGCTGTCGGTGGGCACGCATGGTCGCGCTCGAGTAATCTGTTCGGCATTTGTCGAATTCCAACGGTAGGGCGTGGCCGCAGAGTGCGCTCCCTATTACCCCTAGTCCCGGCTGCGTCGGCTGCTATAATTCTCTCGATCTCCGTTAGATGTTTCTGAACGCCAAACATGGACATCACGTACGATATTGTGGAGGTAAGATAGCTTCATCATTTATATTTCGAAGATATTCGATTTACAAATTGTGCTTATAGATTTCAAATTAAATAGGCGCAGGAACACAAGGCGTCATTGGCATGTGCAGAAGGTTAGCACAAAGTGGATAATATTGCATTCTCAAGGCTCCCGGTTGTACACAATAGCGGGTTGTGTTTACCCTAGCCTATATTTGATGCTCCATTGTTTTGAGATTTAACATATTTTTGCTAGCAAAAAAAAAAAAAAAAAAAAAGGCCGACGAGCACTTTGAATTGTGATAGATGCCGATTTCATTGGAGATATATAAATATATATATATATATATATGAAATAAATTCAGGATACGAGTTATAATAACTTTGGCATATTTATTTATGGACAGACTGTTTCGTACCGTGTGACACTCATGTATATACACATATAATCTCATTTTATATAGTCGGGCGAAGTTTGGGATCGGCTCCATTTGATCCAGCTATTTTATACATTCCAAGCGTAGGTTACGGAACATGTGTTTATCACAGTGCATAGGTTTTAACAGTCAAGTGGCTATATAAGTCCGTGATATTATTTAAACACTGACAGCAGTTGGCACTCTTAGCCATTCCGTTTTTGCCCTTTTGTGTTCGTATTTCAATTATCAACGTCTTTCCATTTCCAGGAGAAGCCGGGCGCCTACGAGGGCATGCATAGAGACTAAGGCAAGCCCCGCTTCTAAAGGGCTTTGTGCTGCGTTCAAAATCTCTGCCAAGTATTTTGAGAACCTGCGTCAAGACGGCTGGGAAGACGTAACCCAGTTGTTCGGTCTGGACAAGGGGTGGCTCGGCCACCCTTTGACCCTGGCTCCGAAAGGGGGTAAGCGGCAAAATTTCGAGCGGCTGATGGCTCGTGTGGAGGCCGGCCCACTCGGTGAACAGTTTTTCGGCAGGCCGACCAAACTGCGTAAAACTCACACTGGCACCGGGGCTTGACACACCGGCACTGCAAGGATCAGGCCCCGGGTCTGACTCACAGTACGTCAACGGCTGACGTCGCCGTCCAGGGGACTGCATCCACCTCGGACTTACAGGTGAATTAAGTATTTATACATTAAGTCTAATTGCGATATACATGTGTAAAATGGTGAATAAGGCAGTGGTTTATAGTTGTAGTATTCTGGTACGTATGTGACATTCGCAAGTAAGACCTTTTCAAATTACAGACCCGATATATTATGGATATCGTGCTGGATAGGAATACATTTAACATTATTGGCAGATGGAACAAAGACAATTCGTTGAGCTTAGATTTTGATCTGGAGTCCCTTACATCTTGAGTCTATACCCCAGAGACAATGTATAGAAATTATGGGGAAGGGTTTGAGAAACTCCATGAAAGTATCTGTAGCCAAATTTTGAGCCGATAGTTTGATTAAAAACCGAACACGTACTGTGAAATGTTATTTTGAGTTCGGTCTCGAACCTACAGGAGCGTGGATTGTAAAAGGTTAGATCTGAGGTTGGACCTCGAGGTTAAACGGAGATGGGCAATGATATTTGGCGAAATTATTATAAATCCACACAAAACCCTGTGGAGATTCACTGAAAGTTTGTTTTGGTTTAGGGTCGGACCTAGAGATGAAAAGGGTCCGAATTGCTCAAGAAGAAACAGGATGAGTTAAATTTAGGTTTCTATTCAGAGCTTGCAATGACCTCATAAGGGGTAGGTTTCCATTAAATAATTTGATTAATCAGATTCAAATTCTTAGGTTGGACCTCGAGGCAGTAAGATAGGGGCTCCCGAAAGAAATTGTATAAGTTCAGATGCCGAGGTTGGACCTCAAGGGGGCAAAGGGCAGGGTCCTCCGAAATAAATCATTTTAATAAATTGAGCAGATTCCGAGGTTGGACCTCGAAGTGGCAATGGGCTGGGTCCCTAAAAGAAAACTTGTAAACCAGAGTTAGTTCAGATTTCGAGGTTGGACCTCGTAGTGGCAAGGGGCTGGGTCCCTAAAAGAAAACTTGTAAACCAGAGTTAGTTCAGATTTCGAGGTTGGACCTCGTAGTGGCAAGGGGCTGGGTCCCTAAAAGAAAACTTGTAAACCAGAGTTAGTTCAGATTTTGAGGTTGGACCTCGTAGTGGCAAGGGGCTGGGTCCCTAAAAGAAAACTTGTAAACCAGAGTTAGTTCAGATTTCGAGGTTGGACCTCGTAGTGGCAAGGGGCTGGGTCCCTAAAAGAAAACTTGTAAACCAGAGTTAGTTCAGATTTCGAGGTTGGACCTCGTAGTGGCAAGGGGCTGGGTCCCTAAAAGAAAACTTGTAAACCAGAGTTAGTTCAGATTTCGAGGTTGGACCTCGTAGTGGCAAGGGGCTGGGTCCCTAAAAGAAAACTTGTAAACCAGAGTTAGTTCAGATTTCGAGGTTGGACCTCGTAGTGGCAAGGGGCTGGGTCCCTAAAAGAAAACTTGTAAACCAGAGTTAGTTCAGATTTCGAGGTTGGACCTCGTAGTGGCAAGGGGCTGGGTCCCTAAAAGAAAACTTGTAAACCAGAGTTAGTTCAGATTTCGAGGTTGGACCTCGTAGTGGCAAGGGGCTGGGTCCCCGAAGGAAATCATTTTAACTAAATTAAGTTCAGATTCCAAGGTTGGATCTCAAGGTCGCAAAGGGCTGGGTCCCCCAAAAGAAATACATTTGACCAAATTAAGTTCAGATGGTGAGGTGGGACCTCTTAGTGCCACGGGGCTGGGTCCCCAGAAAGAAATAACTTTGACCAATTAAGTTCAGATGCCGGAGTAGCACCTCGATAGGGCAAGGGGCATGGTTCCCAAAGGAAATCCTTAAAACTAAATTCAGTTCAGATTCCGAGGTTGGACCTCGAGATGGTAAGGGGCTGGGTCCTCAAAAAGAAATGTTGACCAAATTAGGTTCAGATGCCGAGGTGGGACCTCGAAGTGCCTCGGGACTGGGTCCCCAGAAAGTAATAATTTTGACCAAATTGAGTTCATATGACGAGGTGTGACCTCGAAGTGCCATGGGCTGGGTCCCCAGAAAGAAATAATTTTGACAAAATTGAGTTCAGGTGCCGAGGTGGGACCTCGAAGTGCCACGGGGCTGGGTCCCCAGAAAGAAATAATTTTGACCAAATTGAGTTCAGATGCCGAGGTGTACCCTCGGAGTGCCATGGGCTGGGTCCCCAGAAAGAAATAATTTTGACAAAATTGAGTTAATTTGCCGAGGTGGGACCTCGAAATGCCACGGGGCTGGGTTCCCCTAAGGAAATAATTTTGACCAAATTGAGTTCAGATGCCGAGGTGGGACCTCGAAGTGCCACGGGGCTGGGTCCCAAAAAGAAAACCCTTCTATCTAATTAGGGTAAGATGCCGAGAGTGGACGTCGAGGTGCAAGGGCTAGGGTTCCCGAAATAAATCATTTTGATCAAATTAAGTTTAAAAGCCGAGGTGGGACCTCGAAGTGCGAGGGGATGGTCCCCAGAAAGAAAGCCTTTAACAAAATTAAGTATAGATATCGAGGTTGGACCTCGAGTTGGCTATGGGCAGGGTTCCCGAAAGAAATCCTGTTATCCAAATTGAGTTCAGATGCCGAGTTTGGACCTCGGGGTAACAATAGACAGGTCACCCCTGAAAAAAATGTGATATATCAAAGTAAAATGTTGATTTACCGGTTGAACCTCAAATAAATAGGTTGGGTTCCCTTTAAGAAATCTGATAAATTTGGTAAATCCGAGGATGAGCCTAAAGAACACTGATTAAGGTTGGCGGGTCTATGCCCTTTGGGTCTGCAATTGATGATATTTGCAGCGCCTTGAGTAAATACATGTTATGTACATATGCACAGTACCGATACGTGTGTGCGTCGGTGTGCGCGCATTGTTAGCGTTTCGGCAAAAAAATCGGCTAAAATTAACAATGTTTCAATTTGTTTATAATAAGTGATGGCATACCAAAATTTAAAGCCGAGACTGGGCCTTAGGATGCACTGGGCAGGAGGCCAAAATTGTTTGATTAATTAAGGTTCTGGGTCCCAATTTAATTCCCAAGGTAGCGTTGTTAAAGGATTCAAGTTTTAGGCGCCAAGGAAGTAAGAGGACGAGACCCTATATTTGAGTTTAGAGTTTCATGAACTTTTGATCCGAGGTTGGACCTCAAAGTATACTTGGGCTTTGCCCGAAATGGGTTATGGTGAGGAGATAAATCCCCGAATTTGACAGACAAATCATGAAGAACGGCCGCTACTGAGGAGTGTAAATTATTACTGGTATTTACCGATAAAATATATTCTGGGGTAGGGTACAGCCATATTTTCACGAGAGGTATTACCATATTTAAATTAACAGGTGTACAGTGTACATGTACTCATAACAGTGATAATAACCGATTATACTAAGCTTAAAAGTCCAGAATGGGCTCTTTTAACCATTGTACCTTCCGGCATATTCAATTTCAATCACAGAAATGAAGCTTAATATAGAGCTGCACCTGCTTTAAATTGAGATGATGTATCTGAGCTCAAAAGGGCTGAGCCTCGATCAACTCATAGATTCATAGAAAATACATGAATTTGTGGGCTTTTCAATTACATTAACAATAAATACACAGGTGATATTTGTAATATAGGGAGAATAAGATTGCATAGGCAGATGCATCTTCATGTACATGTATTTACATTTAAAACATCATGTAAAGTAACTTGAAGAGGTCGAGTATCACTCGATGTCACCAGAGTGCCCTTAGCATTGCAGGCAACATAATAAATGTGGCTGCCCCCTTCCCCCTTATTCAAGTCATTTTAATTTGGGTGTGCATGTACGTAGCTCTGGTAGCCTAGGGATACATGCAGGGCGGATGAACTCTCGTCTGTTTACTGGGGTGAGCCAAGACTGGTGTATAGCAAAGAGATTACACTTGAAGCAATTTTGTAAAGAGCGATGAATGCGCTCTACATTGGTACGGTGGAGTTTAGGCAGATACAACAGTATTATCCATCCACATTATTCTTGCCTGCTAGTGGCACGTTCCGTCGGCGTTTGTTTGTTTGTTTGTTGGGGTGTTTGTTTGTTTGTTTATGTGAATGCAGGCGAAATCCGCTTTGGAGGTCTACAAACTAAGCGTCGGTAGCTTCTTAAAGGTTGTACTGTCACTGGCTACATGGCATATGTGATGTCCATTTTCAGGAAGTATGTTGACAAATTCACGCCACTGTCCATCGCCGACATCAAAGTAAAACAGATGTACGTAAATATTCTCACATAGTGGCACAAACAAAACCATGGAATCCAAGGTTCAGGATATAGCTAAAGATTCTGACCAAGTATCGGGTAAAGATTCTGACAAACGGTCAAGGTTTGCCCTTTAAGCATTTAGGTTTGAACGCCCTTTTCGGCCGACACTAAGGCGTGAAAGGGGTGTGTTTAGACCCTTGAAACAGGGCTAACGGCCTAGAGAAAATTCTCGGCAGGGCCAACATGGTCGGGGTTACGGTCAGAGAGAAAAACGTGTTAAATTGCAGGGTTGGTCAATTATGTAAGCATTGGAAGATCATTTTAACATAAAATGCTGACAGGTTTGGTCTATGGGCTTTCGATGATGTGTTATTTACACCCTTTTGTAGGCGGAGAAAGTATATGGCTTCTCCTTTATAGTGCATAGCCTTGGGTATTTTAATATTTGGCTGGAACATATACAATGCGTTAATAAATTTATTTATGAGCACGAGATGCATTTTGTTGGCCTTGGAGAGGCATAGAGATTGATATCAAAATAAAACTATGAATGACGTAAAAGAATCATGTTTTCTAGTTGTCCTTTCTCGGGGGCACATCTCTATAACGTTCCTACCCTTTTAATACTAATAGTAACTTTGCGATACTTAGCAGTACTGAAGCGTCACGCGTGGGAGAGGTCCTTTATTCGGTGTTTCGATCTCTTCGCAGCCCAAGCAGGAGAGCGAGAAAGAAAATCCTCAGTTGGGTGGACATATCCGGGAAACCCGTAAGTGTACCTAGCTTGTGTGCGCCAAACCCTCTAGATGTCATTTCAGGTCGTGCCTTACCAGATGTGCAAGCACTGCTGTTTAGAGATCCAGACCATTTAGTAGCTGGATAGCCTCGAATGTGAGCCCGGATCTTTGGGACTTCGTTTTCGGTGAGTCGTGGATGGTCCCGTTGTATCTAGATGGCAGCGTAAAGGGGTAGAGATTAAAAGAAAGAACATATATAAACAAATCTACAATTCGACATGCCCCCACAAAAGTATTTTGCAAACGCCCCTTTGTGTTGTAAGTTCGTTCCCTTCATAAATGAGACCCTAACTAAGAGGCTAAATACAAAGTTCCGTGGAGCTTTTGGGGAAGACGAGCGAAATTCAACCGCCCAGATGTGTAAATGTCCCATCCATTGAACCCCAAAAGCCAAGACTACATGTAGTTATGTCGATGAAGGGGCCAAATCTTTGGTGTAAAGACACACCTTTCAAATTAGTTCCCTTGGGCGAGATTGCCAAGTTCATTGACAATAATGGATTCTTCCTTTTCAGCCACTAATGATGCACGAGGTTACAAGCAAATACTTTTGTCGGAATTGTCAAACCCTTTGTGGCCTCGAGTGTGCAAGTTACTATTTGGTTTGTGATTTTCATCATGGCTAAAGCACCGGGCTATCCACACTGAGGTTTAGAATGATGGCCGTTTCACTTGTATTCGTTTCACAGTACTCAGAGATGGCAAGGCTTTTGACAGGGCTCTGATATCGCTTTGTGTGGTTTGCTACATAAACTCACATTTTGGGTTCTTCTTCAATCCGGAAAAGAGTCATCTTCACCCATCCTCTAGCATGATTCATCTGGGTCTGGGAAATCTGTTAAAAAAATTTAAAAAAATAAAATAAAATCCATTTCGAGACTAGACAATGTCTATCTCACTCCGCTCACACAAAAAGTGCGAGCCAAGAATTCCTTCTTGCGTTTTATAAATTCATTCTCACAGCCAATACCTTGGAAAATGGAACACCATGCGCCAGTGACTTGATGAGTTCAGACACTTTCGTTGGGGAGGAGTCTCAGTGGTGGATCCGTTAGGAAACGCTAGTTTTAGAGATTACTGGTCTCCGGAAATTCTAGTTGGGGCAGACATCTGCTGCAAGGAGGCCTTTGCTTTGTATTTTGACCTGCAGTCAGTTTCAGACTCATTGTGGAATAGGCGTGTTGACGTGACAGCTGACTCTTTGGCTCTCTTCAACGTTTGGAGCAATCGCAGAGCAAAGTCAACAGTTTTGGCAACCCCTTGTTTAAGTCGATTTTCACCCCGATCTTAGAGGGCAACTGCACTTTGCATTCGAGATGGATCCCGTTTAAGCAAACCCAGCAGACGTCCATTCAAGGAAATTATCACGAGCTGACGCTCAGTTATCCAATTCAGTCTGGAAGCTGCTTCAGAAGAAGTCGAGAGGCGCTCGCGGCTTCATGTTTGACTTGATGGCACTTCCTTTAAATGTGCCGAAAGGATTAGCGGGTCTGCATTACTCGAGGGATCCAGTGCCCGGGTCGTCGGGTGTAAATGTATTTGCCCAGCAGTGCCCAGTTGGTGAAGAGCTTTGTTTTCCACCTTTCGTTATGATTGCTTCACTCATTCGACCGTAACAGGTATGGGGTTACGTGAAGGTTACTATGGTGGTGCCAAACACCCTCACCCGTAGCCATGGTGGCTGCGTCTGTCTTCTTTTACGAATCGCTTGATACGTCTGTCTAAGGTGGGACATATGGAGCTCCGTGAATATTCATCAGTTAAGGATTACCAGCCAAATATGGAGGGGCTGCCCTTTGAACTCCGGGCCTTTAAAATTTTCTTTCCCAACTCCACAAAGGATCAGATGAAATTTCCGCCGTCAAAGTTCAACAATGTCCTCCTCATGTCGGGCTCCATGGGTAGGAGCCTTAAAGGTTTCAGCTGGCCTTCAAATCTTAATGTGCAGCTGGTCGCTAACTGGAGTTAGATTGCATCATTATGTAGAGCGGTGGCAGCTACATGCCGACAGCATGCAGTAGTTTTACACGAAGTAATTAACTATTTCAGCAGGTTAGCAATTGCCAGACAGGAGCACGAGAGGTCATAAGAGTCTTTTGCGCAGCCACCGTTCGGCTTCAGCCTTCAGGTAGAGTTTTCGGACTGTATCTTCATCTTGTCATCAATCTGCCAAACTAAGCTGGTGAAAGTAAATTGTTCTGTAGCCATGGTCAACAAGGCCCTAAGACTAAGAGCCATGTAGTAACACTACCTGGGTCTTTCTCTCGAATGATTACATTATGCAAGTTGATCTAATATACGACGTCCATCTGTCCATCTGAAGCTTCACCGCAGGCTACATATGGTTTTAAGATCAACTTTGCGCCTGCTTTCTCCCCCCGACATATCTTGTTTCTAGTAGTACACAGTGGCTAACATTTGTGCATATATTGGCTTCTTCAAGCATAATGGAGTATTGGCAAGGTTGAAGTCGCTGAACAGCCTTTTTAGAAAGGCGGGCATACGACAAGCAGAAAATTAAGTTATATATTTAGTGGCATCACTCGAGGATTTTTTATCCATAATCATCAAGGCGAATGATATCAAACAGAAGAAAATATCTTTCACGCAGCATTGTCTCCTTCCTAGTAGATAGGGATTCTAAAAAAAAGAAGCAAGTCCACGCTGTTGGATGTGACAACTTAGGCGTTAGGGCTGGAGACTTTGGACGGACAAAGACGTGCGAGAGGGAGGCGACTTCTCTTCAACCACACGATTGGAAAGACGGTTAGAGATTAGTCCAGTTCTTCTTTCATTATCTTCCCAAAGTTAGATGATTCATCATCGGATTTAGACCCAGCCTGGTGCAGTCAACAGCTTGGTCGAGGCGGCAGGGTCCCACGGCTACAGCCTAAACGTTTTCTGCTGTCAACGTAAGATCGCAAACATCTCGTCAACAATATCTATATAAACAATCATATCACAATTATTAATTGTGTAACAAGTGGCAGTATCATCTAGTTAAAGCGGACAATCATCTGCCTTATGATTGAATTATTCAATCAACATAAACATACTAATTATAAATGAACATATAAATCATAGGTAAGTTACTATGCAACCCAGCCATTTGCATACACTTAAATGGGCATGATGTGTCGACAATAAACACGTACAGTCATTGTCAACAATCCATAACCATGTATTTCCACACACGTGGATAACAGAAACGCATCTTAAATGTTGCCATATTTACCATTAAATTATCCCAACTTGTACAAAATACACATGCGGGAGTGTCTGTTTATAACCATGGATAAGTTAACTAACCAACTGTTGCATTCTTTGAAGTTCTTAGCGGCAACAATGACGAAATTTACATGAGCAATGATCGCACCATTTCCTAGCACATACAAATTGTGAAGTTTCTAGAATACAGAAAGGGTACAGCCACTTGAGGGCGCTATTTCAACTTTCCGCCGTTACAAAGCCTTTTGTGGGTACCGTGCGGGGGTCGCTGACACTTTACGCATCCGCAGAGCTTAGAAATAGGTGCAGATATGAATCACTGCAGATGGGCTTCCGAAAAACAAAACATAATAGGCCTAAACGCTACACTGAGTTGTAAACAATAACCAGGCGTAAACAAACGGTGCAGTTCCTGCACGACGCATTTCAGCGCCTTTTCATAGCATTCGAAAATCAAGAATGGTTTTTGAACTTACAAAGTGTCGGGCATCAAGTCCAGTAGATCCTTCTTAGAATTAAGTAACAGTAATAATTTGAAGAACATGTAGGAGAGTAATATAGGTATATATAAGTAACACTTTTTTTTGACATATAGTACAGGGACTACCCCATTACTAGAGGTCAAATCATTATCAAGATATAACTAAGATCATTATTCTTCACTAAAATTTATTTACATTAGCTGGTGTTTGCAAATGAACATGTTTCATGTTGGCGACGCAGCAGGTTTGACAGGGTTCGCGACATGGTACAGACGCATAGTTTTCAAACGGCGCTGTCCTATCTTGCGGAGACATATATTGTACGCATATGTGGGTTTACGTCTCTATATATTTACATAAATAACATAGGTAGGCATATATCGAGATATGTATAGGGACCCTTTCTTAAAAAATAAATAAAAAATGATAATACTAAAAAACCTGACAAAGTTGTGGGGAAATTAACTGTCCCTATAACATTGTGGGTCTCTAGTGAAGGGGTCTAGGGGTAGAATTGGGTTAGGGATAATAACAGAAGACAAATTGGGGTGATGTTGAAAAGTGTAGATCGAAATAATGTTCAGAGTTTGAGTTTAGAGAGGTTTTAGGCACACCAACCTTCTGAAATGTCCCAATAACGTCATGTGCTAAAATAATGAGTGTGTATGTATGTAAACTTAGAAAATATTTAAAAAAAAGAAAAAGAAGGTTAAAACAAAACAAACCCGGAGTTTGCAACGACTGCAACAAAGTAACCCCTCTCTCCGTGCTCTATTTAAGGATAGGAGAGGCTTTTGTCTAAGAGTTGGGATGAGAGATGGGTGGAATGGTGAGTATTATATTAAGGGTTTAGGGGACTCAAGCTCGGATGGGGCTTCGGTAATAATCTATCAAACCCATATCTAAGCATTGTAGATTCTGGAGCCCGCTACGAAACAATGGAGCGATATAAATAGTTTACTATTTGTACCGCTCAAGACAATGAGGGCGACAGAAGAAACATCAAGCCATTCGTGATTCTGGCGGACCGATGGCGTGGAGTTCTCAGGGCTATGCGGGGTAAGAGTTCAGCTCGTCAGAGGTGAGTAAATATCTCTTGTTTGGCACACTTAGAAGTTGCAGTGTGGTGGTGAGTTTATTAACGGTTTTCCCACCCACCCAACCCCTTTTTCCCGCGCGGAGTTCTGCCGCGGGTTCCGGTTTCTACGTAAAATCTATCAAACCCATATCTAAGCATTGTAGATTCTGGAGCCCGCTACGAAACAATGGAGCGATATAAATAGTTTACTATGGCAACACAAACCAAAGATTTAAAACTTCTGGCTATTTAAGGTTTTGTTTTAAGGACATCCATTGCAATCAAAACATTGAAATCAGTATTGCCATGCAATACACGCACTGACATAAAACAGCCACAGGGTGAAGAAACAAAAACACAGCAAACAACAACTATAACTACCCCCCAGGGTATTTCTGGGTCAGGATTGGAAACTGATATGCTTGCCTTTGATCCAAGGCCGAACACTGATGCCAGAGACTTTTATTGGCAGTTGGCTTTCCAAAAAAGGGATCAGGTTTCGATTTCTCTGCACAAGTCTATGGCGTTTTGCCAAAACCGTTATTTTGAATGGTTGGCCTGCCCCCTAAATAACTTCTGGGGTTGTAAATGTGTTTTCAGCCTATTGAGCAGGGTCTAGGGGTAGATGAAAATTCAGCTCCGTTGACTCATGGAGCTATAGCTCCATGGTTGACTTAAGGAATTGTTTTTAATTAACACAAATAGGTTTTTGTTCCACCCGTTGGAGGGGTTTCGCTTCTCCCAGGGTTAAATAAATCGATGATCTATTAAATTCCGTATGCTGCCAACCTCTTGTAGTTGTTCAATATCCTTCGTGAATTTAGTCCACCACTCCTTTGCCTCAGTATCAAACCGTCCTGAATATCCTCTGGGAAGGTCTTTCTTCAGTTGACCTGGGTCCATATTTTCCAGATCAGGAACTACCCAATTTGGCCCGTTTTCGAGATTTGGGATTGTCTGTATACAATAAAAACCAATAATAATTCGATTAGAACTTTAACATCAGTTGGTGGATGTCCCGAAATAATGGTGTTTCATCTGGTTTTAATCGAGTACATTTAAAGCCGGGTAATGGAGCAGAGCGAGCAAAAAGAAAACCCATTCTTTACCATGGACCCTAGCCGTTTAAAACACGCCAAGCACATTTTATTCATATTCATAACAGAATTACAAATGTTCATCGATTTTAGTCAACAATATGCATATTACTTAGGTGTCCATTTTCCCTACAACTCATTCTTGCATGTTTTACTCCCATCAACTGCATGTTTATATTACCTGAAAACACTTTAGACCAGCGGACTCCTCCAATGGTTCATCACCCTCTTCTGGGGGTTGTGGTCTCCACTCGTCGCAGCTCCAGAGCCGGTAGTGCATGACGACCGTCCCCTGAACTTTCTGGAACCGGAAGCAGTGAGGACGACTGTGATTGCCCATTGTTTTAAACATATGGGGCTCCATCCACTTCTTGATGTCATACAACTGGGTCACATCCTCTATTTGCACCTCAGGTGTATAACTTGTTCTTATACTGGAATACAGATCTGTAAGAAATATGAATTATTTGCCGGGGAAAAAGTATTAAACAAATGCGTGTAAATCATTCCACGGGGTTTTAACAGTAATGTCAGTTTTAATTTAACTACGTTTCCGATCACTTTAAAACTAGATGTTTATCCGTTACGTTATTTGAAGAACAAACTTATAGAGAATGTATTTACCGTGGAGAGTGTACACATTCCGCCTTGCTATCTTGCTCGCGAAGGCAGAGAACATCTGATCTACGTCTTCGTGCGTATGGCCAACCACGAGAAAGTTAACATAGACCTGAGAAAGAAAATACAGACTGCTTTAGTGTGGAAATCGTATTATTAATCTCTTAAAATGTTGAAAACAAATCGTGGACGGAAACTGACTTTTTCGATAGATTCTATCGTTGGTGCGATTTTGTATCATCATTTGTGTCAAAATTCCTTGAATGGGCAAATTTAAAAAGCGAGGGGGTGTGTTGCGACAAAAATTTCCAAAGCCAACTTGCGCACTTAATTGTCTTCCTAATCCTTACACCAAAGCGATGCATTTACATATGTCAGTGTTGTATTTCTGGTTTTTTTTACTTTTCAATATTGAAAAATTACAAAACAAAGATCTGAGGGGGTCTTGATCCAACCAACCTCCGTCAAAAAATATGTGGGAATATAAATACCCTTTCCATGATTGGCGCCCACAAAAACAATTTAAGTCGCTTATTTCAACTATAACTTGCATAATGATTTGCATAAATTAAATTCTCTTATTAACGAATTACCGCTTAACAAAACAGCTGACTGTGGAATGAATGTCAGGGTGTGAAATTTGATGTTCTTACCTCTGAAAATATTCCATACTCAACCATTAATGAGCAGAAGGACAACACAAATCGGTTTTTGTTTTCTCTGAAACAATTGTCCAGTTGCAAATGTAAGATTTTGCCAAGATGTTGCTTTTTATTCCACAGTATTCTCAATAGAACATTCATGGTTAAATTGGGGTCATGTGGAAACTGTCTCAGGTCCATGAAGGCAAGTGGTATTTTGCCAGACGGCACATTTGTGTGCAGTATGGCACCTATGTGGGAAACGAAAAAGAAAAGCAATTTAATGCTGCCAATTATGGTATTAACAGAACATTTTCTGTGTTTTGTTATTTGCATTTGAATAATTATTAAAATCCAAGAAGTGGGCCAGGAGGACCATTGAAGAGGGAGAGTGGCAGCTTATTATTACCTGCAACGTAATACCCGGGATATTGTTTATCTCAAGCTAGCTATCATCATTACAAAAGCCCGGCCTTTTGGGACAAAATTCAAATTTGTTTGTCTCTGTGCAGTTGACACATTTACCTAACAGTAATCTTAGTCACGAGGTCAACCACTAACCTGTTATATGAGTCCGAAGTCTTGCCAGATGTTCCGTCGATTTATCTGAAGTGGTCAGATGGGGCACATCGGTTTTTCGCTGGTCCATGCCATCGATTATTAAGGCTACGTCCTCGCTAGAACCTAGACGCGCCTTCTCCCTACTGTTATAGTATGGCTGACGCTCCATCCTAACAAAAACATGAAACCACATAAAACGTGCCTTAGTTGTATGCATCTTTTATTTTACTCAATATGCTGTACACTTAACACGAACTCCATCCTTTGGACGAGTTGAAATTAATGTTAGGTTTTTAGCACTCAGAAAATCAGTCTGAAAATCAATTCATATTTTATAAATTCCATTTCATCAATTTAATTAGTTCTAGTTGTACATCGCCAGTTATGGTTTTAAGGACAGTGACGCTAGTCGCTAAAACGCTATAAAAACAAACATTTTTACCTTGAAAAAATCCTGATATTTTGTGTGGTTTCGTGTGGTTTCATGCGTTGTGAGCTTGAAATATTGTTGTCAAAGTGTGGATATTCTAGCATGCACGCCGGCTTTTGGCCGCCACATTGTTATCGGTTGTTCTAAAAAAACCTCGACCCCCAATCCCTCGACCCCCATTTATATAGATAAATATTAGCAGTAACAACAATATTATTATCGGAAAATGAATGCGCGTAAGTTTGTTTGGGGGGCGTGTCGATTTGTTGGGAAAAAAAGCTTGTTTGTGTGTGTGTAAAATATACAAAATATACAACAATAATGGGGGGGGGGGGGGGGGGGGGACTGAAACAGTTGAAATAATATTGAACTGGCGTTACAGGACTTGTAATTTCTGTAACGATATTATTATGTTTTCACAGGACAGTCTTGGCGTTCCATTTTGTAAGATTTTGTGTGAAAATATGATTTCTTTTTTTTCTTCAACAAAGTGAGTAATGTCTTACGATGGTACTTACATCAGCTGCTGGCAATGGATTTCTTTCAGATCAGCTATCTGCTTCTTAATGTCCTGGTTTTTTGTGCTGTGATACCGTTCTTCAAGCTCCACACAAGTGCTACACTTTGTGAATTCAGAGCCCTGTATAAAATACGCATATTGTTTTGTATTACTTCAAGTTAACCCGAGCGTACATTGCGGTTTCAATCGTAATGTACACAATTTTCTAAAAAAAAGGACATACCCGTTCAATCTGAAATTGCAAATAACATTAACAATTTACTGTCTGAATACGTATACATATCTTTATAGTACTTAGTAGTAATCACACAAAAAAAATCAAAAATCCGATTTTTCCTTGCTAGCGTGGAACAAGATTTATTACACTATACGTTCGTCGCCTGGAAGGCAATGACCACCTCAAAGCAATGCCTCAAGGCCTTTTAGGCCGTACGCTGTCCACGTTTTTCTTTTCATCCCGTTTCGACCTCGTGGGTCTAAGAGAACTCTTGGTTTTGGACATAGTTTTGTCTGGAGATTATGATTAAAAACAGTTCTCCACAAAAACGCCTGTCGAATTTGAGTAATTATCGACCAAAATCGGCACTAAATGATCAACAGCGACGGGCGATTTGTTCATGGTCGCATTACGCTATCGTGTCACATTAGTTTGAAATATATGCGCTCTGGTACCACGTGATCCGAATTCTCCAATCACAACTCAGGTCATAGGCCATTGTATCATTGCGAATCAAAACAATCATGGCGTCGCCCATGTCACGATCGTCGAGTGTCGAAGACTCCGTGATAAAACCAGTTGTTTTGTTCACTTACAATAATGTTACGGCCGAGAAAATCTGTGTGAAAATGACAACGAATTGGCAGAGAAGTTGGTGAGCCTAGACCTGCTACTGTGTGCTAGAGAACTGTCGTACGAGAATTGGTCGTGAAAACTAGCCAAACAGTCGTGACACTATACGCATCGGGTTTACGCTAAACGTTGCGTGTTAGTACTGTGTAGTGTATGTACCGCTGGATTATTGACGTCTCACATTCACAACTGCAATATACCTGGCAGCGGATCGTAAACGTGCAGAGACACTGTCGGAGAAAGCACATTTGCCTCCCAAAACTCAGTCTCGGCCTTGTAGGGTTCGCTGTCATCATCGGGTCCCGTATATTGCCGCCCAGATCAGTACTTTGTGTCGGTAGATGTATTATTGGCAAGGAACCAAGCAAGAGGTTGAGTTACCCAATAATCTCAGACAGGCCAAAACAGTAAAGATGCAGGTAGGTCATGTACACGTATAGGCTATATAGTAAGGTCAAAATTAACAATCTAATCTGCTTCCCCAGCTTCCCAGATTGTGTCTATATCGAATTTTAAGAGGCTGTTTTACCTTAAAATTGTATGTTGAATAGACATACGTGTAGACAAAATAAACCTAAAATTCATTTATCTTACCTTGGCCCCGGAAAATCTGCTTCCGAAGTTCTGGTAATTACCAGATCTACCCCGATTTTGACAGCCCAGACAGGGGGTGGGGTTGGTTGGGGGGTTGGAAAATAACCCCTGCTTATATGCTTCAGTCCAGCTTCATCACCATTACCAAACTGCACAAATGATGACCCAAGTGGGGCTATATTGACCTTTTTTACATGTTTTTTCTTGTAACAGGTCGTTCAATAAATCCATTATTGATTATATATTTTACCCCCTCTTGTTTATCACCAGATTAAACCTTTTTATGCAGTTGCTAATCAAGAAACAAGCAGTGATGATGGCAGATCTCTAAAGAAGCATTTACTAAGATTCAGTGCCAGCCTACCATCTATAAGCCCCACAGTTCGAAGCACGTCCTACCAGCCATGTACAGTACATCATCTGCCAAATATCGCATGGGTTGTTAAATTTGTAACACTTCAGTGATTTTTGTATTTGTTCTAACGGAAAAGTTGAGAGAATTATGCTCGAACTGGTTGATGATATTTAAGACACGTCAGGAGCATTTCCTTTTTGACACTTTTAATTATTTTCATTTAGTTAACTGAATTTGGTTTCAACGCTCTTTTTAATTGAAAAGTGTAACCCAGTTTAAACTTATTGGAACTACACACTGACAAATCCATTATGGATTATATTATTGTACTAAAAATGGGCATTCACACAAATTTATTCAAATTGTGCATACAATTCACTCTTTCTGTCATTTCAAATGTTATTGCAACATTGACTTTAATCACAATAATTGTTCAGAGACAATTCAGTATGTCATTGATTACAGTATGCTCAGTAAGGTTAATACAGATCCAGTGTAAAATAAAACTGTAGGGTTGTCATGCGATTCTGTTTATTTTATTCTCACTTTGCAATGTTATGTTTCATAAGTGAGCACAGAAGATTGTGTAGTGCTGAAAAGAATATGACAAACAATAGATTTTGTGTGGATCTTATTTTTGATTTGTTTCATTATGTATTTTATTACAAGCTTGCCTTACACATGAAACTTATTAAATTGACCCCTTTAAACAAAACAGCTGATTACCCATCCCCCCTCCCTCCAAAAATATTAATAATAATATTGTTTTCTTTTTAAATTATAAAAAATAATGCAGATTGAATAAGCCATTTTATTTATCAATCAAATATCAAAAAACGTATTTAAATAGATCAATCTGGGCACCTATCATGCCAAAGGGAGTGATTTACAATTACTTGTAGACAGGGGTAAAAAGTTATATTTGCCACAAAAAAACGTTGATGTCCTGTGATGTACATGTGTTATACAGGGCAAGTTGGTTTGAGTCAATATACATTAGGTGGGGGGAAAAAGTATGGGGCGAAGTGGCTTTGGGGCAAAATTGTTATAAAAACTAGGCGAGAAAAACCAACTCGCCCCATGCTAGTTTCGCCCCATTACATTTTTAAAGTGAATAACTCAAGTTCGACTGGATATTTTTTGGAGAACTTTTAGCATAGTATTTTAAACAGCTACTAGAAACTATATATGCCTTCAAAAAGTAGACCCATGGGGGTCGAAACGAAACTCGTTTTCTAGGCATCTTTTCAGCCACACCATACGGCCTATTTCTTCTTCAAGATCCCATGTCGCCAGTTTCGGAATTTCTGACATGTGAACATAATGTGATGACCACCTGACTTTTCCAAGTAACCCTGAATACTGATTCAGGCAGTTTTAGTTAGATTGTATATTGTGCTGAAAATTTGGAGGACTAAAAGAAAATGTTCTAGCCCGTTTTTGCAAAATTAGGTCATACCACTCACCAGCTACACAGTAAAGTAATCAAGTGTAATTAATTTTTCTTAAAACAAGTATGCTGTATTTTTGAAATCAGTGTCGATGTTGATATTACATTTTTCGTGTGAATTTTGTTTCAATTTCTGAAAGTTTTTCATTTAAAACATGTTTTCTCAACTTTTACCTTGAAACAAAAACTTGCCTGAATTTCACAAAAAATAATGACGAGTCTTAAAAAAATAACAGAGAAATGTAACGTCGTTCACACGGTTGCTGGTAACATTGCGGCACTGTCCGTAAATAGAACTCAGCGACTGCGTCTGTATGTATCCAAAAAACAACATTGCGGGGGTATGACGCAAAGGAAACTCACACAAAACGACTCACAAATAGAATCTTTAAATGAAGTCATTAAAACGGAAATTACATACAAAGATTGACGGTTTTCTGTAAATAAACTTTAAAAACTTTCTTTCTCTAAATTATAGTTTCGGCATTTTTACTAGGAAAAAAACCCCAAAATATTTATTGCGAGTGTGGGCAACAAATTACAAGCATTTTAAAAGCGTTGTCATCAAACAAGAAAATACAAATTATTTTTGTTTTACTTGCCGTGTGAAACTTTAGTGTCGCACCATTTTTCTTTCCTTTTTTTTTTTTTACTTTGGGAGCAGTCAGGGCGTAGCGAGGACATTGAATCAAATTTCCTAAATTTGCCTTGACATTTTGGGCTGCATTATCTTTCTTCTGAGCGGAACCCATCACCTATTCAACAGTTTACTGCAAAAACCATGTGTATTGTGCAGGCCTATTTCTTCAACCAAGGTTAAGAATTCAGATTAATAGTTCTGTTAAAAATTGAACTGAGGTGAGGATAAAGATCTCTGTGACCTGCCTAATGGTCACTTAGTCTCAAGTCTCGCAAGAACTTAGGGTCAAATGGGGGTCAATGTACACTTGACGATAGATGATGAATAAAGTATGCTGGATAATTACTGAGAAGGCTTTCTGCGCTATTTTCTTCATTCGGCTTTTGGAGCCTGCAATGGGCCATTTGGGGGCAAATGGGCTCATTTTTTTGAGTGATTTTTTGTTGTGGTCCAGTTGCCGACTGAGGCTTGAAATGCCGATTGAGGGAAATTACTTGACACACCAACACATATTCGTACGCATACAAATACAGTCGCTGGGAGCGGTGTTATTATTTTGACATAACTAGGACTGTACATGTGTTTTCCTTACCTTTCCTATGTGAACGTTTGCAAAGGAAAACTTCCACAGAGCCAGGAAATGTCCGTAAGAAATAATTCCTTCTTCTTCGATTCCACGTGCCTGAATATTGTTTTACAAAATGAAATTGCTATTATTTTGGGCAAACTCATTTGGCCAGGCACGCAAAGATCGAGTTGTAAAGCTAACTTTGACCCAAAATATAATATTGACAATTTCAAATAAGATCTTTGTAAATGTGACAAAATATATAATACAACCCTGTAAATGCAATCTTTATCGTTGGCTATTTTAAGGGCCGTGGGAGTAGAGAGAGGGGTTTGAGGGGTAAGTGAATTCGCCCGTGTTTGGCAATAACAAAAACCCAATAAGTTTGGACCCTCTTCAAATACAAATTAGAATGGTAATTCATTGGTATGACATAACAAACTTTAGGAGATGCTGGTGTACAATACTCATTGTTCGTTTTCAAAGGATTATTGAATTTGACTCAACGCCATGCAAGTAAATTTTGTAATATTTATACATATTTTTCTGGAAGTAGAAGTAAAGAATCTTACCTGAAATTCTGCAGTCATATTGGCATACACTTGTTTTTTGTTCCAAGTTGGCGGAAGATTGATAACGCTTTTGTGAGGCATAAAGTCGCCGAATGTGTGGAAAAATACATCCATCCACCCTGTTGCCATGGTTGATTTTTCCCTTGGATGTTTTTTACCCAGGTTACCATGAGATATGCTGTGATAACCTTCCTTGACGAGCTTGAGACATCTGTCAAAGCGTGATTGTGAAACTTGGTAAACTTTCATCCAAGCGTCGTTACAAAGCGTGTGTCCACAGACGACTAGATTCATAAGAACGCACACTTTGTGGGGCTGCCCGCTATTTGACGCTGCAGTGATTACTGCATGTCGTCTCATCTGTTCTGGTACAACGACAGGTCTTTTTAATAATAGAAAGGGGAGATGCTAGGTTTTTTCGTCTCCTTTGCCTTTTCGATACCGTGTAACTTGATTTGTCAATGGATGCGGCTGGTTGTATTTCGCTGTCTGAAAACTCCGAATCACTTTGTAGGATTCCAAAATACGAATCTGTCAGTGTCGTATCTCTTGTATGGGGAGAACTGGTTGGATCGTTTTCATTTGAATCAGTTAAGGAAAGCGTGTACTCATTCTCGATCGGGCTAGTGCTGTCTCCGCGCGCCCCTGAAAGACACTCGTTCTCAATATCGGATTCGCCTAAAATGTCGAAGTACGAATCATTGAGTGTTACGTTCCTTATTGGAGTTTGTTCATTTGAGGGAGAACCCAGATTGCCATAAGCAGCACAACTACTTATCGGTGTCGATGTGAATCGTGGTAGGCGAATTCTGACCGGTGTTTGACTCAGCTCAGACCATGGATCAGAAACAGTAGGTTCATCATGTTCTTCATCGGAATCAGACATAAGTCCAAAATAAGAGTCTGACAGTGTTTGGTTCTTGGTTGGAGATGGTTCATCACACGAAGACATTTCAATCTCAAGTTTCGAAGTGGCTGTGCACTGTGCAGGAGCTGGACACAGCATCATACATGTACATGTAAATGATGTACATGTAGTATTGTAACGCCCGTGCCGGTTGGGCGGTAGAGGGCGCTGGAGCGATTCCACGGTGGTGGGATCGCCCCGGAAACCCGCCTTTGGATTGCGCAAGCGCCGAACTGGTTCTGACCAGTTCTGGTACCGCGTGATTGTGTGAGCCTGAAGTCCATGTTTGGTTGGCAAGAGATCACAATAAACGGCAGAGAATCACCGGAAATAAAGGAATACTTGCGTCAGGAGTCCTTCTTGTGTGTGTAGTCGACCCCAGAGAAATCTACGTTACATTGGTGGCAGCGGTCGGCATGCAGGAGGACTAAGAAAAGACCAGGTGGAGTGTTCATGTTTTGAGAAAAACACGATAGCACGGCAGCCAACTCGCCCCACGGCGGGAGGGCCGCCCAGGGCCGTGGACGACGGCGCAGCCGGCGGGTCGTTTCACTCGGAGCGTCCGCGGGTTGTGTTCGTCGACGCAACGGGGGCAGAACTGCTCCGCACACAGTGCAATGGAGCGGATCCGTCAACGTTGCCCACGCTCTCTAAGCCAGTCGGAGCCGCAGGGACAGTCACAAGGGACAGTCGCAAGAGGAGTCGGAGGGGCCCGGCCCATGCTGTAGACCGCGGCGCGGCAGACGGCTCGCAACACTCGGAGCGAGCCCGAGCCGTGCCCGTCGGCGCAGCGGGGGCGGGGCCTCGCCGGGACGCCCACGCTCTCTAAGCCAGTCGCAAGAATCAGTCGCAGTCGCAAGAATCAGTCGCAGTCGCAAGAAGCAGTCACAGTCGCGGCCACAGGAGCCAGTCGCAAGAATCAGTCGCAGTCGCAAGAGGCAGTCACAGTCGCGGCCACAGGAGCTGCAGTCGCAGTCGGAGGAGCCAGTCGCAGTCGCAGGAGCCAAGCGCAGTCGCAGTCGCAGTCGCAAGAGCCAGTCGCAGTCGCAGGCACCAGATACAGGAGCCAGTCGCAGTCGCAGGAGCCAGTCGCTGTCGCGGGAGCCAGCCGCAGTCGCAGTCGCAGGAACCACAGTCGCAGTCGCAAGAGCCAGCCGCAGTCGAAGGCACCAGTCGCAGTCAGAGGAGCCAGTCGCAGTTACATTTGCAGTCAAGTCTTAACATTAGAGGGGTGCGCCGTGCGTAGCCGTGGTTTGCCGCCGTGCGTAGCCGTCGTGCGTAGCCGTGGTTTGCCGCCGTGCGTAGCCGTGGTTTGCCGCTGTGCGTAGCCGTCGTGCGTAGCCGTGGTTTGCCGCCGTGCGTAGCCGTGGTTTGCCGCCGTGCGTAGCCGTGGTTTGCCGCCGTGCGTAGCCGTCGTGCGTAGTCGTGGTTTGCCGCCGTGCGTAGCCGTGGTTTGCCGCCGTGCGTAGCCGTCGTGCGTAGCCGTGGTGCCACCGTGCGTAGCCGTGGTGTGCCACCGTGCGTAGCCGTGGTGTGCCACCGTGCGTAGCCGTGGTGTGCCACCGTGCGTAGCCGCGGTGGGCCAGGGGTGTGTCCTGGGGCCAGGGGCTTACCCCAAAAATTGTTGTAATGAAAATGGTTGTAATGTAAATGGTTGTAATGTAAATGGTTGTAATGTAAATTGTTAATGTAAATTGTTGTGTAATTGTTGGCGTTATGCGTTTTCCAGGGCGGTTGGCCGGGGTGCGGCAGCAGCGCCCATGGTCTTGTTTGGGGGCAAACAAGGTCTTCGTGGGGGGCTGTGTAACGCCCGTGCCGGTTGGGCGGTAGAGGGCGCTGGAGCGATTCCACGGTGGTGGGATCGCCCCGGAAACCCGCCTTTGGATTGCGCAAGCGCCGAACTGGTTCTGACCAGTTCTGGTACCGCGTGATTGTGTGAGCCTGAAGTCCATGTTTGGTTGGCAAGAGATCACAATAAACGGCAGAGAATCACCGGAAATAAAGGAATACTTGCGTCAGGAGTCCTTCTTGTGTGTGTAGTCGACCCCAGAGAAGAATCTACGTTACAGTATATTAAAACGAAGAGTATCGAATAATGGGGATGCAGTCAGTCCGCAGCGCACTGAAAAGCCGTTCATTTTATGTGCGGTTCATGCATGGCACTTTGTGCGTGACCTCGTTTTTGAATACCTAATGAGCTGGCGACGACGCCTGGAATTTGGTCCGAAACATCCGTTTTATTTACCGACTGTCAATATTAGGTATATTTTCTTTCGGATAAGAAAACATTCTTGTATAACATACAATTATATTAGAAATTATATGACATTTAGAGGGTGAAATTTATAACGTAAAAAAAGCTTCCGAACTAACAAATTGACCTTCAGAAAACGACGAGATTTTCCCATTTTCTGGCGGTGGCCACAACCCAATTTCACACTGATGTTCAAGATAATTTCATATTCTATCAAAAAACTGTCGATTTGGGGTTGATTTTAACTTAGTCCAGTCAGGGCGCAGAAAATTCTAACGTCCACAAGAAAGTAACGAACGGAATATCCAACCACGGACAGTCCATAGTCTTCCTGCGCCCTCATTAGTCGAAAATGACGTCATTGAAAGGGCTTCGTGGTGATAGGTGGTTTAGAGGTCAGTGGGTGATAGTGATACCCATACTAGATCTAGAGAGGCGGCCGACATGCTGCTAGCGTGGCTGCGATGGCCGGCTGCGGTGGGCATGGCCATGGTGGTGGACGGCATGACCTACTGTCTACATGTAATAAGAAACATATTGGAAGACAGAAAAAGGAACTGTGAAGTTTAGCAGTAACTATTAAACAAGTTTTATAACTTTGAACAAAACATAGGCCTAAGTCGTTTTTATACAAGACAAATCAATTGTGTATGCATGACATGAAGGCAGAAACCTAACTTGGGCATATAAATAAGCTAGAAAAAACAAAACAATTTACATGTTCATGTACATGTACATGTGCTTGTGTGCATAATACAGTAATACACGCTCTGCGTAATTAAGTACACGCCGAAAGACATGGCATGACACAAAAAAAGTAAAAATCGCGCGCACGAGAATCGCCCCAGAATACATGAAAAACATGTCGCCACAGGCTAAATTGTATATCAAACGAAAGGTCACTGCTTTCTTTATCGATGTGTAGTGATCATTTTTGGCAATATTTGTTATTCCAGTCAGGGCGCAGGAACTAAACACACGAAAAAAAAAAAACCTTAAAATCATACTCTAAGTTCGAGTGAACGGAAATCTGCCAAAAACATAATGAATCTCGTTATATTATATATCATTCGATTCAGAAAACGTTCGCTTTTCACTATCCACGCCATCTTGGAGAATAACTGCTCCGTTTGCAACGTGTAGCTCGTTAGCCAGCGTATCCACTATTTTTAACGCGCTACTCACGCGTTGGCCTAAAACGTTCTAGTGTGACAGGGCCATTAGAGACAGTTAAGGAACCTGCTGCTGTATGCATGGTGCTACTTGACTCTCTGACCTTGATGCGGCGTGTACCGTACCATAAGCGAGTTCCTCAGGTCACCCGTTTGTTTTCATATAAATCACACGAATTCCGTCGGTGTATTGCATGTTATGTATTGCGTCCTACATACAAGCTAAAACCTTTTTTGAGAGCGGACCACTCCGGAGGATTTAAAAACATTAGGATTAAACCTACAACATACTAGGTTGTAGGAATTTTAAGACGAATGTGGACGATATTTGAAGTGCGTTGACATCAATCATGAAGGAACCAACTGCACTTTTTGTTTTAGAAAATAAATAATGCAATGGTTGATGAAGGGCACCTTAGTTTTCTCTGACAATACTGGAAAAATACAAAACAGACTATTACATACACAAATTATGAAATGTTGGCCTAAAATGTCAACTGATGAATCAAATTTTACAAAACTTGGCCTCACTGAGATGTCGTAACAACATCCCAAACCACATATCAGAAAAAAAGACTTTCATAGAAAATTAAAACATTTTTGGGCAAAACTTATGTTTTAATGGACTTTGTCCCATTTCGGGAACATATATAATGAAATGTTGGCCTAAAATGTCAACTGATGGATTAAATTTTACAAAACTTGGCATCAGATGTCGTAACAACATCGCAAACCAATTATTATTTTTTTTAAAGGACCTTCATGGAAAACCTTTTTGGGCAAAACTTATGTTTTAATGCACTTTGTCCCATTTCGGGATCTTTTTAATGAAATTCTGGCATAAAATGTCAACTGATGGATCAAATTTTACAAAACTTGGCGTCAGATGTCGTAACAACATCGAAAACCACATATCAAGAAAAAAAAGACCTTCGTTCAAAATTTAAACTTTTGGGGGCAAAACTTATGTTTTAATGCTGGCTTTGTCCCATTTCGAGATCTTTTTAATGAAATTTTGGCATAAAATGTCAACTGATGAATCAAATTTTACAAAACTTGGCGTCAGATGTCGTAACAACATCGAAAACCACATATCAGAAAAAAAAGGACCTTCCTTGAAAATTTAAACTTTTGGGGGCAAAACTTATGTTTTAATGCACTTTGTCCCATTTCGGGATCTTTTTAATGAAATTCTGGCATAAAATGTCAACTGATGGGTCAAATTTTACAAAACTTGGCGTCAGATGTCGTAACAACATCGAAAACCACATATCAAGAAAAAAAAGACCTTCATTCAAAATTTAAACTTTTGGGGGCAAAACTTATGTTTTAATGCTGGCTTTGTCCAATTTCGAGATCTTTTTAATGAAATTTTGGCCTAAAATGTCAACTGATGGATCAAATTTTACAAAATTTGGCGTCAAATGTCGTAATATCATTCCAAACCACATATCAGAAAAAAAAGGACCTTCGTGGAAAATTAAAACATTTTGGGGCAAAACTTTTGTTTTAATGCACTTTGTTCCAATTCCGGATATTTTTAATGAAATTCTGGCATAAAATGTCAACTGATGGATCAAATTTTACAAAACTTGGCGTCAGATATCGTAACAACATCGAAAACCACATATCAAGAAAAAAAAGACCTTCCTTGAAAATTTAAACTTTTGGGGGCAAAACATATGTTTTAATGCTGGCTTTGTCCCATTTCGAGATCTTTTTAATGAAATTTTGGCATAAAATGTCAAGTGATGGATCAAATTTTACAAAACTTGGCGTCAAATGTCGTAATATCATTCCAAACCACATATCAGAAAAAAAAGGACCTTCGTAGAAAATTTAAACTTTTGGGGGCAAAACTTATGTTTTAATGCTGGCTTTGTCCCATTTCGAGATCTTTTTAATGAAATTTTGGCATAAAATGTCAACTGAAGGATCAAATTTTACAAAACTTGGCGTCAGATGTCGTAACAACATCGAAAACCACATATCAAGAAAAAAAAGACCTTCCTTGAAAATTTAAACTTTTGGGGGCAAAACTTATGTTTTAATGCACTTTGTCCCATTTCGGGATCTTTTTAATGAAATTCTGGCATAAAATGTCAACTGATGGATCAAATTTTACAAAATTTGGCGTCAAATGTCGTAATATCATTCCAAACCACATATCAGAAAAAAAAGGACCTTCGTGGAAAATTAAAACATTTTGGGGCAAAACTTTTGTTTTAATGCACTTTGTTCCAATTCCGGATATTTTTAATGAAATTCTGGCATAAAATGTCAACTGATGGATCAAATTTTACAAAACTTGGCGTCAGATGTCGTAACAACATCGAAAACCACATATCAAGAAAAAAAAGACCTTCCTTGAAAATTTAAACTTTTGGGGGCAAAACATATGTTTTAATGCTGGCTTTGTCCCATTTCGAGATCTTTTTAATGAAATTTTGGCATAAAATGTCAACTGATGGATCAAATTTTACAAAACTTGGCGTCAGATGTCGTAACAACATCGAAAACCACATATCAAGAAAAAAAAGACCTTCCTTGAAAATTTAAACTTTTGGGGGCAAAACTTATGTTTTAATGCTGGCTTTGTCCAATTTCGAGATCTTTTTAATGAAATTTTGGCCTAAAATGTCAACTGATGGATCAAATTTTACAAAATTTGGCGTCAAATGTCGTAATATCATTCCAAACCACATATCAGAAAAAAAAGGACCTTCGTGGAAAATTAAAACATTTTGGGGCAAAACTTTTGTTTTAATGCACTTTGTTCCAATTCCGGATATTTTTAATGAAATTCTGGCATAAAATGTCAACTGATGGATCAAATTTTACAAAACTTGGCGTCAGATATCGTAACAACATCGAAAACCACATATCAAGAAAAAAAAGACCTTCCTTGAAAATTTAAACTTTTGGGGGCAAAACATATGTTTTAATGCTGGCTTTGTCCCATTTCGAGATCTTTTTAATGAAATTTTGGCATAAAATGTCAACTGATTGATCAAATTTTACAAAACTTGGCGTCAGATGTCGTAACAACATCGAAAACCACATATCAAGAAAAAAAAGACCTTCATTGAAAATTAAAACCTTTTGGGGCAAAACTTATGTTTTAATGCACTTTGTCCCATTTCGGGATCTTTTTAATGAAATTCTGGCATAAAATGTCAACTGATGGATCAAATTTTACAAAACTTGGCGTCAGATGTCGTAACAACATCGCAAACCACATATCAAGAAAAAAAAGACCTTCATTGAAAATTTAAACTTTTGGGGGCAAAACTTATGTTTTAATGCTGGCTTTGTCCCATTTCGAGATCTTTTTAATGAAATTTTGGCCTAAAATGTCAACTGATGGATCAAATTTTACAAAACTTGGCGTCAAATGTCGTAATATCATTCCAAACCACATATCAGAAAAAAAAGGACCTTCGTAGAAAATTTAAACTTTTGGGGGCAAAACTTATGTTTTAATGCTGGCTTTGTCCCATTTCGAGATCTTTTTAATGAAATTTTGGCATAAAATGTCAACTGATGGATCAAATTTTACAAAACTTGGCGTCAAATGTCGTAACAACATCGAAAACCACATATCAAGAAAAAAAAGACCTTCCTTGAAAATTTAAACTTTTGGGGGCAAAACTTATGTTTTAATGCACTTTGTCCCATTTCGGGATCTTTTTAATGAAATTCTGGCATAAAATGTCAACTGATGGATCAAATTTTACAAAATTTGGCGTCAAATGTCGTAATATCATTCCAAACCACATATCAGAAAAAAAAGGACCTTCGTGGAAAATTAAAACATTTTGGGGCAAAACTTTTGTTTTAATGCACTTTGTTCCAATTCCGGATATTTTTAATGAAATTCTGGCATAAAATGTCAACTGATGGATCAAATTTTACAAAACTTGGCGTCAGATGTCGTAACAACATCGAAAACCACATATCAAGAAAAAAAAGACCTTCCTTGAAAATTTAAACTTTTGGGGGCAAAACATATGTTTTAATGCTGGCTTTGTCCCATTTCGAGATCTTTTTAATGAAATTTTGGCATAAAATGTCAACTGATGGATCAAATTTTACAAAACTTGGCGTCAGATGTCGTAACAACATCGAAAACCACATATCAAGAAAAAAAAGACTTTCATTGAAAATTAAAACCTTTTGGGGCAAAACTTATGTTTTAATGCACTTTGTCCCATTTCGGGATCTTTTTAATGAAATTCTGGCATAAAATGTCAACTGATGGATCAAATTTTACAAAACTTGGCGTCAGATGTCGTAACAACATCGCAAACCACATATCAAGAAAAAAAAGACCTTCATTGAAAATTTAAACTTTTGGGGGCAAAACTTATGTTTTAATGCTGGCTTTGTCCCATTTCGAGATCTTTTTAATGAAATTTTGGCCTAAAATGTCAACTGATGGATCAAATTTTACAAAATTTGGCGTCAAATGTCGTAATATCATTCCAAACCACATATCAGAAAAAAAAGGACCTTCGTGGAAAATTAAAACATTTTGGGGCAAAACTTTTGTTTTAATGCACTTTGTTCCAATTCCGGATATTTTTAATGAAATTCTGGCATAAAATGTCAACTGATGGATCAAATTTTACAAAACTTGGCGTCAGATGTCGTAACAACATCGAAAACCACATATCAAGAAAAAAAAGACCTTCCTTGAAAATTTAAACTTTTGGGGGCAAAACATATGTTTTAATGCTGGCTTTGTCCCATTTCGAGATCTTTTTAATGAAATTTTGGCATAAAATGTCAACTGATGGATCAAATTTTACAAAACTTGGCGTCAGATGTCGTAACAACATCGAAAACCACATATCAAGAAAAAAAAGACCTTCCTTGAAAATTTAAACTTTTGGGGGCAAAACTTATGTTTTAATGCACTTTGTCCCATTTCGGGATCTTTTTAATGAAATTCTGGCATAAAATGTCAACTGATGGATCAAATTTTACAAAACTTGGCGTCAGATGTCGTAACAACATCGAAAACCACATATCAAGACAAAAAAGACCTTCCTTAAAAAATTTAAACTTTTGGGGGCAAAACTTATGTTTTAATGCTTGGCTTTGTCCCATTTCAAGATCTTTTTAATGAAATTTTGGCCTAAAATGTCAACGGATGGATCAAATTTTACAAAACTTGGCGTCAGATGTCGTAACAACATCGAAAACCACATATCAAGAAAAAAAAGACCTTCATTGAAAATTAAAACCTTTTGGGGCAAAACTTATGTTTTAATGCACTTTGTCCCATTTCGGGATCTTTTTAATGAAATTCTGGCATAAAATGTCAACTGATGGATCAAATAAAGTGTTACCTGAACACAACATAAACAAGGTCCGATAATAAATTTATTGTGTGAGTTTTCGTTGTAGTCCATCTTTAATGCTATTCTTTAATTCGTTGGAACGATTTCCTTTCAATAGGAATTATTCAATGGTTTGTTGTTATTTAAGTTTGCATACAAAAGCGCTGCGTTTTTGTAAGACTTTCAATCTACTTAAAAATAATTCATAAAGAGACAATTGAAAGGACTACAAATTCCTATTCCAGAAACTATTGTTATCATTGTCGTTTCAAGTATGTTAATGAAAGATAATATAGACCTACTCCATTTGCTTTTGCTGAAATTTTCAGAAATGGGTGGGTTAAGCCCCTGTCACACTTGTCCGAATCGTCACTCCGTTCATATTCCGAGTAAACAATTGTGGATTCGGTGTTTAATCGGTTTGAACTGAACTCAAACAGAATTCCTCGGTTTCCCTCGGTTTCCCTCGGTTTTCCAACGCTATATACTCGTGTACGTTCGGTGATGTACTGAGGAACTCGGAGAAATTATTGAACCTGTTTAATAATTTCTCCGAATTGTCGCGGCAACTTCACTACGGACGGTATCCGGTATACACACGGAATATGCACGGAATACACGGAAAACACACTGTACTTATTCGTTGCCATTCGGTGCAATGCGGAATAGGTACGGAAAAGTACGAAACAGTTTGTAGTGCACGTTGTAAGTCTTGAACTTGAAGCGTTGTGAGAGAAGGTGCCGGCTGCGCTCCTTGTTATAGCCGTCCCACCCTCGGTTGCCGTTCTGTGCGCCACCGGTACATGTTCGGAATACAAACAGAATGGCCGAAATACGCTCAGAATGCGATCGGAATAGTTCGGAATGCATGCGGAATACTCCGGAATTGCGTCACTTTTGACCGGTATAGCCGTCCGTCGAACAATTCGGTGCATATTCTTTGCAACCGGAGACGAACGGAATATAAACGGAATGTTCGGAAAGCGGTCGGTCTTGAGATCAATGAATTTGTCAAAGTTTGGAATGTCCGGTGATGATCGGAGAGGTTCTGAATATAGACGGATTGCAATCGGAATAGCAACTTATTATATTCGGAATAAGACCGGATTATGGTCGGTGTATTTTCATTTCTGGCTGTTTTTTTGACATTTCTCTCCGAACGTGTCCGAATTAATAATATTTCAGATCGGTTTATGAACGGAATTATAGATTCGGACAAGTGTGACAGGGGCTTAAGGGGAGTCATATTTTATAGTAAACATTAACGCTGATCTGCTTAAAGTGTTGTGTTCAAAGATGCTGAAACACCAGACGAATTCACGAATATAATATCCAGATGTGTTTAAAACTATAAGTTTTTCCAAACGATCGCTTACCGGAAGTCGTTGAAAATTGATACAAAATTATATTTTTCTTGAACACCAGCTCATCATCAATTAACGTGATTTGACAGTATGCTTGAGACTGTTATTAACTTACAGGCAAATATAATATTTCATAATAATCGACTGTTTTTATATTTGTAAATGGTGTGTACTATCCTTAGGTAATATTATCTTCTGTTATAGTCAATATACCTAATTGTTCGTTGTGTTTGAACAGTATTAATCTGTGTTTGTTAAATCATGTATAGACGAATCCAATGGGAGGGGGGCGTGCGGACGCGTCATATACATCGGTAAATGAATCCAATTTGTTTTTTTCCGAGTACATTCTTAAAATACTCAAAGCCAAAATTATTTGTACTTTTTTCGTAAATAACTTTAACACTCGAGGTTTGCTTTCTATTTCGTACTGGCCCACTATAATGACGCGTTCAATGGGGGCGTCCAATGAGGGCGCCACGGGCCCACCGTGCGTTGTCCATCTGATTCGTCCAAACCTAAAGACTTTTCATGATGATAAAACCCCTTCAATGTTAATATCGAATACGGGAAAGCTTAAACCGATCCTAAAGTAGTAAGCATGTACAGACTTCATCGTAAATTGCAAGAAAATCGAGACAAAAATAATTACATTCATGAAATAATAAGTGGTTTTGTTTTTGTGCATCCATAAATTTTTGGGGGAAAATAATGGTGTTTAAAAATCAGATTACTTTCTTACTTTGATGTGTTGTCAATTCGTATTCTTTCGTTCAAACTTTAAAAAGCAGGTTCTCCTTTTATATCTGAATAAATGATATATCGTCAATTCTCATCCTTTCATTTTAAGATTAAATGGACGTTGTCAATTTGCATCCTTATATTCTAAGATTAAATTGAGGGTTGTCAATTCGCATTCTTCCATTCCAAGATTAAATGGAGGGTTGTCAATTACATCCTTAAATTCTAAGAAAGAATAGAGTGTCGTCAATTCCCATCCTAAAACTCTAAGATTGGACGGAGTGTTGCCATTCGCATCTTTTCATTCTAAGTATGAATAGAGGGCTGTCAAATAGCAGCCTTTCCATTTTGAGAATGAATGTAAGGTCGTCAATTCGCATCTTTCCATTATAAGATTCAACGAATGGTTGTCAATTCGCATGCTTCCATTCTAAGATTAAATTTATAGTGGTCAATTCGTATCCTTTCATTCTAAGATTCAATAGAGGGTTGTCAATTCGCATACTTTCATTATATTATTGAATGGAGGGTTGTAAATGAGCATCTTCCATTTTAAGAAAGAACGGAGGGTTGTCAATTCGAATCCTTCCATTCTAAGAATGAATAGAGGGTTGTCAATTCACATCCTTTCATTCTGATGATTGGAAATTTACATCATTCAATTCTGATGATGGATTGAAGGGTTGGTAATTCGCATCCTTCCATTCTAAGATTCAACGGATGGCTGTTGATTCTCATCCTTCCATTCTAAGAATGAATAGAAGGTCGTTAATTCACATCCTTCTATTCTAAGATTGAACAGACGGTTGTCAATTTGCACTATCCATTCTAAGATTGAACAGATGATTGCTAATTCGCATCCCTCCATTCTAAGAATGAATAGAGGGTTGTCAATTCGCATACTTTCATTCTCAGAATAAATGAAGGGCTGTCAATTCGCATACATTTCTTCTTAATTTGTAAACGGAGGGTTGTCAATTCGCATACTCTCATTGAATGGAGGGTTGTCAATTCGCACACTTCCACTCCAAGAATGAATAGAGGGTCGTTAATTAACATCCTTCTATTCTAAGATTGAACGGGCAGTTGTTAATTTGCATCCTTCCATTCTAAGATTGAACAGAGGATTGTTAATTCGCATCCCTCCATTCTAAGAATGAATAGAGGGTTGTCAATTCGCATCCCTCCATTATAACATTAAATCAAGGGGTGGCAATTCGCATACTTTCATTCTCGGAATAAATGGAGGGCTGTCAGTTCGCATATATTTCTTCCTAATTTGTAAAGGGAGGGTTGTCAATTCGCATACTCTCATTGAAAGGAGGGTTGTCAATTCGCATCCTTCCACTCTAAGAATAAATGGAGAGTCGTCAATTCACATTCTTCTATTCTTATATTGAACGGAGGGTCGTTAATTCGCATCTTTCCATTTTAAGATTGAACAGAGAATTGCTAATTCGTATCCTTCCATTCTAACATTTAATGAAAGGGTTGTCAATTCGCATCCTTCCATTCTGAGAATGAATAGAGTGTTGCCAATTCACACCCTTTTATTCTGATGATTAAATGGAGGATTGTAAATTTACATCTTTCCATTCTGAATATTGATTGAAGGTTTGTCAATTCGCATCATTTCATTCTAAGATTCAAGGGATGGCTGTTGATTCTCACCCTTCCATTCTAAGAATGAATAGAGGGTCGTTAATTCACATCCTTCCATTCTAAGAATGAACAGAGGGTTGTCAGTTTGCATACTTCCATTCTAAGATTAAATAGAGGGCTGTCAATTCGTACACCTTTCTTCTAAAATTTTAAAGGGAGGGTTGTCAATTCGCATTCTCTCATTCTAAGATTGAATGGAGGGTTGTCAATTTTCATCTTTTCATTCTATAGATGAATAGAGGGGTGTCAATTTGCATCCTTACATTCTAAGATTAAATATACGGTTGTGAATTTGTATACGTTTATTCTAAGATTGATAGGTTTATGGTACCTTTTATTCTTTCATTCGAAGATGAAATGGAGTGTGGTCAATTATCATCCTCCCATTCTATGGAAAGTTGTCACTTTGCATCCTTCTACATGTATTCTCATGTATTCGCACCCTTTCATTCTAAGTTTAAATGGAGGGTTGTCAAATCGCACCCTTTCATTCTAAGTTTAAATAGAGGGTTTTCAAATCGCAACCTTTCATTCTCAGAATAAATGGAGGGTTGTCAAATCGCACCCTTTCATTATAAGTTTAAATGGGGGGTGGTCAAATCGTACGCTTACATTCTAAGTTTAAATGGAGGGTTGTCAAATCGCACCCTTTCATTCTAAGTTTAAATGGAGGGTTTTCAAATCGCACCCTTTCATTCTCAGAATAAATGGAGGGTTGTCAAATCGCACCCTTTCATTATAAGTTTAAATGGAGGGTTGTCAAATCGCACCCTTTCATTCTAAGTTTAAATAGAGGGTTTTCAAATCGCAACCTTTCATTCTCAGAATAAATGGAGGGTTGTCAAATCGCACCCTTTCATTATAAGTTTAAATGGGGGGTGGTCAAATCGTACGCTTACATTCTAAGTTTAAATGGAGGGTTGTCAAAACGCACCCTTTCATTCTAAGTTTAAATGGAGGGTTTTCAAATCGCACCCTTTCATTCTCAGAATAAATGGAGGGTTGTCAAATCGCACTCTTTCATTCTAAGTTTAAATGGAGGGTTGTCAAATCGCATTCTTTCATTCTAAGTTTAAATGGAGGGTTGTCAAATCGCACCCTTTCATTCTAAGTTTAAATGGAGGGTTGTCAAATCGCACTCTTTCATTCTAAGATTAAATGGAGGGTTGTCAAATCGCATTCTCTCATTCTAAGTTTAAATGGAGGGTTGTCAAATCGCATCCTTTTATTCTAAGTTTAAATGGAGGGTTGTCAAATCGCACCCTTTCATTCTAAGTTTAAATAGAGGGTTTTCAAATCGCAACCTTTCATTCTCAGAATAAATGGAGGGTTGTCAAATCGCACCCTTTCATTATAAGTTTAAATGGGGGGTGGTCAAATCGTACGCTTTCATTCTAAGTTTAAATGGAGGGTTGTCAAAACGCACCCTTTCATTCTAAGTTTAAATGGAGGGTTTTCAAATCGCACCCTTTCATTCTCAGAATAAATGGAGGGTTGTCAAATCGCACTCTTTCATTCTAAGTTTAAATGGAGGGTTGTCAAATCGCATTCTTTCATTCTAAGTTTAAATGGAGGGTTGTCAAATCGCACCCTTTCATTCTAAGTTTAAATGGAGGGTTGTCAAATCGCACTCTTTCATTCTAAGATTAAATGGAGGGTTGTCAAATCGCATTCTCTCATTCTAAGTTTAAATGGAGGGTTGTCAAATCGCACCCTTTCATTCTAAGTTTAAATGGAGGGTTGTCAAATCGCACCCTTTCATTCCAAGTTTAAATGGAGTGTTGTCAAATCGCACCCTTTCATTCTAAGTTTAATGGAGTGTTGTCAAGTCACACCCTTTCATTCTATGAGATTGAAATGAATCTGGCTATTATTTGTCTTAAGTTCAGTTTAATATGTTTAATATAGCCACCTAGTTTTGGTGGGAAAGACAATGGTCGGAAGGGGTTGGTGGTTTTGAGGGGTAGTTGTTTGTAGGTTGTTGAAGGTTTTTAATTCATATTTTGTTTCTCTTTTATTGTAATAATTTGTAATTTGTAACTCAAATATTTTAATTTACGAGCATGTTCGACAAGGCAACTTTCCATTTTCGATGGACAATAAAAATTTGAATTTGAATGAAAGGTCGTCAAGTCGCATCCTTCCATTCTAAGATTTAATAAAGGGTTGTCAAATCGCATCCTTACATTCAGAGACCAAACGGGGGTTGTCATTTCGCAAGCACTTATTGTAAGACAAACTTCCCCCTCTCTCTGTAAGACACACCTAGCAGTCCCTTTGTTAAGGTAAAGTTAAATGGTAATTTTAAGGTATTTTTTATAAAAGAAAACTAAAACTATTTCTGGAGCCAATAAGCACCACACGATTCTGATGTTAAATTAAACGGTATTTGAATAAGATTACACCACATTATGTTTTCACTTGAAAAATTGTTCGATTCAATTATTAGTTGAAATTATCCTAAATTTTGCTCCCAAAACACCATGATTTATAATATATTACTCCGTCAAAATAGTTCTTAATGTGTTCAGGTTACACTTATTATTTTTCAACCCCCTTTCTTTGGCGAATCTCAAGGTAGACTCCGACCACACCAACTGTTCACCAAAGATTGGAACAATTGTGTTTTTTGTTATTTCTTTGGTAGTTCTTTTGAGGAAGAAATAGAAAAGAAATGAATTTTCTGACGTAAGAATGAAGGAAGAAAGTGGAATTTCTTTTCGTTTTCGCACGACAGGTGCGAGTGTATTGTACGCACTTACTACAATACACAATAGATCGTCACGTAACGATCATTACATATAAAGCCGCATTCTCGGTTTTCAATTCACTCTCGGTCAAGCAGTCATCCTTGCCGGTCACACCACTTTCCCACCCAAGCCTCTAAAACTCGGCAATTCCCCACCCCATATAATATAGCTCAAATTTCCCCTAGGGGCCGATTTGGTCTGGGGGAGTGCACCTCCGCCGGACGTCCGGGATGCATCCACGTTTCCCCTACAAGGGGTTTTTCGTGGCCACTGTAGGGGTTCGGCACCGAATCGGTCCACTAGTTACCCATCCCATTATTACTTCCCCCCTTCTTTTTTACGGACACGTATTCACGTCCCGATAGACGTTTTGCATTACCTCGTTAACGCCAACTGTGCGTAATAACTAAATAAGTATATACAAATAATTAACACTTTTCTGCCTAATTTTTGAAAGCCATCGTTTAATTGTCGGCAGATAGCCGAAAGGATTTTGTGTAGCAAACGACGCTTTTTGTGCGCTCTTGTGAATGGTACTGTTGGTTGTCTTTTATCTCGTTAACAGGAACTTGGTATAAATTGACTACTTTCCTCCGTGACCCATCATTGAGGACTCTGGCATCCGTCAACCTCCCATCTCTGCTCATGTCGGCAAAAGCCCCCACTACTACCAAGAAGTACCTGGCTTCATGGAGACGTTGGGAAGAGTGGGCTTTATCTAAGTCTGGCGTGCCTACATTTCCGGTCAGCCCTCTGCATTTTTCACTGTACATCGCACACCTCACAACCACCGTCGCCGACTTAAATCCGTCGCCGACTCTTCAGCGGCAGCTATTAAGTGGGTCCACTCCCTGGCTGACTTGCCATCTCCTACAGACAGCGCCATGGTAAAGACCGCCCTTCAAGGCTTCAAGCGCCTGAACTCCACCCCCACTACCAGGAAGGAGCCCATCACACCAGATATCTTGGAAAGCATTTTGGCATCCCACGGACACGAGTCCGCCACATTGGCCGAACTGCGTACTTTGTTCATATGTTTTGTTTCCTATGCGGGTTTTCTCCGCTTTGACGATCTTAGCAAGATAACACGTAAAAGCTGCACATTCACTAACGATAGAATGACCATTTGTCTCCCCTCTTCAAAAACAGACCAGTTTCGTCAGGGCGACGAAGTCGTGATAGCCAGGTCATTTAAACCCACCTGCCCCGTAGCCATTGCCGAGCGATATTTTGCCGCCCTGGGCGATCCAGTAGATTGCAAATTGCCAGCAATCCGCAGGCTTGTAAGAAAGCGGGCGGGGCTCAGCCCCACAATTCACTCATTGAGTTACACACGCACTAAGGAAATCGTACTAGAAGTCCTCAGGCCCCTTGTTCCTAACGTATCAAGTTACAGGCTTCACAGCTTAAGATCAGGAGGCGCATCGGCAGCTTTTAACGCTCAAGTCCCACCTATACTTATATCCAAGCAAGGTAGATGGAAAACAGACAGCGCAAGGAATACTTATTTTAAAGTAGATGCAGTCACATCATTACTTGCGTCCAAGTCTGTTGGCATTTAAAGGTAGTATACACCATTTGCAGATATCGAAAACAATTACTACCGAATTATTAAGAAATATCTTACTTATTTAAAAGTAAATAATGATTGTAGGCATTCAGCAAAATGAGGGCCCTAGATATCCTGTAATTATTCCAAAAAATTAAATTGTATAAACCAAAATTCATTCTCGCCGTCCGGCGAGCGCGAAAAAACAAAGATAACATAAGAATAACTGCTCGACGCCGGTGGAAAACAAACGCTGTTTTTCATGCTTTTCTCGGCATCAATGAATGTAAAAATTCGGACAGGTCAGTTAAACGATATTTACTATAAAATACAACCCCCCAAATCCACCCATTCCTGATAAATTTCGATTTTCTGTATATTAACGATAATAATTTACGATATCGTTATGTATTTGAAGTTAATTACGTATTTTGAAGCGTATTACAGTGTAACACAGCGTAATAAAAGAACAGCAAGGTAGACTCCGACCACACCAACTGTTCACCAAAGATTAGAACAATTGTGTTTTTTGTTATTTCTTTGGTAGTTCTTTTGAGGAAGAAATAGAAAAGAAATGAATTTTTTGACGTAAGAATGAAGGAAGAAACAACAGATTTAGCATGGATGCCGGCCATTAACAAGCAATGCGGTCCAAAGTGTATTTTCACACTTGGGCTAGCCGACTACTAGGTTTCAAAGTTACATGATTTGAATGTAGTATACATCATTTGCTTTTGTTGTAATTTTTGAAAATGTATGGGTTTGAAATATAGTTTTTATTTATGGTAAATATTGTGACAGAGATCAATTTTTTAAGTTTTGCGTGAATAGATGCTGGGAAAAACCAAGAACATTAATGCAGTTCATTGACTTCGTTCAGACAAAACAGAGCAATTGATAGATGCAGGTTAGGAAACCAGACTACTGACTGACAACAGCATGCACGGATGTGTAACAGTATTGCCAAACAAATGAGGTGTAACTTAATTTAATAAATTGGGGGAAGTTTTTGAAAATAGTCAGGTATTTCCAACCATTGCCGAAATCTCAGTCTTTCCTTTGAGATATACATGAGGGGATGTGTGCATAGGATATAGGGGCAAGAAAGGAAGAGGGGCCGGGGGAACAAATTCGTTTTTCAAGTGCCCTGTGCAGGTAAAGTAAATAATGTTTAGGAAACGTGTTTTCAAACAAACACCCCGACAAACAAACAAACAAACAAGACAATGACTAACTCAACAAAATAAATGGAGGGGAAAATATGATAAATTAAAACTATCAAGGAATAAACAAATAAGAAAATATTAAAATAAAAAGGAAAACAATTATTGCGGAGGAGGCAAGACAACATATTTAAGACAACGTCGTGAGATGAGATATTTTTGGGTTGTAAGCAGATTTAACTATAGGCTCAGTTTCCAAAGACGAGGACCATGAAAACGAAGAGTGTAAGCATGGAGGTAGTGTAAGGGACATTAGATTAGAACGTGTATTAAATATTATATTGATGGTGTCATATCAGTTTAGATGAGATTTAAAGGTTTGCGCATTGCGAAAAGTACTGTAGTTTGAAGTAACACCACTATTTATATTCTTCAGTGAGATGTGTGGTTGTGAACAAGTGCAGTCTAGTCTATAATGGCCCTTTTCTGTGTGACAATGAGAAAATGTAGTTAATTAGTGGTAAAATGTAGTTAACCAGTTCGCGCCGGGATTATTTTAACATCGCCGAGCCCACGGGCGGGATTATTTTTAACGAAACTCAATCCGAAGCGTGTTCAGGCTGATAGTGCCGGGAAGCACACCTACGCATTTCCGGCCTTGCCCGCTGCTGACATACATTTCCGAACTTGAACTTGGCGTGTTTATGCGTCATCCGTTTTTAATCTGGTGAAATATTTGCGTTTATATACGTCATCCGGCGCGAACTGGTTAATAGATCGTGCCCACACAATCAGTGTTGTGGACCCATATCGCGCAGGTTGTGCTAAACCAGTACAGCCTATCGGGTGGCCATGAAAAAAAAGCTTTTGGTCGTTTCCCAAGCCCAAGCTTCGTTTTCGCTGGGGCTTGGTTTATGCAGTAATTCGTCAATGTTAGAGCCATATGGAGCCTATTGGGCTTGGAAAACGGCCAGAGTCAGAACGTTGGGCGTGTTGTCTTGAGGGCGCTCTTCATACTTCCGTGTTGCTTCGATGAGGAGTGAAAGGACCAATTTATAACAAAAAGACGTGAGCAAAGATAATATTAATGTAATCGGTCAATTAGAAAATGAGAAAGGATTGTGCAACCTGACGCTGTTTTTTGGATTAGAGATATATTTTTGCGTAAAAACAAATTTCATTTTCACAAAAGAAATGTAAGTAACCCAGCCAGATCGAGGCTCAAGTCGCAGTCATTTGTTGTATCGTGTGTACTATTTCAGTTGCTATACCTTTTTGTCACTCATAGATTAAGTTTTGGGTGGGTTGTCGGTGCTGTGCGTGTTGTCGGTGTTAATGTTCGTGAACAGTGTGTAAGGACCGCAACCAATCAGTGCAAAAATGCACATAATTATCTGGATTTTAACTTGTGTGGCAATACTGCCATGATGACCACCCTGTATCTTGAGTTACACACCGATTTTGCTCAAATAATTTCGCCAAACGATTTACATCCTCAATTAACATCTAGAGTCTTCCCATTGACGCTTGCTATATGGATTCTAACATCAGGGGAGAAAATCAAAGGTCATACGTGCATGATCCATGACCTCAAACCACATCTTAATTCCATGAATATTATGTATAGAATTCGGTTGAATGTTTTTTCGTAACAACTTGCATGGCTTTCAAGTTAGGATACATAAGTTACTTATGAATTCTCAGCATTTTCCATAACGAATTGGATTGACAAATGGGAGAAAAAAAGTGATGATACTGATAGTTTAAAGAGAATGTGCAGTTTTGGTAAGAGGGTGATTTTGCACTTCTTTTAAATTCACATCTATAGCTCTGGCTGTCGATACCTATTATTAAATACATGAAAACATTACTTTTCTTTTTTCCAGACAAAACAAAATGGCGACCGGCCCTGCAATAAGTTTAGCTCTAGAGACGATTAGCAGACAGCATCTGGAGTGCTGTATATGTCAAGAGAGATACGAACGCCCTAAGATATTAGAATGCCTGCACAGTTTCTGTGAGCAATGTCTGCTGAAATACCACAGCACGAAGCACCAGGGCTGTACGGAGATTCCTTGCCCCGTGTGTCGACAGGGGACGAAACTTCCAAAGGCGGGGGTGCAGGGTCTGAAAACCAACTTTCATCTAATCGGTTTGGTTGAGGAGATTGTACTTCAGGAGAAGGTAGTGAGCTTGGGTGATGCTGGTATTTTGTGTGGTATTTGTGAGGAAGCCAATGAGGCAACGCATAGATGTCTGGACTGCGACCAGAATGTGTGCTCGGCCTGTAGCAAAATGCATCTTTGATTCGCAGCAACATCTAATCACAAGGTGACTCCACTGAAGGACATTCGTGAGGGAAAGGTTACACTGACAAAGAAACCTCAGAAACAACATCCAAAAAAATGTTCGATCCACGAGGGTGAAGCAGCAAGGTTCTTTTGCACGACATGTGATGTGTTGATTTGCCGAGATTGTACCGTCGTTGACCACTGTAAGCCAGAACACGCGTACATTGACATAAATCTGGCTTCATCAACGTACAAGCAATCGTTGGCTGTTCTGTTTTCTCCACTTGAAAACTCAATGAAGGAAATCGAAAAATCACGAGAAAAAGTCTCAAGACTGAAAACAAATTTAAATCTCACAATTAAGAAAGTCAAGAAAGAAGTTCAAGACAGAGCAGCTAAGATACGAGCAGAGATCACGGCCCAAGAAAATAGCATCCTTGACGACATCAAAAACTTTCAATCGGATCGTGAGCAGAAACTGGAAGAATGTGAGAAAACCGCGAGCTTGGCTGTGGAGAGGTTTCAGTTTTCACTAGATACAGCTAGAGAGGTGACAAGGACTGCATCGGATAGTGACTTCCTGTCACTCTATCCTACAATCAGCAAAGACTTGAAACTGTTGGCCGGTCAGGCTATTCCTAGAGTTGATGACAGGCTGTCATTTCTGAAGTTCAAGCAGAGTTGGGGGATTGGTGACATCAATCTAGGTACATGTAAGGTGGTGATGGAAGGCAAGTGGGAGCTGTGTGGGGAGTTTGGTATACAGGGAAGCGGTCCAGGAGAGTTCAATAGGGCTTGGGGCATTGCTGCTCGTCAACCTGATGAGATTGCAGTGACTGACTGCAACAACAAACGAGTTGTGATCTGCAGCATCGATGGCAAACAGAAAAGCACAACCCCGATGCAAGGAGGTAAGTTAAAATTACTTGCCATCTGCGAAATGATGCACTTAAAAAAATGTCCCTTCGCTCTTCACTAGTAATATTCTCTGTAAATTTGAAACAGAATAATGATCTATTAAATAAGTTAATATTCATGACATTGAAAGGTTTTTTAATCTTAACCCTAACTCCCTCACGGCTTTTACTAGAAAGTATCCTGAATCCGCCACAGTCCACTAATTTTGGTTTGCAAAAACTGCTGGTGTCCTGAGTCCATCAGACTCCACCAGTATGCATTCTGGAGAGATCCTGAGTCCATCATACTCCTGAGTTCACCAGCAAAAGTTTGATGGACTGTGACGGATTCAGGATACCTAGGTGGCATACAAAAGATTGCAGTGTGTTTCTCCATAGAGTCCATCACAGTCCATCACCTAAATTTCTGTATCCTGAATCCATCACACTCCTGCAGTAACGCTAGGCTTCAAATCCTCAATCCATCACACTCCTCCAGTTGGTTCAATATGGAGGTATCCTGAATCCGCTAAAATCCTCCAAAACAGGAAATGGATTTTGATGGACTCGGGGTGGTTAGGGTTAATGTACTTGTATATTCCATAAAAACAAAATTTCAAAGTCCAAGAAAAAAACATCTGATAGTTACCTAAAAAACAACATAAATACTGTGAATTTGATGAAATAAATATTTTCGCGTAATCATCAGTATACGCGGGTTTACACTTCAAAACCTGTGTTTACCGAGTAAACAGATTTGTTTTGCTAACATTTAACATGTTTAGCAGCTAAACACCCGTGTCCAATTTCTAAACATGGATGTTTAATGACTAAACACTATCTATCTTCATGCTAAAGATGTTTAGCATGTAAACACTTTATTGCACTTTATAGTAATAAAGCTTTTAAAAAAGTGTGCACGTGCTAAACACAGTTTTTGCAGTGTATGCTTATCATATGTTTATTATATGCATGGAAGTCTTTTCTTAAAATTCTATATCGCACATTATTCACACAGAAAGATAAATCACGGTGAAGCATGTTATGCCCCACAATCTGGGGCATAAATAAACACCAAACAGAACAAGATCATGCAAGATGAATTATAAGACGCTGTGATTTCTCAAGCATGTGTACCAAATCTTAACAATGTATTCTTTGACAGACATTTTTTTACTGCAGTTTTTACTCTTTCAAGAATGTCTGTGTTGAAAGGATTGTGCAATAAATGCATAATGGTCGTCTGTTTGTTTGACATCATGACTCCTACAGTTCCACGCGGCATCGCAGCTACACGCACCAACAATCGTTTGGTGGTTGTTGAGGTCGGCGCATCCTGTGTGAAGGTGTTCAACAGGGACAACACGCTAGCCTTCGAGTTCCCAACAGTGCCACCGAGTGAGGTCGGTAAGACCGCAGTTGACCTCCAGAGTGTAGCTGTCAAGAATGATGGTACCATCGTAGTAGGTGATATCAAGAGGCTGGTGTTGACTGAACACAGCCCCACTGATGGTGAGCTCCTACGTACCATACCAGTCAAGGTTAAACCTTACTATCTGGCTGTAGACAGCAATGATAGAATTGTCATCAGTTCACAGTCACAGACAGTAAATGTTGCTGATGGCAATGGTACTACACGGCTCATCAAACCCACCATCAATGGTCAACCAGCGCAAAGGTGTGTACACGGATAGCTCAGGTATCTATGTTGCAATGCATAATGGTAATAACAGGGGCCATATCCACCACTATGACCCTCAAGGTTGCTTTCTCAAGTGCATTGCACAGGGTCTGTTCTGGCCCAACGGAATCACATTCACATCATATGGGCAGCTGGCAGTGGCTGACTGGTGCACAGTCAAGATGTATCACCAGGTGTGACGTGACATTGTAATCAGTCATGTCAGTTTATAATCACCATTGACATGCCAATAGTTCAGTTTACTGTTGTATATCGTTCTACATTTGTACATTGTTTGGTCATTGTTAACTGAAAACCGGAAACTTTGAGGGAATCCCTTATTACCAACGCGCGTTCAGTGATGTCAAATATTTGTAAAACAATCTGTCACACACAATATATAAAGCCCAATCATCGATATTTATCGCATCGTAATTATTCAAATCGAACAAAATATTGTTCTCTGAAACTCTTAACTTATGTTAAGAGCCACATATTTACAAAGAGTCACACACTGTCAAACTTGACATTTTTTATTATTTTTTTCTTTTTTTTTCTCTAACTTTTTTGCTTTAAAACGCTGTAAATTCTTCACATGCTTCTGTAAGCAAAACATTATTAATTATTTGAGTTACATTATTGGTGCAAGGGGCAGCCATCTTGATAAATGCATTTTGTATTTTCACGAAGAGACAAACGTTACTGCCCCTTAAACGTGTACAAAATGTATTGCATAGAAAGGCGTAAAAGTAGGTCAAGGATATTTTCTTTTTCACGAAGAGCCACACATCTTTGTTACATTTTCGGTCGCGCTCGCGTAAACACGCGCGCCCTTTTATTATGGAAAAACACATTAAAAAAAAAGGGCGGCAATGTAGGAAAACTTGAATTTGCGTTTTTACAAATTAATTTAGGCTAATTACTATTGTGCTAATTCTAATTACTGGGTTTATGTAAAAAATTCACCTCTCATAGAATCATGTGAAGGTTTCCTTTATACTGTGAAAGTTGTTGCAAATAAAGTAGCATTTTTTTAAATGCGATTACCTCAAAATCTTCTTCAAAATCCACACATGTAGCTTATTGGTGGAACTACATGTATGATAATCCGCATCATATACTGTAGCTGACCATTTTAATAGTTATTTTACTGTGATTGGTCAAACCCTCGGTGATAAAATCCCCCAAACACGAGTAACTGTTATGATTATTTGTCGAATCCTAACCTTTCTTCCCCAGGTAAACGGGTCAATAAATCATTGATATCGCACATAACCTGCCAAAGAAAAATATTACAGGTTGTGATCTGATAAACAGTTTATTAATAAAGGAAATTACCTGTGCACTTTCTAAGCCTTGAACCTCCTCATCGTGAATGTTTGCCAACTAAGTTACTCCTATCTTCAAGAGTTGCTGATTTGAAATTGGTTAATTACTATAGACCGATCTCAATTAAAACTACACTTACAGTCGTACCGCTATTAAAAATATATATTATACTTAGTAATATAATATAATATAATCATCTAATATACAGTTTTGTTAACGAGAAAATCACTCGACATTGCACGCTATCACTCAATTAGTTGATAAAGTAACTACTAAAATTAATTCAACCTTTGGAACATTTTCGCAAAATGTTCATTCACTTCTGAAAATCGGGCATTCGTTTTTGTCTGATTTTGAGAATCGCTCTGAGCACGCGTTTCATTTTCACTACCAGAGTATTCGATTCCATTTTCGTTCAATTGATTGTGCAGACGCTTTCGTTTATGTCCAGTCAAATTCGCTTACAAGACATCCTTTTTCGCTGTATAGAGGGCAATTTCAAACATTGACCATTCTATTTCACTTTTAGTTTAATGCCACTGGCACTAAATAGAAACTAGGAGTTTCTTTTTCATTTATAGTCGGTCAAATTTTTTTTATCTGAAATCAATTTATAATGAAATTCTAAGCTGCATCGTGCTTCATTGGTTGAAAACAAAGATCACTGTAGTTGATTACTGATTAACATTAAATACAGATCAAAATACTCGTTATTTTTCTTGTTTGTTCGATTTTGTTTATATTTTATTTCCATTATTTATCTACATTATCTAACATAAAGAAGGTTCTTGTTATACATCTTTGCCTTACATTCTGTCACCCACCCCCTTGCCTTTAACGCCACCACTGACTACATGTTGCGACATTTTACCCCTCAATCGGTTCTCCGGCTAGGCATCGAGGAAGATAAGTTTGTGCATGAGCGTACCACCTTGTGCATTTGTCGTGTGTTATTTATCCGATGTTGTTACGGGCTATTTCCTGTAAACAGGTAGATCTCCAGATTTTGAGGTTAACCCCTTCTTGCGCTCTTGCAGCTTGGTCTCCCATACGATGCTGCCATTCGGGAAGCCCAAGCATCCGCTTCACCCCTGCCTTGAACGCTGAATGTGCCATTTCAGTCGGGTTCAAGAATGGTGAATACGGAGGAAGACGTTTAATTGATGACAAATTGTTGATGACGTCTGGTGGTATATAGTTGAGCTCTGACGTGTGGGCGAGCGTTATCATATACGCTCTTCTTCGGGATATAACCTGCGGGACTCGTCAACCGTTGAGGCAAGGAAATCCTCAACGTTAACGGTAGCTCGAGTCACGGTTTCAGAAGAAATTGTGTGATTTACAAGTGCAACCTCATCGGATATAGCAAAGGTAATGTTGACTTGTTTACCTCGCTTATTATGTACAACTCGCCTTGCTGGTTCTCCACGAGGAGCTCTGTGATCTACGAGTCCATATGTTATAACCAATCTCGAGACGTCCCAGTACACCCTCGCGCAAGGACCAATTGGCATACTTAAGTGTCATTAGCATGCCGTTCAAGGTGCGAGCGATGGTGCTTGTAGACACGATCGGTTTATGAGGAAGGCTAACCTCAATTTGCTGCTTCATTTGTACCAGAGTCAATAATGAATTTTCATCAAGACGTCTCTCCAGTGTTGCACGCATGTCCTCGTCAACTTTTCGGTTTCTAGCTCCACCTTTCGGAAGTTGGTCTCTGTGGCCTTCACAATCGTAGGGACGTTTGTTCTTGCGGTGGATAAATTTATACCGAGAGTATCGGCAGTCTCCAGATAGTCTGCACCACTCTCAAAGGCATCAATGAGACGGTTTCGGTCAACATTAGAGGTTCGTCTATAATGGCCTCGTGCTGCCATTACGTACGGGTTGATTGAAGTCGATTATGTTAAGGAGAAATGACCAAAAAGTGGGCATTCTTTGATTCGAATGGGCGAGGACGCGCAGCGTCCGAGACCAATTTGAATCAAAGAATGTCCACCTTTTGAGTCGTTTCTCCGACTTAAACTACGTCCCTTTTACACCCATTGTCAATATTTAAAAGGAACAACAAGTGTCAATTCTTACTAATGCTTTAAAGTATGTGATGAATTAAGTCCATTGTTCAGTGGTACAAGCTACTAAGGTATGTGAAAGCTTTGTCCTGTCTGGTCTCCGTGTTGCGTAACCAAACAATTGAATAAAGGTTGGGTAAAATGAGGGTGTTTAAAATGACCAGTACGTTGGACATCGAAGTCATTTGATGCCATACATTCTTGTGCGTCGGGTGTGTCTCTGCTAACTCCGCTAAAATGTCTTCCAGTGATGATCCGTACATATTTTTGAGTAGGAATACTTTGGGAGATATGTTGTGTCACCTCAAGAACTGACTCGCCAATTTATTTGATGGCGATTCAAACCAGTATTTTGGGACATATTCGATGAGGATTTATACTCCAATGAGGATTTATACTAAAGCGGCAGATTCACAGGTGAAGAAACTTCCTACACTCGTGGCTGATTTGGACCCCTTGTAACAGATCAGGAAAGGATGGGAAAATAAGCAAGAACAGGTAAAATAAACTTGTTATTCCCAACATTTGGCTTGGCTCTCGGCAGCTCATTTTGGCTTATTATTTTTAGCCCTTTTTTATGGTGTAAATAACTTGGCGTCAGTAGTCATTATTCCGTGTCGAAAGCATACCAGCCTTTTGTTAAACTCTGAACGGTTTCATTATCACATGTCAAACCAGACTAGTCGGAACAAAACAAATTTCTGTTGGTTTTTCTGTCGTTTTTGCTACACGGGTATACGACAGGACAGCATGGGCGAGTTAGCGAATGTAAAGTACATGTACGTGTTGTACGTATACCAGGCCTTTTAAAGTTGTGTATTAGTAGTACATTTTAGAACCTTCGAACGTTTGACATAACTGTGGCCTATCTCCGTCGAAAACTATTCCCATTTACAAGAAATCAATTCCTATTACATGTACATATTTTAAATCGCAAACCATCGCTTCGACCTTGCTAATGAAAAGGTTTATCCTCCCCATTTGTTTTCTTAGTCGTAATAAGTTCTTGGGCCATTTTCATTTTTGAATGTTTTAGAAAAACCTTGATGCAATTTGTTACATGCGGGTTGGCGCATCCATTTTATTTGTTTTTTGTTATTGTTGATATCCCAGGTTGTGGCAAATCTGTGCAACAAGGCTTTTGGACGAACCACTCCATACGATCGAGCATGGCAGCATCTCGCCTCTACAACAAGAGCTTCGGTGGCCAGAACCAGTGAGGACCATAGGAGAGCAGTCATGATCAGCCGGGCTGAAAACTGCATAAGCGCGTCGACACAGCAAAGAGACCTCCAAGACAACTGTTGAGAGCTCTAGAGAAATTGTCAACATAGCTTTTACTAAGTTGTAATAAATATATCAATAGCAATTTCTGTGTCCATTGAGTCGTTCCTTTACTGTTCATTCTTAAAAGAATGTACAGTTAACTGTACATTCTTTAAAATAATCTACACTTTTCTGAATAGAGTGACGTCACAAGAGTAGTTTAACAAATGATCAGTGCCAATACGCTTCAATTTCTGCTTGATTTTATAAGATTTGGTACCAGGTTTGGAATTATGTAACGTAACCTGCTATTTTGAATGAACAAAGCATACATTTGTTTGCACAGTCACGAAATTGTATTTCCAAACTCCGCGCGAAAATGTGTGCTTGCGTAAATGAATGCACAGGTAACGTAATTGGCCGTCTGTTTCCTAAAACCAGATGCACGGACAATGAAAACGAATGAACGTTGGCTGAATTGAAAATGGTAATTAAGACGTGCATCCAGATTCAGACAAAAACGAATGCCCGATTTTCAGAAGTGAATGAACATTTTGCGAAATTGGCCGGGAAAACCTATATTTACATTATTGGTGCAAGCGGCAGCCATCTCGATAAATGCATTTTGTTTTTACGAAGAGACACAAACATTATAGCCTTTTGATCGTGTACAAAACGTAAAGGCGTAAAAGTAGGTCAAGGAAGATTTTCGTTTTCACAAGGAGCCACACATCTTTGTTACATCTTCGGCCGCGCGCGTAAACACGTGCGCCCCTTTTATTATGGAAAAACACATTGAACAGAAAGGGCCGCAATGTTGGAAAACCTGAATTTACGTTTTCACAAATTAATTTAGGCTAATTACCATTGTGTTAATTATAATTCATGGGTTTATGTAAAAATTGACCTCTCATAGAATTATGTGAAGGTTTCCTTACTGCAAAAGTTGTTGCAAAGTAGTATTTGTTCAAGTTTTAATATAATTAAATGAAAAACTCCACAGGCGATTATCTCGAAAACTTTTTTTTTCAAAATCCACATGTGTGGCTCATTGGTAAAACTATGACAATTTGCATCATATAGCTGACCATTTTAATAGTTATTTTACTGTGATTGGTCAAATCCTCGGTGATAAAATCACCCAAACACATGTAACTGTTAGTGTTATGATTATTTGTCGAATCCTAACCTTTCTTTCCCAAGTAATTAACGGGTCAAGAAATCATTGATATCGAACATAACCTGCCCCTGAAACAAATGTGCAGGTTGTGATCTGATAAACAGTTCGATAAAGAAAAGTACCTGTGTACTTTCTAGCCTTGAACCCCCTCATCGTGAATGTTTCTCTCTCAACGTGAAAGTTGCCAGCATTCTTCCTATCTTCAAGAGTTGCTAATTTGAAATTGGTTAATTATTAGAGACCATTCTCAATTGTAACTACACTTACAGTCGTACCGCTATTTTTTTGAAAATATTATACTGTGTAATATAATATATCTAACATACAGTTTTGTTAACGAGAAAATCACTCAACATCGCACGCTATCACTCGGTTAATTGATAAAGTAACTACATGTACTAATATTAATTCACCCTTTAGTACACTTGGAATATTTTGTAGACCTTTCCAATGTCTTTGGTACTATTAACCATGGTATTATAATTATCTGTCTTTAGATGGTTATGAGTCTTCTCTCTAATTTCTTTTTACATGGCTTCCATTAACGATCCCTAATTTGACTTCTTTTGTTTTCTATTTTACAGTCTTTAACAAATCGTCAAAATAATTGTTGTATACATGTTTTTTGTATTGTGTTTGATGATGGCAGTACATTGTATTAGTCATAATAACATTGATGTACAATGTACAGCTAATATGGAACTACTTTTAATAAACATGTAGGTTTTCCTGGTCAGTTTAATAGATTTGGCAGCCAAATCGTTTTTAAAGCTCTTTTTAATGTTTTTAAAGCTCCTTTTAATTAATGTTGCTGGCAACTTTATTTTTATATCTTTTTGGTTTTTTTATATCATTTTTTTTTTTATATCATTTTGTCTCTAGATTTTACTTATCGAAAACCAATGTTATTAAGTTATTAAGAAAACCAATGCTTAACCAGTGTATTAAGCCTAGTCCTTGTTTTTGTTCATTTTTATTTCTTGTTCTGATGTTTTTTATTTGTCCTGTTCTTTCTTTGCTGTCATTGTTTTTATATGTATTTTAGTATTTGTTCTTATTGTCTTGCATATTGAAATTCGTATTTTATATGAATTTTGTTTGCTATAATTATGTTTCATCATTGTATTTGTTTGCTTAATCTTAACATGTTTTTAAAATTCCTATGAAACAGCATTCTTAATGCTTTTAATTAAGATGCTGTTTGTATTTATTGGAATAGTCTTTGGATCTAATATATCTTTTTCTCTATGGTTATTTTTATTTGAACGTTAATTTGAATGTTAATTTAAAATGTTAATTTAAATTTTAGATTTAAATTTTAGATTTTTATTTAATTTTTTTGTTTTGTTTTTGGTCTTGTTTTATTTCAATTTATGTTTTAAATACTATTTAGGTTATATGCAGGGCCCTTTTGGAAAGCAGTTTTTTTAACTGATAAGGCCACCCTGGATGCACGTTTTAGATCAACATTTTTATTAGCTAAATAGATTGTTCATTTTTAATCTCGATGCATCCAACTTCATTTTGCAACAATGTCACATTGGGTCATTCAAATTCGCTCGAGCTTCCAGTTGCGCCAGTTTGGCAAGTAAATGGAATATAAGCAAAGGAATTCGAAAACGGTTCAGTTCTTTATAATTATACAGTGCCTTATTCCAAATTGATTAAGTAAATGAGAACTTTTCTAACAAAATTCTTCCACAAAGAAGCAGCAACAAAAAAACCCAAACTTGTTGCTTTTTCCCGCTTTTTTAACACATCAAAAAGAAAAATCAGTTAGAAGAAACAAATAAACACAGATTTCTATTAAATACACAAGATAAAAGAGCTGAAAGTAACAAGTAAAAACATACAAAAACTATGTGTATACGCGATAAAAAGCGGGGAAACCTAAGTTTAATATTGCCAAAGTTTATTGTTTGTATCTTGATTTTTCACCCCGTATGTATGTAATTTTCCGTATTGCTAACTTATATTTTACTTCTTTGGGTAAAAGACGGATACGTTAAAACTGAACAAACTAGACTAGAATTAAACTTGTGAAAAAGTTAAAACAAATTACTTCACATCTTGCCTGAGTCGTTTCCCTTTTATTAGTTTGGACTGAGACTAAAATACCTAAAGAGGTAGGAAGCAACGATCGACTCCCATTGTCACGCCTTCGACCAACTTACATCCAACATGGCGAACATAATCAAGAAATTTTAGCTCCGATATTTCGACGCATTTTTCATAACAAATAGTCAGCAAAGTTGTAATTTTAATTGATGTAAGTTTCAATCCGATAATTCTTTACATAAATATGTGCTTTGGGTTATATTAAGTTACGTATAAAAGAGAAAATAAACCGATACCGCAACGATGTTTCGTCGTTTTACTTCCGTGTGGTTTTGTATACAACTTTACAAGGTATAGCTGTATTCGGAAGTCCATGTTTTCGGCGATTTTGCCCTTAAAAATGACCCATTTGTGCTTCAATTTACGCAATACTGGTGATATATAAATGTGTTTGTAGAAGCTGTTTCATAAAATTTGAACTTTGGACCGTGTCACGTACGTTTTTAAAACATTACCAGATTTTTAGGGAATCATCACAAAAAGTCTAGAAATCAGGAACAAATACGATTCTGTTCATTTATGATCTATATTTCACATTTTAAGTAAAAACTGTGACTAGTTTGCATCAATTAAAGTTGCAATGATCCTTATAATATCAAAAACTAACATGGTAGATACATTTTAAATATGTTCCTGTGTGCACTCAATGCATTGAAAATATAATATTATATTCCATATATTCCTATAATTTAGGTCAACAAATTGTTTATTTTAGGGCAAAAATGGTTTCCAACATGTTTCCAATGTGTATAAAAAAGGGGTCGTGATATGTTATCATACTATTGCCTAGGTCGTATTATGACCTTATTTAAAATAAATTGAATGAATTTTATTGTTGTCAGAGTAGCCTGTGCACTGAATGCAATTTATAATGAGCCATGTTTTTGATTATTATACAAATTTGGTGCTCAAAAAGCGTTTTTGTGATTTTTTTTTACAAAAATGGACTGCCGAAGTAGTGAAAAGGCATAATACAAGATTTGCCAGACACAAAAGCATGTACTAAATATTAAAGTTGCCAAAGGGTCATGTATGAACTAAACACATCTATCAATCTTAATTTTGGGCTAAAATGTATATTTTTAATGATTTTCACAAACACAAAATGGTCGCTGTGTAGCCGGCTGCTGACCTAGGGCATACATGCCCATTGTGCACCTTTGATCACAAGATGACTTGCAAATGAAATTTGATTGCAATAAACAGCAATTTTCGTTGACTTATTTTACTAAATTTGTTGTACTCAATTTTCTTCATGTTGTATTCAGTTTTATTCATTAGTTAGCAACTGTTAATTTTATTGTGATATTTTGCTCGTTAATCGCAAGTCCACATTACAAAATTTGGCACCTTTTCGTAAAAAAACGCGTGATGATTCGGCTAGCTGTCTCTCAAGCCATATTTATATCCGGGTGAGTACAAAAGCAACATAACTAACCTTTGATGTCTGGCCTATCATGTTTTTTTTAAACATGACCCCGAAACCCCGATATTGATGTATATTGTTTGTTACACAATGGACATTGGTAGCGTTTGGGTGATTTTTCTTTCGGTTTTGGGTTATGATTTTTTTTGCCGTCATTTTCTGGTTCAACTTCAACTTCAAGAATCTCATCGTTTTCGCTGCTTAGCCACTCGTTTTCTGATCCAAGAATCTCCGCTTGTTCAGTGTCAGTCGAGTTGCCTTCTCCTAGAACATTATTTAAATCAATTTCTTCCCAATTTACAAAGTCATTTAGATATGCCATGTCGTTTTTTAATACGAAGAGTTTTTTAATCACGTTGTTTACAGTCAGCTGTCAAAATTCTGAATAGTCTGGGTCAGTAATGTCGCCATAAAGTACTCTGAACATGCGCACAAACGCTTAACTCCTAATTTGGGCCGTTGAAACGGAAGTGACTTGCTCGCCGGTCGAGTGGATCGCGCAATTAGCATAACAATACCGCATAGAATGCTGTGCACAGACAAAGCCATCTGAAGTGCTTGCTTCCTATCTCTTTAGGTATTTTAGTCTGAGGTTTGGATGCAGAAAGTGCTAAATGGAATGAGCGAAAATGAAAACGAATTAGTCTAGGCAAAAAATCCAGAAATGTGCCTATTTAAGTTGCATGAGGCATTTTTGAGGAAAAGCAAACAAATAGGTGATTCTGAAAGATAATTTTGTGCTGAATATGAATATCCTGTTTGTGTTTCTCAAAATTGCCTAATTAGGTCAGTATTTAAGGTCAAATGTCATTAAGTGCAAATTTCAGTTTTTCACAAGAAATAGTTTATTTTACCTCCTAAATACTATGATGTTAATAATTTTTGCAATTTCTTTTTTAATAAATCATACACAGCATGTCAAAATATCGAAATGAATAGAAATTTGTAAAGAATTATTAACTTCTTTTGACAATATCTCCTTAACCATTGGACTTTTTCTTTTTCACCACGGGATGAGTTTCTACAGGCAGTTTTTCAAACATATGCACGTTTGATCGGTGTTCTCTGGCTGATTTACATTATTTTGGGTACCGAGGGACAGGAATGTGGTATTTGGTTTCATAAATTGTTATAATTAGGACGGGAATTAGAGCCAAGGGTCGATTAGTGCAGAATACCAATTATTAGGAAATTTCATTTTTGTGCATCCCTACAAAATGCTGGTGCTGTAGTAGGCCCCTATATACCTCACATGCTTTTGTTAAATCTACAGGGTGGGAATCCCTACCCACTGTCTGAATCAGTGATGTAGTACTCGAGACGGTCTCAGTCTCGAGACCGGTCTCGGGCCTGGTCTCAGTCTAGACAAGCCGGTCTTGGTCTCGAATCTTAATGACTCGGTCTTGGTCTCGGATGTCTGGTCTCGGGTCTCGGTGCCGAGACCGACCGAGACCGGCAATGGAAATGTAGTAATAAATGCACTAGAATACAAAACAAAGCCCAGTAGTATAATACTGTATAATGATAGTAGGCCTATGTGGATATGGATAGGCATACATAATGTAATGTAATGTAATAACTAACAGGCATACATAGTATGCCTGTTAGTTATTACAACCATAGGTTACAACACAAAATTCGTTGAGCACCCGCGCGTCACATCACATACGCGGCAAATAATCCCATAATGTGCACACTTAAGCGGTGGTCACATCTTACGGTCATGAACGTAGTTGAACGTAGTATGGTGTGACCGTAGTTGACCGTAGTAGACCCTAGTAGTCGTAGTTAAACGTAGTTAAACGTAGTCAAACGTAGTGGACCGTAGTTCTGAACGTACTTAGACCTTGAGGAAAGCCATGATTTGGCCGTAGTTAGCCAAAAAGTTTTTAACATGTTGAAAATATTTCTACGGTCACCTTGAATGCCTAAACCGTACTGTGAGCCTAGTATATACGTAGTTAACCCTAGTTGACCCTAGTTGGCCCTAGTTGACCCTACTTGACCGTAGTGTGGACCGTAGTTGAACCTACTTGACCGTAATGTGGACTGTAGTTGACCGTAGTTGACCGTAGTAACCACGGCACTACGGTTGAAGTACGGTCAACTACAGTCTACTACGGTCAAATGAACTACGTTCAACTACGTTCAACTACGTTCATGACCGTAAGATGTGACCACCGCTTTACTGTTGAACCCTAAGTTCAAGTTACTGGGAAAATATTTAAATTGACGACTAGTCGTGAATATATTCACGACCATGCAGTCGCACACAAAAATCATAGTGGCCATATTACAATGCAAATGTAATCAGTGCTCATACTGGAACTTTTTATGTATCTATAATTTAAGAACATAATTAAAGATCTGTACATGTACGGTGTTTGGTGTGTGGGTTCGAACCCTGCCATGAGCAACATAGTGTACGGTGCCCTTGGGTAAGAGACGTACTGAAATTGCCTCTCTAAGCCCAGGAATGTGTGTACCTGTAGTGTTAGGGTATAGAATAGAATATAACGATGTGCATTTTGTATATGACGCCCCAAACGCAGATAATTATACATGTTTCGAAGTATCTGTCAAAAAACACAAAACTTTTCCGGGTAAAGTATACTGCTGTATACTGAAAGGCAACGACCTCATAATACATGTAGATCGGTGTACATTTTACAGAAACTGACAAGAACAATATATACAGGGATATCCGTGCGCGGGAAGTGGTAACATGTTTACCACCATCGACTTCCCTTGACCCGGCGACCCAAGCTTTGAAATATCAATTTACATTCAACGAAATGTGCAGCCGAGTTAAAATGCACACACTGACACAGACATCCCCCAACCCATGTCTTATACGTTCCAAAGTACTGTGGACATTCCTTTGTATTAGTTAAGAAAACGTTGGCTAAACTTCTCTTTTTTAGCTTGCATAAACAAATAAACCCAAAATTTTGATTGTGGGCACTTTAGGTGATTCCACAAATACTATACATGTATACCCTGTGAAGATTTGAACACAATGGGGCTAAAGAGTGCAAATATACATCGCGCGCTGTGGAGCTGATTAGACTTCACATGGGTAGCCAGTCAGCCCCGTACAGTACACAATGTTCTGTTAAAATAACTCACAAAAACCCGTTAACGATAGCCGGATTTGAACCGCAGACCTTTTGATCCATAGCTCGCCTTTCTTACCAACTAAGATATTTGGCGAGTTGGTTGAGAACTGTTGTTATTAACAGTTCTTTAATGTAGCTGAGTTGCCATTGTTCTTTTCATGTGCGACAGCAAAATGTTCTTTTCGGGCGTATTTATTCACTCGGAATATATATTAAACAAAAGAGTTGGCATAGGTAGCCAAAATCTTCAATGAGGACAACTTTATAATCAGGTTGAGACCTTGGCTATCCAAAACAATATACGACTGCATGAGAGGAACCCACTGTGTGACTGCTGTACTGCATGTGCATCAAAATGGTAATGTCGCTAGATAAGCCAAGAGTCACAGAAGTTAAGTACCAGGATAATGTGTTGCCATGTTGTCTAACTAATGAACTATATTCAGCAATCATGAGTCAAAAGTAAGAAAATAAGAGCGTATAAGGTATAGCATTAAAAATACCATTGTAGGTTTAAGCACAGGTGTAATAGCTAGCTAATAAAACATTAAACAAATCCTGTCACACATGAATATACATTCACGCACACCCAGCAACTGACAACAAATCGCGAACCGCTACACGGGTTAGTATATAATACCGTGTGGATAGGACACCGTCCTTTTTAGTTTGTTTTTATTGGCCAGCGCAATTTCATGAAAAGATGGACGCTGTTGAAAAGTGGAAATTTATATGTTCTAAACTACAAGCATCATACCATCGAACATAGTGTTACATTAAAGGGGACAATCTTTCATTTGAGTGGCGTGTCTTTGCAGTCAAGTGTGATTTAGTTTGTTAACTAAACCCTACAAAATGTTTTTAACGTGTTTTTAAATAGTCTTGTTTTGGTAATAATAGTCTTTAATTTAATGCGTGTCTGAACACTTTTGACATCCAAACACTTTGGAGATTTGTGAATACCTTTCCTGACGTTTGCAAGTCCGAGTATTGACAACTGGGGTCTATTACCAGTTAATACTTAGGGTATAACGGAGGACCCGGTCATTACTGCGTTCAACAAATAACTGGCTGTAAGTACAGCTGAAGTCCAGATTTAAAAAACAAGAATGTTTACAACTCAATGCAATACGTACAAATATAATAGACATGAAATATATGTACTACGTGCTACGGGATAAATAAATTATATTTCACAGGAAATAAGAATATTCTTAAGGAACTTTTTATAACCGTTTATATTTCTAAAGTAAGGTACTGGGGTGATTTTATTCCAGAGCAGTGGGCCTTGATGTCTAACTGTTTTAATAAATAAAGTAGTTTTTGTTATCATAGTCACTCAATCTCTTATGTCCGCCCACCTACATTTCAATCGGACATAACCGGCAAAGAGCTAAGTCATGCTTAAAATTCATTTGTTTAAGCCACACAGGTCACAGAGTAATAAATGTGATAGTGCCATCCCTCTCTCCAAACCAAAAATGAACATAAAAGGAATTCCCTTAAAATTGGGTATTCTGCACTAATTGACCATTGGCTCTAATTACAGTCCTAATTGTAATAATTTATGAAACCAAATACCATATTCCTGTCCCTCAATACCCAAAACAATGTAAATCAGCCAGAGAACACTGATTAAAGGTGTATTTAGGTGTGAAAAGCAGGTACAAACTCATCCCGTGAAGAAAAAGAGAAAGTCCAATGGTTACGGAGATATTCGCAAAAGAAGTAAATAATTCTTTAACAATTTCCATTATTTTAGATATTTTGATATGCTGTGCGTGATTTATTATAAGAGAAATTGCAAAATTATTTACACCATTGTATAAAAAAGGTAAAGTAAACCATTTCTTGTGAAAAAATGAAATTTGCACTTACTGACCTTTGACCTTAATTACTGACCTAATTAGACAATTTTGAGAAACACAAACAACAAATACGTTTTCCAAGGACCCTGTGCAGGTGAAGTAAAGAATTTTTAGTAAACGTGTTTTCAAACAAACACCCCAACAAACAAACAAACAAGACAATGACTAACACAACAAAATAAATGGAGGGGAAAATATGATAAATTAAAACTATCAAGGAATGAAAAAAAGACAAGAAATAAGCAAATAAGAAAATATTAAAATAAAAAGGAAAAAAATAATTGCGGAAGAGGCAAGACAACACAATTAAGACAATGGGGAAGAAACTACGGTACGCAACATGAGATGAGATATTTGTTGGTTGTAAGCAGATTTGACGGAAGCAGCCCAGAGACGACTTTGTTCTCAAAGCTGTGTCTATAGGCTCAGGTTCTAAAGACGAGGACCATGAAAAGGAAGAGTGCAAGCATGGAGGTATTGTAAGGAACATTAGATTAATTTTAGAACGTGTATTAAATATTATATTCATGGATGTCATAATCAGTTTAGATGAGATTTAAAGGTTTGCATTGCGAAAAGGCAATAATAAGATAGTTTGAAGTAACACCACTATTTATACTCTTTAGTGAGTTTTGTGGTTGTGAACGAGTGCAGTCTATAATGGCCCTTTTCTGGGTGACAATGAGAAAATGTAGTTAATTAGTGGTAGATCGTGCCCACACAATCGGTGCCAGTGCGGCGTATCAGGCGCGGATCTAGGATTTGTTGAGACGGGAGGCACACCCCAAACTGGAAAATGCGAGCGCGAAGCCCTTACGGCGTGGGGTCCGTAAATTGTTTGGATATGCTTTGTGGTGCAATCTGAGGCGATTCCTGGCCTCTTTCCTCTGATTGTTTTTAGCAAAAGTTATAAAAAGATATGGAGATAAAATGAAGAATTATGGAGATTTTAATGGAGAATATAATAAATAAATATATACTAATTTATATATGAATGTGGAGCACACCCAAAACTGAAAAATGCGCGCGAAGCGTGGGGTCTGGGGCCAGATTAAGGGCCCCGTAAAATGTTAGACTCTAAGTCCCTCGGGCCATTATTACCCACGAGTATAATTGCGCGTAACTCGGGCATTATCTATAACATATACGGTATCATATAGCAACAATGTCGCCAAAAAGATTTCGGACAATGTCCTAGCTTGGGTTGGACAAACCATAGCTCCGTGAACAAACCAACCCACTAACTAACATTCTTACACAAGGTCATTAACAACATAAATATTCATCCATACTGCAATAAAAGGGTAATTGGCAATGAAGGGGACAGTACTGCCAATTTAATGACCGTGACCATAATTATGTCCACCACCAGACGCGGGATTATGCATCGAACCTCGATGCCAGGTAGTCACGGAGCCACCCCTGATACCAACGATCGGCTAGATGCGCGCTAGGCGGGTTCAGGTTGTTTTCTGCGGATAACACCAACGTCGCTCTCCCGCTGCGAGTAGAGACCCTGAGAAAGCTTCATATGCATGGAGGAATTGAACGGATGCGGGTCGCAAACTGGGGTTCCGTGAATTGATAACCCTTTTTTGTCAGTATTATATTATGCCAAAAAATAGACCCAGAAGAGCCTCCGATCCGATTCTCCTCCCTTCCTTTTCTCTCACCTCCCCCTCTTTTCCCCAACACCCCGTTTTTTTTTTTAAACTCATTTTACCTGGGGGGCACGTGCCCCCGCGCCCCCCCCCCCCCCCCTGAATCCGCGTCTGCATATTTAACCCTAGTATTAATAACACAGCGGCGCCTCGCCCTCGCGCCGTTGCGCTCATCCTGTAATGCCTCATCAGGGGCCAATTTCATAGAGATGCTAAGCAACAAAAATTGCTTAGCACAAAAAGTCTTGCTCATTAAAAACAGGGGCCAATTTCACGGAGCTGCTAAGCACAAAAAATTGCTTAGCATGTCCTTGGTAAAAACAAGGTTACAGACCAAATTTTCACGTGATCTTTATTGTTTTTGATTAATAATAAGCTGTTTTTTGCTTAGCATGAAAAACGCCTAAAATTGTGGCTGATAACTTGTTTTTAATGAGCAAGACTTTTTTGTGCTAAGCAAATTGTTGTGCTTAGCAGCTCCGTGAAATTGGCTCCTGGTTACCAGCCAAAATTATACGTGTTTTTCATGCTAAGCAAAAAAACAGCTGATTGTCAATCAAGAACACTAAATATCAGGTGAAAATTGGTCTGTAACCTTGTTTTTGCCAAGGACAAATTGTCATGCTAAGCAAATTGTTGTGCTTATTATAGCAGCTCTATGAAATTGGCGCCTTGTGGCCATGGAAATAAGCTTTTAGCCGTTTTCCAAGCCCAAGCTTCGTCCCCGTTTTGGCTTTGTTTTATGCAGTAATTCGTCAATGGTACCGGTATCAGAGCCAGAGGAGCCTATTGGGCTTAGAAAACGGCCAGAGTCAGAACGCTGGGCGTGTTGTCTTGGGGGCGCTCTTCATCATGTTGCATTCATTGTCGACTTTGTAGTCCATTTATGATTTACTTCCGTGTTGCTTCGAGTTCGAGGACTGAGTGAAAGGAGAAATAACAAAAAGTGAGCAAAGATAATATTATCGGTAAATTAGAAAATAAAAAGAATTGTGCAACCTGACGCTGTTTTTTGGATTAGAGATATATTTTTTGCGTAAAAACAAATTTCATTTTCACAAAAGAAATGTAACCCAGTCCCACTCCCAGGCAGGCCCTAGTCCGACGGGGGTTGTGACAAATGCCCCGCATTCTGGGGCCGGGATCGTGCGGGGGTTGTTCATATTGCCCCGCATACCGGGGCCGGGATCGTGCGGGGGTTGTGACAAATGCCCCGCATACCGGGGCCAGGGTATAGCCGGGAATGTACACAAACCGAGTGCCCCGCACTGCCGGGCGGTAGCGGGGACTGGCCGGGACAATCACGCTGTCGCTGGGCGAATTGTACATCCCCGGCTACGTCCCCGCTAGTAGTCCCGGGTCCCCCAGGGCCGGGACTACAAATGACAAGTGCAAAACTTGGACCCAAAAATCACATTTTACAACATTTGGACATGGTCTGGTGATCACCAGACCATGTCCAAATGTTGAAAAAGGTGATTTTTGGGTCCAAGTTTAATACTCGGACTAGGCAGGCCCAGGCTCGCGCTCATCATCAAGTCAAGCACAATCATTTGTATCGTGTGTACTTGTGTACTACTAGTATTTGCCATACCTTTTTGTCAATATAGATTACGTTTTGGGTGGGTTGTCGGTGCTGTGTGTGTTGTTGGTGTGTTGTTGGTGAATATTAGTATTTTAGGACCGCAACCAATCAGTGTAAACATGCTAAAAAGTTACGTCATACGTGACCGTAATCCTACGTACTTTTTCTATTCTAATCTTACGTGAGTTTCGGGAGCGCATTCGTGACTGATGATTGGGTGTGTACTGACAGAGTACAGATATACCAACTTCAAAATAGTAATAGTGGCACTACAGGTCAGTAATACTTACCTGGCAAAAAATGCAGTAGTCCAGCCTTGACTCATTGTGTCCCAAGTGACAATTTTTGCTGTAGAGTTTAGATCACCCTACACAGCATACTACACATGCACACTCAGCAAGCAGAGGGACCAAATGCTAAAAAGTACTACGAGTGCAATTAGGGGTGAAGTACCAAATACTAAAAATTACTACAGGCATTGCACACAAGTTAGTGAGAGTACTGCATACTACGTTTTACTAGTACTAGTAGTAACAAGTAGCATTTTAGGTAGGGTTAGGGTTAATGTAATACTTCTTTTGATAGTAGCTAGCTGTACTGTAGCTGTAGTTAGTTTATTGCATTATATCTGTACATTTTGTGATGAACACGTACATTTTGTGACAACTTGTGGCAAACTGCCATGACCACCCCCTGTATCTTGAGTTACGTACACACCGATTGTGCTCAAATAATTTCGCTGAACGATGTACTTAACCCTAACAGTCCTCAATCCTTTACCTGTCGGAGGATGGAGGACTGTTAGGGTTAATTTATCATCTAGAGTGTCTTCCCATTGATGCCTGCTATGGACTCTAACACCAGCAGAAAAAAATCAAAGGTCAAACGTGCATGATACATGACCTCGAACCACATCTTAATTCCCTGAATATTATGTATGGAATTTGGTTTAATGTTTTTTTGTAACAACTTGCATGGCTTTCAAGATAGGATGTAAGTTACATGTACTTATAAATTCTCAGCATTTTTCATAACGGATTGGATTGACAAATGGGGAAAAAAGTGATGATACTGATACATGTAGTTTAAAGAGAATGTGCAGTTTTAGTAAGAGGGTGATTTTGCACTTCTTTTAAATTCACATCTATAGCTCTGGCTGTCGATACCTATTATTAAATACATGAACACATTCATTTTCTTTTTTCCAGACAAAACAAAATGGCGACCGGACCTGCGATAAGTTTAGCTCTAAAGACAATTAGCAGACAGCATCTGGAGTGCTGCATATGTCACGAGAGATACGAACGCCCTAAGATACTAGAATGCCTGCACAGTTTCTGTGAGCAATGTCTGCTGAAATACCACAGCACAAAGCACCAGGGCTGTACGGAGATTCCTTGCCCCGTGTGTCGACAGGAGACGAAGCTTCAGGCGGGTGTGCAGGGTCTAAAAACCAACTTTCATCTAATCGGTTTGGTTGAGGAGATTGTACTTCAGGAAAAGGTAGTGAGCTTGGGTGATGCTGGTATTTTGTGTGGTATTTGTGAGGAAGCCAATGAGGCAACGCATAGATGTTTGGACTGCGACCAGAATGTGTGCTCGGCCTGTAGTAAAATGCATCTTCGATTTGCTGTCTCATCAAACCACAAGGTGACTCCACTGAAGGACATTCATGAGGGGAAGTTTACACTGACAAAGAAACATCGGAAACAACATCCAAAATGTCCGATCCATGCTGGCGAAGCAGCAAGGTTCTTTTGTACTACGTGTGAAATACTCATCTGCCGAGACTGTACGGTCGTAAACCACTGCAAACCAGAACACTCGTACATTGAGGGAGACGAGGCAGCATCCACTTACAAGCAATCGTTGGCTGAACTGTTCCATCCATTTGAAAACTCAATGAAGCAAATCCAAGAATCACACAAAAAAGTCTTACGACTGAAAGAAGATTTTAGTCTCACACTCAGGAGGGTCACAACAGAAGTGCAAGACAGAGCAGCTAAGATACGAGCAGAGATCACGGCCCAAGAAAATCGCATCCTTGACGACATCAAAAACATTCAATCGGATCGTGAGCAGAAACTTGAAGAATGTGAGAAAACCGTGAGCTTGGCTGTGGAGAGGTTTCAGTTTTCACTAGATACAGCTAGAGAGGTGACAAGGACTGCATCGGATAGTGACTTCCTGTCACTCTATCCTACAATCAGCAAAGACTTGAAACTGTTGGCCGGTCAGGCTATTCCTAGAGTTGATGACAGGCTGGCATTTCTGAAGTTCAAGCAGAGTGGGGGGATTGGCGACATTAATCTGGGTGAGGTGATGGTGGTGATGGAAGGCAAGTGGGAGCTGTGCGGGGAGTTTGGTAGACAGGGAAGCGGTCCAGGACAGTTTAATGGGGCTTGGGGCATTGCTGCTCGTCAACCTGATGAGATTGCAGTGACTGACTACGACAACAAACGAGTTGTGATCTGCAGCATCGATGGCAACCAGAAAAGCACAATCCCTATGCAAGGAGGTAAGTAACAATTACATGCCATCTGCAAAATAATGCACTTGAACAATTTCCATTCGCTCTTCACTAATATTCTCTGTATTTAAACAAATAAGGTAAAAAAAAAGGAAATAAAACTCCATTGAAACTGTAAAATTTAAAACAAAATAATGATCTACTGTATTCAATAAGTTGGTATTCATGACATGGGAATGTTTTGCAACATCAATGTATATTTCATGAAAACAACATTTTAAAAGTGGACAAACCAAAAATAAAAATGTCACCTCAGTAATTTGATTTGCTTTATTCCTGAAGCTCTTTGCAAAAGATGGCAATTCCAAGCAAAATACATCTGATAGTTACAGAGAAAAAAACACACATAAATACTGTGAAGTTGATGAAAGAAAACATTGGTAAACATTGATATGCACAGATTTACACTCTAAAACCTGTGCCTACCGAGTAAACAAACTTTTTTTGCTAACAGTTGACGTGTTTTGCAGCTAAATACCCGTATCCAATTTCTAAACATCGATGTTCAATTACTAAAACTCTATCTCTATGCTAAACAGGCATGTTGAGCATGTTGAGCATGTAAACACGTTTACAAACTGATAGAAAAAAGTGTTTAGAAAAGTGTTTACACGCTAAACACAGTTTTCGCAGTGTATGTTTATCACTCTTAGGCATGGAAGACCTTTAAAACAATTCTATATAGCACATTATTTACACAGAAAAAGAAGTCACGGTTAAGCATGTTATGCCCCACATTGTGGGGCATAAATAAACACCAAACATAACAAGATCATGCAAGATGAATTATAAGACGTGGTGATTTCTCAAACATGTATACCAAATCTTAAAAATGTATTCTTTGACAGACATTTTTCTACGGCAGTTTTTACTCTTTCAAGAATGTCTGTGTTGAAAGGATTGTGCAATAAATGCATAATGGTCGTTTGTTTGTTTTGATATCATGACTCCTACAGATCCACTCCGCATCGCATCTACACGCACCAACAATCGTTTGGTGGTTGTTGAGGTCGGCGCATCCCGTGTGAAGGTGTTCAACAGGGACAACACGCTGGCCTTTGAGTTCCCAACAGTGCCACCGAGTGAGGTTGGTAAGACCGCAGTTGACCTTTGTAGTGTAGCTGTCAAGAATGATGGTACCATCGTAGTAGGTGATGTCAAGAGGCTGGTGTTGACTGAACACAGCCCCACTGATGGTGAGCTCCTACGTACCATACCAGTCGAGGTTGCACCTCACTTTCTGGCTGTAGACAGCAATAATAGAATTGTCATAAGTTCATCGTCACAGACAGTAAATGTTGCTGATGGCAATGGTACTACACGGCGCACCATCAAACCTACCATCAATGGTCAACCAGTACAGTACTGCAGCGGTGTGTACACTGATAGTTCAGGTATCTATGTTGCAATGCGTAATGGTAATAACACGGGTCATATCCACCACTATGACCCTCAAGGTGGCTTTCTCAAGTGCATTGCACAGGGTCTGTTCTGGCCCTTCGGAATCACATTCACATCAGATGGGCAGCTGGCAGTGGCTGACTACTTCTCAGTCAAGATGTATCACCAGGTGTGATGTGACATTGTAACCAGTCATGTCAGTTTATAATCACCAATGACATGCCAATAGTTCAGTTTACTGTTGTATATCATTCTACATTTGTACATTGTTTCGTCATTGTTACCTGAAACCGGAAACCTAGGGAATCCTTTACCAACGCGCGTGCAGTGTGACGTCACATATTTATAAAGCAATATATCACACACAAAATATAAAGCCTAATTATAGATATTTATCGCATCGTAATTATTCAAATCAATCAAAATAGTGTTCTCTAAAACTCTTTACTTATATTAAGGGCCACACATTCACAAAGAGCCACACATTCACAAAGAGCCACACATGTCAACAATGATTTTTTTGTTTGGTTTTTGATTTGTTTTCTCTCAATAATTTGCTTTAAAACGCTGTACATTTTGACAAGCTTCTGTAAGCAAAACATCAATAATTATATTATTTACATTATTGGTGCAAGGGGCAGCCATCTCGATAAATGCATTTTGTTTTCACGAAGAGACACAAACATTACAGCCTCTTGATCGTGTACAAAACGTATTGCACGTAAAGGCGTAAAAGTAGGTCAAGGAAGATTGTCGTTTTCACAAAGAGACAGACATCATTGTTACATTTTTGGCCGCGCGCGTAAACACGTGCGCCCCTTTTATTATGGAAAAACACATTGAACAGATAGGGCCGCAATGTCGGAAAACCTGAATTTGCGTTTTCACAAATTAATTTTGGCTAATTAACCACAGTGTTAATTATAATTATTTGGTTCATGTAAACAAATCACCACTCATAGAATCATGTGAAGGTTTCCTTTATACTGCAAAAGTTGTTGCAAATAAAGTAGTATTTTTTAAAGTAGTTTTAAAGTTGGAGAAAATCTTCCTGCGATTATCTCAAAAACGATTTTCTTCAAAATCCACACATGTGGCTTATTGGTGGAACTACATGTATGATAATCCGCATCATATACTGTAGCTGACCATTTAACAGTTATTTTACTGTGATTGGTCAAACTCTCGGTGATAAAATCCCCCAAACACATGTAACTGTTATCATTATTTGTCGAATCTTAACTTTTCTTCCCCAAGTAATAATTTAATGGGTCAAGAAATCATTGATATCGAACATAACCTGGCAATGAAAAAAATGTGCAGGTTCTGATCTGATAAACAGTTCGCTAATAAAGAAAATTACTTGTGCACTTTCTAAGCCTTGAACCCCCTCATCGTGAATGTTCCCCATCTCAACAGGAATAAATCCTGCAAAAGTGAAAGTTGCCAGAGTTACTTCTATCTTCAAGAGTTGCTAGTTCGAAATTGGTTGATTATTATAGACCAATCTCAATTGTAACTATACACTTACAGTCGTACCACTATTTATTTGAAAATATTATACTGTGTAATATAATATATCTAACATATAGTTTTGTTAACGAGAAAATCACTCAACATCGCACGCTATCACTCGGTTAATTGATAAAGTAACTACATGTACTAATATCAATTCACCCTTTAGTACACTTGGAATATTTGTTAGACCTTTCTAATGCCTTTTGTACTATTAACCATGGTATTATAATTATCTATCTTTAGAGGGTTACGATTCTTTTCTCTAATTTCTTTTTATATGGCTTTCATTAAGGATCCATAATTTGACTTCTTTTGTTTTCTATTTTACAGTCTTTAACAAATCGTCAAAATAATTTGTATATACATGTATTTTGTATTGTGTTTGATGATGGCAGTACATTGTATTAGTCATAGCATTGATGTACAATGTACTTGCAGAAATAGCTAATATGAAACTACTTTTAATAAACATGTAGGTTTTCCCGGTCAGTTTAATAGATTTGGCAGCCAAATCGTTTTTAAAGCTCTTTTTAATGTTTTTAAAGCTCTTTTTAATTAATGTTGCTGGCAACTTTAATTTTATATCTTTTAAGTTCATTTTGTCTCTAGAGTCTACTTATCGAAAACCAATGTTTCTTAAGCCTAGTCCTTGTTTTTATTCATTTTTATTTCTTGTTCTGATGTTTTTTATTTGTCCTGTTCTTTCTTTACTGTCATTGTTTTTATATGTATTTTAATATTGGTTCTTATTGTCTTGCATATTCAAATTCGTATTTTATATGAATTTTGTTTGCTATAATTATGTTTCATCATTGTATTTGTTTGCTTAATCTTAACATGTTTTTAAAATTCCCATGAAACAGCAGTCTTAATGTTTGTATTTATTGGAATAGTCTTTGAATCTAATATATCTTTTTATCTATGGTCCTTTTTATTTTTATTTGAACGGTAATTTAAAATTTTAGATTTAAATTTTAGATTTAAATTTTTGATTTTTTGTTTAATTTTTTGGTCTTGTTTTATTTCAATTTCTTTTTAAAATACTATTTAGGTTATATGCAGGGCCATTTTGGAAAGCAGTTTTTTTAACTGATAAGGCCACCCTGGTTAAATAAAACAACAAATAAATAAAGAAATAAATAAGCATCGCCCATTTTCGCATGAATTTTGATGCACGTTTTAGATCAACACTTTTATTAGCTAAATAGATTGTTCATTTTTAATCTCGTTGCATTCAACTTCATTTTGCAACAATGTCACATTGGGTCATTCAAATTCGCTCGAGCTTCCAGTTGCGCCAGTTTGGCAAGTATATGGAATATAAGCAAAGGAATTCGAAAACGGTTCAGTTCTTTAGAATTATACAGTGCCTTATTCCATTGATTAAGTAAATGAGAACTTTTCTAACAACATTCTGCCACAAAGAAGCAGCAACAATATAACGAAATTGATAGCCTGTTCCCGCTTGTTTAACACATCAAAAAGAAAAATCAGTTAGACAAAAAAATGAAAAACAGAAGAAGAAAAATAAACACAGATTTCAATTAAATACACAAGATAAAAGAGCTAAAAGTAACAAGTAAAAACATACAAAAACTATATGTATATTCGATAAAAAGCGGCGAAACCTAAGTTTCTGGATGCAGAAATTGCTAAATATTGTAACGCCCGTGCCGGTTGGGCGGTAGAGGGCGCTGGAGCGATTCCACGGTGGTGGGATCGCCCCGGAAACCCGCCTTGGATTGCGCAAGCGCCGAACTGGTTCTGACCAGTTCTGGGGGCCGCGTGATTGTGTGAGCCTGAAGTCCATGTTTGGTAGGCGAGAGTCCACAATAAACGGCAGAGAACCACAGGAAATAGAGGAACACTTGTGTCAGGAGTCCTTCTTGTGTGTGTAGTCGACCCCAGAGAAATCTTCGTTACATTGGTGGCAGCGGTCGGCATACAGAAGGACGGGAAAAGACCAGGTGAAGTGTTCAGGTTTTCAGGAAACCACGATAACACGGCAGCCAACTCGCCCCACGGCGAGAGGGCAGGCCGGGGCGTGGGCCCGGGGAGCGGGGACCAGTCCGGGAGGCTTTCAGGCACTCCGTGCATGACGCCAGGGGAACTCTAGGGAGGTTATGGGGACTTGGGAGTCTGGGGTTTCCTGGGGGAGGAGTTGGAGAAGGATAGCGGGGAATTTCGGGACATGCGCCAATGGCTGGGGGCTTCAGTGCGTCCACTCCGATTTGGAGAGAGGGCGCCCTTCTCCATATTTGTCCGGGTCCGCTACCAGGTCTGTCGGGGGGCCGCCCCATGCTGTAGACGGCGGCGCAGCAGACGGATGGTTCCTCGCGGAACAATCCAAAGCTGTGCCCGTGGATGCAGTGGGGGGCGGGGCCTCGTCGAGACATTCTCTGGATCTTCTGCAGGAATGAAACCGAGTCGGGGGGGCCCGGCCCATGCTGTAGACGGCGGCGCGGCAGACGGCTCGCAACACTCGGAGCGAGCCCGAGCCGTGCCCGTCGGCGCAGCGGGGGCGGGGCCTCGCCGGGACGCCCACGCTCTCTAAGCCAGTCGCAAGAATCAGTCGCAGTCGCAAGAATCAGTCGCAGTCGCAAGAATCAGTCGCAGTCGCAAGAGGCAGTCACAGTCGCGGCCACAGGAGCCAGTCGCAGTCGGAGGAGCCAGTCGCAGTTGCAGGAACCACAGTCGCAGTCGCAAGAGCCAGCCGCAGTCGAAGGCACCAGTCGCAGTCAGAGCAGCCAGTCGCAGTCACAGTCGCAGTCAAGTTTAACATTTAGAGGGGTGTGCCGGGGCCAGGGGTGTGCCGGGGCCAGGGGTGTGTCCTGGGGCCAGGGGCTTACCCCAAATTGTTGTAATGAAAATTGTTGTAATGAAAATTGTTGTAATGTAAATTGTTGTAATGTAAATTGTTGGAATGTAAATTGTTGTGTAATGTTGGCGTTATGCGTTTTCCAGGGCGGTTGGCCGGGGTGCGGCAGCAGCGCCCATGGTCTTGTTTGGGGGCAAACAAGGTCTTCGTGGGGGGCTGTGTAACGCCCGTGCCGGTTGGGCGGTAGAGGGCGCTGGAGCGATTCCACGGTGGTGGGATCGCCCCGGAAACCCGCCTTGGATTGCGCAAGCGCCGAACTGGTTCTGACCAGTTCTGGGGGCCGCGTGATTGTGTGAGCCTGAAGTCCATGTTTGGTAGGCGAGAGTCCACAATAAACGGCAGAGAACCACAGGAAATAGAGGAACACTTGTGTCAGGAGTCCTTCTTGTGTGTGTAGTCGACCCCAGAGAAATCTACGTTACAATATAATGAGCGAAAATGAAAACGAATAGACAAATGTGGATCTTTCTAAATGCATATAAGCTTTTACCAAACCGACTGCTAAATTGAATGACCACTTAAACCAAATGTCAAAAAATTAACATAGAATGAGTAAAACATGAATATGTCAGGTATGAAAACGAATTTAAACGTCTGCAATCTAATAGGAACCACGGGAACGTCAGCAGAGAGCTAATTCGCTTCAAATTGGTCACTGGTAAAAAGAATTGGAACGCTATTTTTAAGAAATTAGTCGCGAAAACCTATATTAAATTATTATGATAATGTTAATGTTATTTTACACACAACATTGATAAATATTTTACTAAAACTGCGCCGTTTAACACATTACGCGAGTGAAAATAATTTATTTGTTTAGATTTTCTTTCATTTTCTAAAAGAGTGATAAGTGTGGGTCATAATGTAGCAAGATCTAAGGTGTACACTGTTGAATAATGTCGTGGTGGCAATAGATGAAAAAAGGACTCGTTTTCAATGATTGTTAATGCTGTACTCTCATAGAGATTTTACATGAAAACTCACCCAGTAGCTTATTAGTTCTCTAAAGGTATTGATATAGTCCAGGGAAAATACTTAATTTTGATTTGTTGACCTCACACAAATTGCAATAATTTGTCATCACAGTGCACTTCTATAAGGTCCCTAGAATGACATACTAAAAATTTCAAAAACTCCAAGTGTTGGAAATATGACTAATTTGCATAAATCGTTAATCCCTGCCGCGTAATAAATTTATTCCTATATTTGGGTATATTTTTTTTAAAGTTACGTTTGGTGATTCTACTTACACATCCTTACTTCAATAACATTTTCTAAAGCTTAGGTGACTGAATAATTATGAAAATATAGTAATGGTCCAAAATCACTAAAATTATACCCTTAATTTGCACGCTTTTACCTTGTCTCCAGATATCAAGTAGTCAGTATTGAGCTTCAAATTCACCAAGTTGCTTACTGGCACAGTATAGTATATTAAAACCTTATGGAAAATCATATGAACAATGATAACATTTTGATATTTAGCCCAGCAAACAAAAACTGGGGGGAAATGGTGTGTCCATAAATTGGGCTAAAAAGTAGGTGAAGGGTTGCCTAAGGTGACAGACTTGAAAAAGTTCAAGGAAACCCCCAAATTAAAGATTGTTGTTGCTTACAATAATCCTATCTACGTTAAAATGTATTTTGGGGATTTCCTTGCACTTGTTCAAGTCTCCTATGTTAGGCAACCCTTTAACTACTTTTTCGCCTAATTTATGGACACACCATTTCCCCCAGTTTTTGTTTGCTGGGCTAAATATCACAATGTTATCATTGTTCATATGATTTTCCATAAGGTTTTAATGTGATAACTGTGCCAGTAAGCAACTTGGTGAATTTGAAGCTCACCGATACTGACTACTTGATGATATCTGGAGACAGTGTAATGTGGGGACAAATCCGTTTTTTTCAAGGGCCCTGTGCAGGTAAAGTAAATAATTTTTAGGAAACGTGTTTTCAAACAAACACCCCAACAAACAAACAAGACAATGACTGACACAACAAAATAAATGGAGGGGGAAATATGATAAATTAAAACTACCAAGGAATGAAAAAAAGACAAATATTAAAATAAAAAGGGGAAAATAATTGCGGAGGAGGCAAGACAACATAATTAAGACAAAATGGGGAAGAAACTACGGTACGCAACATGAGATGAGGTATTTTTTGGTTGTAAGCAGATTTGACGGAAGCAGCCCACAGACGACTTTGTTAGTGAAGCGGTGTCTATAGGCTCAGGTTCTAAAGACGAGGACAATGGAAACGAATAGTGTAAGCATGGATGTATTTTAAGGAACATTAGATTAATTTTAGAACGTGTATTAAATATTATATTCATGGTTCAGTTGTCATATCAGTTTAGATGAGATTTAAAGGTTTGCATTGCGAAAAGGCAATAAGAGTAGTTTGAAGTAACGCCACTATACTCTTTAGTGAGATGTGTGGTTGTGAACGAGTGCAGTCTATATGGCTCTTTTCTGTGTGACAATGAAAAAATGTAGTTAATTAGTGGTACTGGACTGGTAGATCGTGCCCACACAATCAGTGTAGTGCACCCATAGTTAATTTAACCCGGGTACTATGTTTTCCCGAACGATATCGCAAAATGTGCACAATCATTTGTAACTGGTGCATTAGTTTTCGTGCGAAATAGTATGAACGTTCACAATCCCGTTTTCTATTTAACAATTGATAATTTTTTTTGCAAAATGGTGCATCCAGTCGTAATAAATCAGCGCACGATTTCCCGAATGTGCACTGAATTTAGTATATTTATAATTCATTTTCGCGCGAATTTGAATGCACACCTGCAATCATGTTTTCCTTTTAATTTATCAACAATCAATTTCGCTAAATGTGCAGTCGATTTTCTACGCATTTGTATGCCTGGTCAAGCATTAGAATTCATTTATGTGTTATCAAAAGTAACATATGGGGAATTAAACCAGGTGGTCTTGTCTTGGAAACTACAAAATAAATGCTATATAAACCCCTAAGTTTAAGGAAAAAAATATTTATTTGCTCAGCATTTACCACGACCGCATCATATAGCTATATTTTACTTTATGCCCGCTACATTTTTTTCTAATAATGGCTGCAAGAGGGAGATACAGACGAGTCTCGGACGCTTCGAAATCGTCTTATCGATGCCTTTGAGGCTGACGACGCGGACTACTTAGATGTAGCAATAGACTGGACATCAACCACTCAACGGCCAGATCAATCGTTGGCATATATCTCCGAGATGGTCGTCGTAACAGGCTGCCGAAAGGAGGACCAATAAACCGGAATGTTGACGACGACATGAGAGATGCCCTTCAACGATATTTAGATGATAACCCCCTGATGACTTTGGTTCAACTCAATGCTAAATTGCGAGCTGATCTTCCTAATAAGCCTTTTGTGACAACTAGCACCATAGCTAAAACTCTTGATGGCATGCTTATAACTCTTAGACTAGCTGAAGATGTTCAGAACAGAGGAATTCGCCACGAGTCATAGATGCACGAGTTGTCTTTGCAAACTGGTTTCTCCGGCATGGTATCCTTGGACACACTGTGTACATTGATGAGACTGGCTACATTTGTACCCGTCGGTCTTATGGTCGCGCTGCTCGGGAGTACCGGCGAGACGTGTCGTCCATGGCCAGAGAGGCCGGCGAGTCAATATGACGTTTGCAATTTCTGGTGAGGTTTGACTTGTGGCTCACAGAATAGCATCAGAGACCGTGACGAGAGCGACTTTTGAGGAGTTCTTAGCGACAACTGTACAAGAATGTCGTATGCTCTTCCCCCCAGGTGAACGCATATATCTGATATGACAACGCTCGTCCTCATGTCCGAGCCCAAATACCCACTAATGCTGACAATTTTACCATCAAACTGCTTCCCCCTACTTGCCATTCTTAAATCCAACAGAAATGGCGCACTAAGCTTTCCTGCAAAATCCTGCAATTTGCAAAGAGGATTTTGAAGGATTTGGGATGGTTAGGGTTAGAATACATTTAAGAGCCAAGACATTAATGATCAATTAGTCCCACAATACATTGATTTATTAATGATTCAATCCAAGTTGTATCGTGAATTGTGTACCATATATACTTTTTAAAATTGAATGCAGAATATGCGAATTTAAATTATAACAAATGAAAAAGAATATTCAATTCAGGCCGTGACACCATGACAAATCGATTTGCTGCGAAATAGATTGCACATTCTTAATAATCGGCCACGCATACGTCAAACCGAAAGCCCAATCACGTGTTTGTAATCGTTTAAATGAAACGCTAAGCACAATCATTTATTTGAATTAAACAAAATAAAATTGAATGCTCGTTTTTGCGAAAATGAAACTCGGACATACGTCGTTCTGAAAATCAGCGCGAAATTGAATGCATCTTTTACAAATGAATATGCACATTTTGCGATATCGTCCGGGAAAACCTCCCCTACACCGCGCGCTGCGCCCTCGCGCAGGTTGTGCTCAACCGCCGTTTTCTAAGCCCAAGCTTCGTCTCCGTATTGGCTTCGTTTATGCAGTAATTCGTCAATGCAGTAATTCGTCAATGGTAATAGAGCCCCCAACGGAGCCTATTGGGCTTGGAAAACGGCCAGAGTATGGTGTACTATTAAGGTCACTAAAACGGCGCGGTGTGGCGTGGCTAGCGGCGTGATGTGTCTTGGCTAGCGGCGCGGTGTGTCGTGGCTAGCGGCGTGATGTGTCGTGGCTAGCGGCGTGATGTGTCTTGGCTAGCGGCGCGGTGTGTCGTGGCTAGCGGCGTGATGTGTCTTGGCTAGCGGCGCGATGTGTCGTGGCTAGCGGCGTGATGTGTCGTGGCTAGCGGCGCGATGTGTCGTGGCTAGCGGCGTGATGTGTCGTGGCTAGCGGCGCGATGTGTCGTGGCTAGCGGCGTGATGTGTCGTGGCTAGCGGCGTGATGTGTCGTGGCTAGCGGCGTGATGTGTCTTGGCTAGCGGCGCGGTGTGTCGTGGCTAGCGGCGTGATGTGTCGTGGCTAGCGGCGTGATGTGTCTTGGCTAGCGGCGCGGTGTGTCGTGGCTAGCGGCGTGATGTGTCGTGGCTAGCGGCGTGATGTGTCTTGGCTAGCGGCGCGGTGTGTCGTGGCTAGCGGCGTGATGTGTCGTGGCTAGCGGCGTGATGTGTCTTGGCTAGCGGCGCGGTGTGTCGTGGCTAGCGGCGTGATGTGTCTTGGCTAGCGGCGCGATGTGTCGTGGCTAGCGGCGCGATGTGTCGTGGCTAGCGGCGCGATGTGTCGTGGCTAGCGGCGTGATGTGTCGTGGCTAGCGGCGCGATGTGTCGTGGCTAGCGGCGTGATGTGTCGTGGCTAGCGGCGTGATGTGTCGTGGCTAGCGGCGTGATGTGTCTTGGCTAGCGGCGCGGTGTGTCGTGGCTAGCGGCGTGATGTGTCGTGGCTAGCGGCGTGATGTGTCGTGGCTAGCGGCGCGATGTGTCTTGGCTAGCAGCGCGGTTTGTCTTGTCTAGCGGCGCGTTGTTTAGCGGCGCGAGTGGATGATGAAGGGGGAACTTTTGGTATCGAGGGGCTTGCCCTTAAAATTGTGACGTCATGTCGACCTCGAGAATAAATATGTAGTGTTTTAGCCGTAGGAATATTTAAAGTGAGGTGGCCTTTCTTTAATTCAACTATACCCGTACCCCCCAAAAGCTGTTGTTTAATACATTTCCCTTTGTATGTCTTTCCTCTGCTCTACTGTGTTACCCAGTATGATCCAGAGGTAGGATCCAAAATGTTCGCGCTTTGGGGGGAATAATTACAAGAGGTCGCTCTTTTTGTGTGGACGCGTACGTTGCAGTAAACTTTGAAACCTGCCTACCGAAAAATGTCTACTAGATTAGTATAGCTGTATGTGCAAACACTAGTGATACAAATATGGAATAGTAGTTAAAATTAGTGCGGTTGTTGAGAAATCAATTATACAAAGAGAAAAACCCACCAAAAAAATAATGTATAAATGTATAGCCTAGGCTAGGGCCTAGCCCTATAGCCCTATACGTAAACCACATTATTGCGTTAATACATTACATATTATGTATACATTTTTTTTTGTTCTGTGGTGTTTCCACAATTTCTCGTGTAATTAATATTAGAACATGCATGTGCATTTAAACATGCATGTTATAATGTCCTTTTCTTCATGAGATAACGGTGGTAAAATAAAAGAATGAATGAATGAAAACAATTCACACATCATGCCTTCAAGTCCAACGAAGGCTTCATGAATCCTGTTCATGCTTCTATGGGTTGTCCTTTGGCCTTGGAAACTTAATTATGTAGGGCGTACGTCATGTAGGCCAAGTCTAACATTTCTTTTATATTTAAAATGTTTGTGGTATACTTTGCATCCATCTCTGATTTGATGAGCAGGTATTTTCTTAAGAAAATTATAAATTGATGTTTTATTGGTTCACTTCCACCATGGATTTATGCATAAAATTCATGGCATGTTTGTCATCCAATCCAATGATGCATTGAGAATGTCGATAATGTCGGTTTATTCTGGTGAATCTGTCTAGGTAACGCTAGGTATAAGGCCTGTTCCCTAAAGCTGTTTGGGAATTTCGAACGCTGACTATAATAGTCGACAATCTAGTTCCTCGACCTGGCAGTAGGCCTATCCAATGTCAGGATATGTGGCTCAGTCTTGCAACCGTATTCAACCCAGTGGTTCTTCGTCCCTTCCTTGAAATGATATTTCAATAACATTTTAAACGTAATCGGTATCGTTACCGCAGTCAACATTGTGGTTCCCTGACCTGAAAATAATCATCAGGATCTTTGGCTCGTGGAGCAAGACTATCAACCGACGGTCTGGTTGCACTGAACCAGATGGGAACCACATTGGAACCACAAGGTCGACTGCCGTAACAATACCCTCTCTGAAATTCAACAAGGATAAATAAAAAAATTAAAAACCTAGAAAAAGCGCGAACATTTTGGATCCTACCACTGGCTCAGATGGGTACTGGGTAACACAGTAGAGCAGAAAAAAGGCATAAAAAGGGCAATGTATTTAACAACGGGTATAGTTAAATTAAAGAAAAGTCCCTTCACTTTGAATATTCCTACGGCCAAAACACTACATATTTATTCTCGAGGTCGACATGACGTCACAATTTTAAGGGCAAGCCCCTCGATACCAAAAGTTCCCCCTTCATCATCCACTCGCGCCGGTAAACAACGCGCCGCTAGACAAGACAAACCGCGCTGCTAGCCAAGACACATCGCGCCGCTAGCCACGACACATCACGCCGCTAGCCACGACACATCACGCCGCTAGCCACGACACATCGCGCCGCTAGCCACGACACATCGCGCCGCTAGCCACGACACATCACGCCGCTAGCCACGACACATCACGCCGCTAGCCACGACACATCGCGCCGCTAGCCACGACACATCACGCCGCTAGCCACGACACATCGCGCCGCTAGCCACGACACATCACGCCGCTAGCCACGACACATCGCGCCGCTAGCCAAGACACATCACGCCGCTAGCCACGACACACCGCGCCGCTAGCCAAGACACATCACGCCGCTAGCCACGACACACCGCGCCGCTAGCCACGACACACCGCGCCGCTAGCCAAGACACATCACGCCGCTAGCCACGACACACCGCGCCGCTAGCCACGACACACCGCGCCGCTAGCCAAGACACATCACGCCGCTAGCCACGACACACCGCGCCGCTAGCCACGACACATCACGCCGCTAGCCACGACACACCGCGCCGCTAGCCAAGACACACCGCGCCGCTAGCCACGACACATCACGCCGCTAGCCACGACACACCGCGCCGCTAGCCAAGACACATCACGCCGCTAGCCACGACACACCGCGCCGTTTTAGTGACCTTAATAGTACACCATAAAAACAGAGTGATAACGCTGGGCGTGTTGTCTTGGTGGCGCTCTTCATCACGTTGCATTCAACGTCGACTTGTTGTACAGTACTTCCGTGTTGCTTCGATGACTGATGAGTGAACGGACCAATAGCAAAAAGTGAGCAAAGATATTATTAATATTATCGGTCAATTAGAAAATGGGAAAGAATTGTGCAACCTGACGCTGTTTTTTGGATTAGAGATATAAATTAGTAAAAACAAATTTCATTTTCACAAAAGAAATGTAAGTAACCCAGCCAGGCAGAGGCTAGCCTCAAGTGAATTCAATCACAATCATTTGTAATCGTGTGTACTATTTCAGTATTTGCTATACCTTTTTGTCAATTACAGATTACGTTTTGGGTGTGTTGTCGGTGAACAGTATTTTAGGACCGCAACCAATGCAAAGAAAGTGTTTATTTTCATCGTACATCGTATATATTTCATCGTACATACTTCCCCAATTTATCATATAGACTGTCTTCCCATTGATGCCTGCTATATGGACTCTAACACCAGCGGAGAAAATCCAAGGTCATGTGCATAATACATGACCTCATCAGACCACATCTTAATTCCCTGAATATTATGTATGGAATTCGGTTTAATGTTTTTGTAAAAACTTGCATGGCTTTTAAGATAGGATGCAACTTTCTTCTAAATTCTCATCATTCTCATTAACGGATTGGATTGGCAAATGGGAAGAAAAACAAGTGATGATACTGATAGTTTAAAGAGGATGTGCAGTTTTGGTGAGACTAGTAAGAGGGTGATTTTGCACTTCTTTCAAATTCAAATCATATCTAGAGCTCTGGCTGGTTGTCGATACCGTATTATTAAGTATATGAACACATTCTTTTTCTTTTTCCCAGACAAAACAAAATGGCGACCGGACCTGCAATAAGTTTAGCTCTAGAGACGATTAGCAGACAGCATCTGGAGTGCTGTATATGTCAAGAGAGATACGAACGCCCTAAGATATTAGAATGCCTGCACAGTTTCTGTGAGCAATGTCTGCTGAAATACCACAGCACGAAGCACCAGGGCTGTACGGAGATTCCTTGCCCCGTGTGTCGACAGGAGACGAAGCTTCCAGAGGCGGGGGTGCAGGGTCTGAAAACCAACTTTCATCTAATCGGTTTGGTTGAGGAAATTGTACTTCAGGAGAAGGTAGTGAGCTTGGGTGATGCTGGTATTTTGTGTGGTATTTGTGAGGAAGCCAATGAGGCAACGCATAGATGTCTGGACTGCGACCAGAATGTGTGCTCGGCCTGTAGTAGAATACATCTTCGATTCGCAGCAACATCTAACCACAAAGTGACTCCACTGAAGGACATTCGTGAGGGGAAGGTTACACTGACAAAGAAACATCGGAAACAACATCCAAAATGTCCGATCCATGCGGGCGAAGCAGCAAGGTTCTTTTGTACTACGTGTGAAATACTCATCTGCCGAGACTGTACGGTCGTAAACCACCGTATGCCAGAACACTCGTACATTGAGGGATACGAGGCAGCATCCACTTACAAGCAATCGTTGGCTGAACTGTTTCATCCACTTGAAAACTCAATAAAGGAACTGGAAGAATCTCAAGAAGAAGTCTTACGACTAAAAGAAGATTTGAGTCTCACAATTAGGAGGGTCACCACAGAAGTGCAAGACAGAGCAGCTAAGATACGAGCAGAGATCACGGCCCAAGAAAATCGCATCCTTGACGACATCAAAAACATTCAGTCAGATCGTGAGCAGAAACTTGAAGAATGTGAGAAAACCGCGAGCTTGGCTGTGGAGAGGTTTCAGTTTTCACTAGATACAGCTAGAGAGGTGACAAGGACTGCATCGGATAGTGACTTCCTGTCACTCTATCCTACAATCAGCAAAGACTTGAAACAGTTGGCCGGTCAGGCTATTCCTAGAGTTGATGACAGGCTGTCATTTCTAAAGTTCAAGCAGAGTGGGGGGATTGGTGACATCAATCTGGGTGAGTTGGTGATGGAAGACAAGTGGGAGCTGTGTGGGGAGTTTGGTAGACAGGGAAGCGGTCCAGGACAGTTCAGTTGTGCTTGGGGCATTGCTTCTCGTCAACCTGATGAGATTGCAGTGACTGACTACGTCAATGACCGAGTTGTGATCTGCAGCATCGATGGCAACCAGAAAAGCACAATCTCGATGTAAGGAGGTAAGTTAAAATAACATGCCATCTGCGAAATTATGCACTTGAACAATTTCCATTCGCTCTTCACTAATATTCTCTGTATTAAGATTTTTAACAAATAAGGTAAAAACAAAAGTAAATAAAACTACATGTAAATTGATTTTTATTTCATTATCCTAATTATCACCTTCCTGGGCACACTTAATTTCAGCATGTGACCCGCTCCATCGAATTCAGGAATAAGTATACTGTATGCATATGGTGAGAAAGGGAATTTCATAAGCTTTCTAATGATACCCATCACAAGTGTGTATCTGTTTAGGTTAACGAGTTATGGTCTGATGAAGATGACAGGTGTATATTTATTTGCCGAATCCACATTCCGAGAAAAACGGCTTTGAAATAAACACAATTTACCAAAATCATACGGACAGCACACACAAATCCTCTTCATTTTTATCTTTATTGATCATTTTCACATACAAGACAATAATGACAATAATCTGTTATAACTACACTTCCTAAAAAAACAATGTTCAGAAAATCGACTTGGTCACGATTTTCACCCATGCGTTCACTTCAACGGCCGATTGCGTAAAACGGCCTCAGCGACTTATTCCTGATTACGATGGAGCGGGTCACATATTGCACTTTATAGCGCAATAAAGTGTTTAGAAAAGTGTTTACAGGCTAAACACAGTTTTTGCAGTGTATTTTTATCACTCTTCGGCATGGAAGACCTTTTTAAAAATTCTATATCGCACACTATTCACACAGAAAGATAAATCACGGTAAAGCATGTTATGCCCCACAATCTAGGGCATAAATAAACACATAACAAGATCAATTCAGATGAATTATAAAATGCGGTAATTTTATCAAGCATGTACACCAATTCTTGACAATGTATTCTTTGACAGAGATTTTTCTACTGCAGTTTTCACTCTTTTAAGAATGTCTGTGTTAAAAGGATTGTGCAATAAACGCATAATGGTCGTTTGTTTGTTTTGACATCATGACTCCTACAGTTCCACGTGGCATAGCATTTACACGCACAAACAATCGTTTGGTGGTCGTCCAGGAAGGCGCATCCTGTGTGAAGGTGTTCAACAGCGACGACACGCTGGCCTACGAGTTCCCAACATTGCCACCGAGTGAGGTTGGTAAGACCGCAGTTAACCTCTATAGTGTAGCTGTCACGAATGATGGTACCATCGTAGTAGGTGATGTCAAGAGGCTGGTGTTGACTGAACACAGCCCCACTGATGGTGAGCTTCTACGTACCATACCAGTCAAGGTTGCACCTCACTATCTGGCTGTAGACAGCAATGATAGAATTGTCATCAGTTCATCGTCACAGACAGTAGATGTTGCTGATGGCAATGGTACTACACGGTGCACCATCAAACCCACCATCAATGGTCAACCAGTACAAGGCTGCCGCGGTGTGTACACTGATAGCTCAGGTATTTATGTTGCAATGCATGATGGTAATAACACGGGTCATATCCACCACTATGACCCTCAAGGTGGCTTTCTCAAGTGCATTGCACAGGGTCTGCACTGGCCCCGCGGAATCACATTCACATCAGATGGGCAGCTGGCAGTGGCTGACTTCTACTCAGTCAAGATGTATCACCAGGTGTGACGTGACATTGTAACCAGTCATGTCAGTTTCTAATCACCAATGACATGCCAATAGTTCAGTTTACTGTTGTATATTGTTCTACATTTGTACATTGTTTGGTCATTGTCAACTGAAAACCGGAAACCAAGGGAATCCCTTTATTTATACCAATGCACGCGCAGTGTGACATCACATATTTATAAAACAATCTGTCACACACAATATATATAAAGCCCAATCATCGATATTTACATGTATCGCATCGTAATTATTCAAAACGAACAAAATAGTGTTATTTAATGTTAAAAGCCACACATTAGTTTTTATTTTCAAATTTTTTCTCAATATTTTGCTTTAAAACGCTGTACTTAAATAAAAACAAACATTACTGCCCCTTGATCGTGTACAAAATGTATTGCATGGAATAGCGTAAAAGTACATGTATTGTAGGTCATTTAAAAAAATATATTATACTGTTTATATATCTAATATACAGTTTTGTTGATGGGAAAATAACTCGACATCGCACGCTATCACTCAATTAATTGATAAAGTAACTACTAATATTAATTCACCCCTTTTGTTAGTACACTTTGAATATTTGTTTAACCTTTCTAATGCCTTTGGTACTATTAACCATGGTATTATAATCATTTGTCTTTACGAGTCTTCTCTCTAAACAACGGCAATACGCCGTCCTTTAAGGATCCACAATTGGACCTCTTTTGTTTTCTATTTACATTATTCTTTTTTTAAATCGTCAAAATCATTTTTTGTTATGTTTGCCGATGGCATTACAATGTATTAGTCATAATAACATCTATGTACATAGCTAATCTAGAACTATACTTTTAATATAGGTTTTTCCGGTCAGTTTAATAGATTTGGCAGCCAAATTGATGACGAATCACCCATTTTTGCATGAATTTAGATGCACGTTTTAGATCAACATTTCAATTAACTAAAATAGATTGTTCAATTTCAATCTCGATGCAAACATTTATGGAAGAAATTCGACAACGGTTCAGTTCTTTAGAGTTATACAGGTGCTTTATTCCAAATTGATTAGGTAAATGAGAACCTTTCTAACAAAATCCTGCCACAAAGAAGCAGCAACAACAAAAACCCAAATTGATTGCTTTTTCCCGCTTTTTTAACACATCAAAAAGAAAAACCAGTTAGAAAAAAAAGAAGCAAGAAAAACAGAGATATAACATAAACACAGATTTCAATTAAATACAAATATAACAGCCAAAAGTAACAAGTAAAAACATACAAAAACTATGTGTATATGCGATAAAAAGCGGGGAAACCTAAGTTTAATACTGCCAAAGTTTATTGTTTGTATCTTTACTTTCACCCGGTATGTATAATTGTCCCGTATTGCTAACTTATATGTTACTTCTTCGGGTTAAAGATGGATACGTGTTAAAACTAAACAAACTAGACTAGAATTAAACTTGGGAAAAAGTTAAAACAAATTACTTTGCATTTCGTCTGAGTCGTTTCCCTTTTAATATTTTGGATGCAGAAAGTGCTAAATAGAATGAGCAAAAATGAAAACGAATAGATGAATGTGGATCTTATGCAAATAAGCTTTTACCAAACCGACTGCTAAATTGAATGACCACTTAAACCAAATGCCAAAAAAATCAACGTAGGACGAGTAAAACATGAATATGTCAGGTATGAAAACGAATTTGAACGTCTAAATCTAATACCAACCACGGGAACGTCAGCAGAGAGCATTCGCTTCAAATTGGCACTATTAAAAAGAATTGGAAGGCTATTTTTAAGAAATTAGTCGCGAAAACCTATATTAAATTAATATGATAATGTTAATGTTATTTTACACACAAAATGAATAAATGGTTTACTAAAACTTTCATTTTCTAAAAGAGTGAAGTGTGGGTCATAATGTAGCAAGATCTAAGGTGTACACTTGAATAATGTGGTGGTGGCGATAGATAAAAAAAGGACCCGTTTTCAATGTTTGTTAATGCTGTACCCTCATAGAGATTTTACAGGAAAACTCATCCAGTAGCTTATTAGTTCTCTAAAGGTATTGATATAGTCCAGGGAAAATACTTAATTTTGTTTTGTCGACCTCACACAAATTGCAATATAATATTTTTCACCACAGTGCACTTCTATAAGGTCCCTAGAATGACATATTTTAAAAAATCCAAGTGTTGGAAATATGACTAATTTGCATAAATTGTTAATCCCTGCCGCGTAATAAATTTATTCCTATATTTTGGTATATTATTATTTTTATTTTTTTAAGTTTCGTTTGGTGATTCTACTTACACATCCTTACTTCAACAACATTTTCTAAAGCTTAGGTGACTGAATAATTATGAAAATATAGTAATGGTTCAAAATTACTAAAATTATACCCTATAATTTGCCGGCATTTACCTTGTCTCCAGATATCAAGTAGTCAGTATTGAGCTTCAAATTCACCAAGTTGCTTGGCCCAGTATAGTATATTAAATCCTTATGGAAAATCATATGAACAATGATAACATTTTGATATTTGGCCCAGCAAACAAAAACTGGGTGGAAATGGTGTGTCCATAAATTGGGCTAAAAAGTAGGTGAAGGGTTGGCTAAGGTGAGAGACTTGAACAAGTTCAAGGAAACCCCCAAATTAAAGATTGTTGTTGCTTACAATAATCCTATCTACGTTAAAATGTATTTTGGGGATTTCCTTGCACTTCAAGTTTCCTATGTTAGGCAACCCTTTAACTACTTTTTCGCCTAATCTATGGACACACCATTTCCCCCAGTTTTTGTTTGCTGGGCTAAATATCACAATGTTATCATTATTCCCCTCTACTATATCGTGCTGGGTATACGGCTCATCAAAGGAACAAATCCGTTTTTCAAGGGCCCTGTGCAGGTAAAGTAAATAATTTTGAGGAAACGTGTTTTCAAACAAACACCCCAACAAACAAACAAACAAACAAGACAATGACTAACACAACAAAATAAATGGAGGGGAAAATACGATAAATTAAAACTATCAAGGAATGAAAAAAAGACGAGAAATAAGCAAATAAGAAAATATTCAAATAAAAAGAAAAAATAATTGCGGAGGAGGCAAGACAACATAATTAAGACAAAATGGAGAAGAAACTACGGTACGCAACATGAGATGAGATATTTTGGGGTTTTAAGCAGATTTGACGGAAGCAGCCCACAGACGACTTTGTTCTTAAAGCTGTGTCTATAGGCTCAGGTTCTAAAGACGAGGACCATGAAAACGAAGAGTGTAAGCATGGAGGTATTGTAATGAACATTAGATTAATTTTAGAACGTGTATTAAATATTATATTCATGGTGTCATATCAGTTTAGATGAGATTTAAAGGTTTGCATTGCGAAAAGTACTGTAGTTTGAAGTAACACCACTATTTATATTCTTTATTGAGATGTGTGGTTTTGAACGAGTGCAGTCTAGTCTATAATGGCCCTTTTCTGTGTGACAATGAGAAAATGTAGTAAATTAGTGGTAAAATGTAGTTAATAGATCGTGCCCACACAATCAGTGTTGTGCACCCATATCGCGCAGGTTGTGCTAAAACCAGTAGGCAGTACAGCCTATCGGGTGGCCATGGAAAAAAGCTTGGGCCGTTTCCCAAGCCCAAACTTCGTCTTCGTTTATGCAGTAATTCGTCAATGGTAGAGCCAGATGGGACAACTGCTCCTGTATCGACCATCGACCCCCTACTTTGTGGTCCTTGAGACAGGCACCCCAACCTGACATTGAGGCATCCGTCTGAATGGTGACATCTGGGGAATGACGAAGAATACTGCGACCGTTCCATGCTCGCAGGTACCGAGACCATGCTACGAGCTCGTCCCTGGACTCCTGAGTGAGGGAGACTTTGGACTCGTAATCGTTGTTCTGATGAAGAGCAAAGATCTGGTCGAGCTGGAGGTTGCGATAAAATATTGGGGCCGTGAACACAGCCTGGACTGTTGAAGATAGTCTCCCCACGAGACTGGCAATCTCCCGGACTGCTGTCGAATCTGCAGCCAGGATCTCTTGGCAGTGGTTGACAATTTTGTCTATCTTCTCTCGACCGAGAGACAGAGTCATCGAAGAAGAATCTATGACGAAACCCAGGTACTGGATGTTCCGTGTGGGAGTCAACGTTGATTTGTTGTGGTTTATCAAGAAACCTAGATGCTGAAGGAGATCGACCGTCTCCCGAGTGTTGTTCACACTTTCGGCTATTGACGAACCAAGAATTAGAATGTCGTCTAGATAAATGACACACCTAATTCCCCGTTCACTGATGAAGGACACAACCGGTTTCAAAATCTTTGTGAATGTGCGGGGTGCACTGCAAAGCCCGAAAGGGAGACACGAAAACTGATAAGTTGTCCCTCTCCAACAGAAGCGGAGAAACTTGCGATGATTGGTGTGGATGGATACTGCGAAGTAGGCATCCTCTAGATCGATTGTGGTCATCCTATCGTCCTTCAATAGAAGATCTTTGACATCCGAGATGTTTTCCATCTTGAAATGCTGATATGATATGAAAACGTTTAAGGGACGCAGATTAAAGAGTAAAGTGCTGAAGCCTTCCAGCAAGAGGTGCAGACAAAATTGGAACACAATCATGGTGGGAAGATGTACAAAAATTACAACTATCTACAGCGGTCACGTTAGGTGAACTAGGCTTAAACCTTAGTTTTTTGTGTTTTCAGAATGAGAAAACCTGCCCTGCTTAGGTTTGTCAGATCCAAAACTGCTGCCACCCTTAGAGAAGTGTGGATAGTTACCACGACGAAAATTACCTCTGGTGTTGCTTGAGAAACGTCGTGGGGCTCTGGCAGATTTAGCAAAAGAAGATCGATATGGTGAAAAACGCTTTTCCTTGAAGCTAAGGCTCGATGGCTTGGAGTTCGTATAGGTCACCTTTGCTGCCAATTTATTGGATTTCTCCCTCTCCTCGATGTCTCTCATCACAGAGGACCCAAAGAGCTCATTAAGAGAAGGCGCATTCTTCTTAATAATCTCAAACTTGTTGTCAAGTTTATCGTCGAATGCATGTTGACGAGAAAGGGCTAGGCCCTGACTGGCTGATCCCAACAGAATAATGCCTGAAGAAAGAAGATCTAAAACCTTATCCTTGGAGATTTCTTCCAGACACTCAGGATCCGCAACAGCATCGAACAGCTTCAAAAGGGGCAGAGCCGCCTTCAAAACATGATTGTGGGATACACGCAACTTCTCATCGCTAGTGACTAGACTGGAGTTGGCCTACTTGAAAACCTTTTTAATACCGGATGGTAGGTCAGGGGCGGTGAAGAATTTTTCTTTGGCCGACGGAACAGATTGTGGACAAAGCTCTTCTTTGAAATCTTCTGAAGAAGGTTTATGAAGGTTAGTGCTAAAGAGGTCCACAGCATCTACACAGTGCTAAAGAGGTCTACAGCATCTACACAGTGCTAAAGAAGTCTACAGCATCTACACAGTGCTAAAGAAGTCTACAGCATCTACACAGTGCTAAAGAAGTCTACAGCATCTACACAGTGCTAAAAAAGTCTACAGCATCTACACAGTGCTAAAGAAGTCTACAGCATCTACACAGTGATAAAGAGGTCTACAGCATCTACACAGTGCTAAAAAAAGTCTACAGCATATACACAGTGCTAAAGAGGTTGTGTGAATCCACACAGTGATAAAGAAGTCTACAGCATCTACACAGTGATAAAGAAGTCAACAGCATCTACACATGTATACAGAATTAAGTCTACAGCATCTACACAGTGCTAGCATCTACACAGTGCTAAAGATTAAAAAGTCTACAGCATCTACACAGAAGTCTACAGCATCTACACAGTGCTTAAAGGTATACACTGTTAAATAATGTCGTGCTGGCGATAGATGCAAAAAGGACCCGTTTTCAATGAATTTGTATGCTGTTTCCTCATAGAGATGTTACATGAAAACTCGCCCAGTAGCAATAGTTCCCTAAAGGAATTGATACAGTTCCCTCTGGAAGATGTTTTTAAAAATAAATTTAAAAAATGGCAAATATACACATAGGTAGAGAAATAAATAGACTGTATACACTGTTTGTGGCGTCTTCTTTTGTTGTTGGATTTCTGAATGTACTTCTCTGGTTCCATGATTTGAAGGTAGTGTGAGGAGGTACGGTAGGTGTTCTTTGCTCTTGCTGTGTAAGTTGTGTTGTATCTCTCCGCTGAACGGTGGCGCTCTTTATTTTGACATGTGCATGTAAAAGTTTGATGATCCTAGGCTTCTTACCTACGAAATCTTTCACAGGTGAGAACGTCATTTTGTTACTGACTATTACAACCTAGATTTTCTGGATGACAAATTAATGATACTTGTCTATTGTTATTTCCAGTTTATCCGCCTAGGTTTATAGCTCATGTCTATTGTACATTTTAGGTGAAACTTGGTATCAAAAACCTGTTATTTTAGAGTTTGGAAACTTGTGAACTAGTGAAGTGTCAAAACTTTAGCGGTGACAGTTGCCGTGATTATATTGTGTATTACATTGCTGGTTGTGGCGGGTTGCAACTTGCATTAGCCTCTGTCATGAAATGACGAAAATCAACCGAAGAGGGCGTTTTGCGGACATTTGTCAATATGGCTGCCGAGCTCTCGCGTAAGACTAACGTAATTAGCTATACCATGGAGGAAAGACAACAGATAGTTAGTGAATTGCGGGAAATACCTAATAAAAATGGCCAATCATAAAACTAGATTTGCTTTCCTGCACTTGAAAAGACCCGCCGTGTATTTAGGCTCCTTAGAAAACCAGTTAGGCCCAACATTTAAAAAAAATTTTTTTCAGTGGCACTGAACTAAGTGAAGCTTTATTTGAATGCCATATATTTGAATGCCATACAGTAAACAAATTCTGGGGCCAATTCATACAAGCAATATTCTTTTTGCATTTTTTTTTGACATCAAATATAAATTTGGGGCTTTACACACAAGCACTTTGTTTACATAATTACTATATGGACGTTACTCATCAACATTCCTGATCCTGCAATGTTAATTTAAAAACCAACCAGTTTTAAATACTGTTCCATTAAATGTAGACGCCTGTGAAATCTATCTTTCACCTTTTTATTGACTGAAACCTTACATGGGTCATAAATGACATTACTATTAAAAGAAGTTCGTAAATATAAACTTGGATTTTCCATAAATTGTTCATTTGCGCCACGACTTAGGGAACCCCACTCGGTCGATTGTGTGCCAAATTTCTGGACGCCACCGTTTTGGGATTTTTTCAGACTAGGTTTACACCTAAATTGTTAACAGAGGGTAAATAGCAAAAAGGAGCCTATTGTGCATTTTTTTTGGACATCAAATATAAATTTGGGGCTTTACACACAAGCACTTTGTTTACATAATTACTATATGGACGTTAAACCTCAACATTCCTGATCCTGCAATGTTAAACCAACCTGTGTTAAATACTGTTCCATTAAATATAGACGCCTGTGAAATCTAGTAATATTTTACCCTTTTATTGACTCAAACCTTACATGGGTCATAAATGACATTACTATTAAAAGAAGTTCGTAAATATAAACTTGGATTTTCCATAAATTTTTTCAATTGCGCCACGACTTAGGGAACACTCGGTCGATTGTGTGCCAAATTTCTGGACGCCACCGTTTTGGAATTTTTTCAGACTAAGTTTACACCTAAATTGGGCAGAGGGTAAATAGCAAGCATTAATAACATTAACATGGTAAAGGTACAATGAATTTGCAGTTTGTCAACAAAGAAGTTTGGCAACATTGCATGAGGAAAGTCGGCCCTACATTAACTGTTTATAAACAATGTAAACGTCGAAGTACAGCTTAGCTACGCACGTACGTATAGCGCAGCACACTTTCACCAACTGACCATTTTTTCAGTCGCTTTTTCTTTCTCTTTCGTAATTTTACGGTTTTGGGTGACATTCAGCCTTATGCCTACGGTTTATTCTTCCGAAATAGCCACAGCCTTTAGAGCTCCGTCGTAAGCCATTAAGTTCTGACATTGACGACACACGTGTTGCTGTTGTTAAGCGCCGCCATCTTGACAATTTTCCGCGCGTTGACCTTTTAGAAAGGTCATGACAGAGGCTAATGGTTGTCGCTAGTGCGCTGGACTTTGGACTGGAGGAATGGGCGTGTACTTTCTGTGTATGAATGTGCTCTGGTACCACATAACGACCGAGGGGCGAGACACAAAGAAGAACAAAGGAAACAAAAGCCCCTCGGTCGGCGGTACGAATGGACAAATTCGGTCCTCGATCGACGGTGCAAGCGCAAAGCAATGGGGATTGGGTATAACATAGGAATAAAGGAAAACACAATATCGAGCCTCCATCGTTATGTGGTTCACGACAACATGCACCTGGGCCTAGCGATGTGTGTATAGTGTGTTCTATATCCCTTCTGCCTGGTTTCTGTGGCATCTTTGCAGCCTAAACAATCTGGGTTATGTAATGATGGTGAAATTAATAGATCTAGATGATTGATGGTGACATTTATTGAAAGGAATGCCTTTTGGAAAAAGGGGACATGTTGAGACAAATTAAGGTACAATGTACAATAATTTGGATACAGTAATACTAGTCATTTTATTTGTAATAATGTGCATTTGAAGTATAAATCATGCATTCACTTTTATGTTGATTGATATCCTTTCAGATGTCAGTCATATTTGTACCTGTAAAAAAAATTGTCTACTTAATGATCTTGTTTGACTGCCTGTACAATCTTTCACAGTTTGTGCAGGTATTCTGCAGGCAGTTGGCGGCAATAGACCCAGCCCTGGCTGGAGAGAGACCCTAGAATAACCTGAGTTTTGTTTAACCTCTCACTGGGATCGGAGTAATCCCCGGTCCCCCACCACCCCCCTCCCCCCCCCCCCCCCCCCCCAATTTTTTTTACAGCTGCATACACCATTTGCCTTGTGTTTAAAATTTCGGAAATGTAGGCCTATGGGTTTTAAATATAATTGTTTATTGGTAAATACTGTGACGCATAATTATATTTTTCAGTTTTAGATGCTTTTAGATGTTTTAATAGATGCTGGTCAGGTTCCTTGATTTTGTTCAAACAAAACGGAGTAATTTATAGATGCCAGATAAATATCAGGTTAGGAAACCAGACCTAGTTGGCTGGCACCCATGCACGGATGTACTAGCGGGATGCCGCGCGGCACCCGCTAGCTGATAGTGCATTGTATAATTGAAATTGTTGGCAGGTTTTAAGTATAGTAAGGCCAAGTAATAAGGAAGTTGGTAGGCATTCCTTCCCACCCATCAAAAAACTACCCCTACATTTGTATTTAAACTTTAAAAAAGTTACCTACATTGTAGCTATCCAAAAATTAACCAAAATACTGTTAAACGCTTATACTTGCTGTAAAAATATTATTGACACTAAAGTTTTTACACAAAATATCCACCCACAAATAAGGGCGGTTTAAGGTATGGGTGTGAGGAGATACAGGGGGTACAATGGAATGGCAAAATTTATAATTTGACTCGGGGCATGGTTATCTAGTATATTATTTCGATTTTTTTTAAGTTTCGTAACCGTTTTTAGGATCCACTATTTCGAATTTTAGTTATTCTGCCGGAATACTACTTATTATAAACTGTATCACCCAATAACCTACACCAAGTAGGCCTTTCGGCCAAGGCTTTGATCCTGTAGTTTACAATCCTGCTATTATCTTGTACTTTGTTAATATCATCGTTGTAATATTAATGCAAATCATGCCATCTTCAAAGTTAACCCAATTATTTCCTTATAGACTTGTTTTGTCATCCAAAATATGTTGCTAGTGTAAGTATACATAAAGACGGTTTCATCTACAACAATATTTTTGGAAACAGACATTGCTGACTAGCATATAAAATATACATGGGGTGTAAACTCCTTTTTTTTCAATTTGAACAAGGCTTTTGTCACGGTCATGATTCTATCGGTAAACAAAAATCGCAAATGAACCATGATCCTGGCTTTAATTTCTAAACATTTATTAACTTGCTGTGTAATACGTTTATTCCAACCTGATGAGTCAAATCTAGAATCGTTTTTCTTGTTTTTTTCTAAATTTATTATTTTTATGACGCTTGCATGGCGTACGGTCAAAGGATGATGATGGCTAGCTACGATGTCCAGTCATTTCTTTGAGATTCTGAGATGCAGTAATTCGTCAATGGTGATAGAGCCATAGTGGAGCCTAATTAAGCCGAGGTTTGGAAAACGGCCAGAGTCAGAACGTTGGGCGTGTTGTCTACTGGGGGCGCTCTTCATGTTACATTTCTATGTCGAAGTTGTACACTTCCGTGTTTGCTTCGAGGAAATTACAGTGAAACTTAAAACAAAAGGTTTGCTTATTTTAACCAGCGTCGGCACCATCCACACAAAATGTAAGCATAGATATTATTATCGGTCAATTTGAAATTTTCCAAATCAATGCAGGTCAATCAATCAGTGAGTCGGTGCAAAAATGCTGAAAAAAAACCCGTCCGAACAGACCGAAGTGCTCTTTATTATAGCTCCATAATCATGGAGGAAGGAAAACAGTGTTTTCCTTCCTCCGTGATTTAATGTAAGTTTATATGTTATTTTCATTGTACTTGCATAATTATCTGGACGGCACTTTACTAAGTATTAAACACATTCATATTTAATACTTTAGACAGCCTGAGGCTGTGTTTAGTTCATATATATCTATTTTTGGATGAAACTGATGACCACGTACGTTGTTGTAAAAATTACTGTCCTCCCTACCAATAACAAAAAGTGAGCAAAGATATTATTAATATTATCGGTCAATTAGAAAATGGGAAAGAATTGTGTAACCTGACGCTGTTTTTTTGGATTAGAGATATTATTAATTTTTGCGTAAAAACAAATTTCATTTTCACAAAAGAAATATAACCCAGTCAGGCTAATTATTATTAAACAGACATCAAGTCATCAAGCGCGATCATTTGTATCGTGTGTACTATTAAAGACCTTTTTGTCAATATAGATTACGTTTTGTCGGTGTGTTGTCGGTGAACAATATTTAATTAGGACCGCAACCAACAGTGCAAAAATGCACAAAAAGTGCTTATTTTCATTGTACATAATTATCTGGATTTGACAGTAGCTAGCTGTGCTGTGGTTAGTTTATTGCATTATATCTGTACATTTTGTGATGAACACGTACATTTTGTGACAACTTGTGGCAATACTGCCATGACCACCCCCTGTATCTTGAGTTACACACCGATTGTGCTCAAATAATTTCGCCAAATGATGTACTTCCTCAATTTATCATCTAGACTGATCTTCCCATTGATGCCTGCTATGGAATCTAACACCAGGGGCCAATTTCATAGAGCTTCTTAAGCATAACATTTGCTTAAGCACAAAATATCCTTGCTTAGTAAAACCAGCTTACCAGTCACAACTGCATGTGATGTATATTGTTTGTGATTGTATTTAGCTGTTGTTAGCTTAGCATAATGATCACATGAAATGTTGGCTCCTAACTTGATTTAGGCTATTTACAATTAATAAATATGTTTACATCACCGTCCGTCCCGATTTTTAGCTCCGTCCCAATAACTTTTTCTATTTTATTTTTTTTCTAAAACTGTGTTTTTTCTACTTCTGTGCATGCAATTGATGGTCTAGGATTGTTGATAAGAACTGCGCGCGCCATCCAGTGCTTGTAGGGAGACGTACACGCGATCGCTTCATCAAAACCCGCCTTCAGAAAAGTCTCATCACGTGGCTGACGGCATGCAATAGCGCGCTCAGCAAAAATCGGAGTCAGTCAAGAGGGCAAGTCGCTGGACAGGTGGCTAACGATGTCAGATGTAGGCCCTATTCCTTCCACTATGACTATCATTCCAATGTGTTCAAGCCACACTGTATTGATACTATTTAATAAACAATTAACGATCGCTACGTATACAATTCAATTTAAATTTATTTTAATTTAATATTCACATGTATAACTGTCTGAGTGATTGACGATGTATTTTGGCGGGAAAGGCGCCTTGCGGTTTCAGTCATTCTCAGGGTTAAATATAAAATATAAATTCTCCTCCCCACCAATTTTTTTAAATCTTAGTGATGTGAACCTATTTTTAAATTTTAAATGACCTTAACAAGCAAGGGTTGTTGTGCTTAAGCAACACGTTGTGCTTAATAAGCAGCTCTATGAAATTGGCCCCAGGGGAGAAAATCAAAGGTCAAACGTGCATGATACATGACCTCGAACCATGCACATCTAAATTCCCTGAATATTAATATGTATGGAATTAGGTTTAATGTTTTTTTGTAACAACTTGCATGGCTTTCAAGATAGGATGTAAGTTACTTACAAATTCTCAGCATTTTCCATAACGGATTAGATTGACAAATGGGGGGGGGGGGGGGGGGAGGGGGGGGGGGGGGGGGGGGGGGGAGAGGGAGTGATGATACTGATAGTTTGACCCTAACTCCCTCACCATTGTTATTGAACAATACAATTCCTTCAAAATCCTCCAACTTCCTTTGTTGTGTAGGGAGTTAGGGTTAAAGAGGATGTGCAGTTTTGGTAAGAGGGTGATTTTGCACTTTTTTTAAATTCACATCTATAGCTCTGGCTGTCAATACCTATTATTAAATACATGAACATATTACTTTTCTTTTTTCCAGACAAAACAAAATGGCGACCGGCCCTGCAATAAGTTTAGCTCTAGAGACGATTAGCAGACAGCATCTGGAGTGCTGCATATGTCACGAGAGATACGAATGCCCTAAGATACTAGAATGCCTGCACAGTTTCTGTGAGCAATGTCTGCTAAAATACCACAGCACGAAGCACCAGGGCTGTACGGAGATTCCTTGCCCTGTATGTCGACAGGAGACAAAGCTTCCAGAGGCGGGGGTGCAGGGTCTGAAAACCAACTTTCATCTAATCCGTTTGGTTGAGGAGATTGAACTTCAGGAGAAGGTAGTGAGCTTGGGTGATGCTGGTATTTCGTGTGGTATTTGTGAGGAAGCCAATGAGGCAACACATAGATGCCTGGATTGCGACCAGAATGTGTGCTCAGCCTGTAGCAAAATGCATCTTCGATTTGCAGCAATGTCAAACCACAAGGTGACTACACTGAAGGACATTCGTGAGGGAAAGGTTACACTGACAAAGAAACATCCGAAACAACATCCAAAATGTCCGATCCATGCAGGCGAAGCAGCGAGGTTCTTTTGTACCACGTGTGAAATACTCATCTGCCGAGACTGTACGGTCGTAAACCACTGCAAACCAGAACACCTGTACATTGAGGGAGACGAGGCAGCATCCACTTACAAGCAATCGTTGGCTGAACTGTTTCATCCACTTGAAAACTCAATGAAGCAAATCCAAGAATCACAAGAAAAAGTCTTGCGACTAAAAGAAGATTTGAGTCTCACAATCAGGAGGGTCACAACAGAAGTGCAAGACAGAGCAGCTAAGATACGAGCAGAGATCACGGCCCAAGAAAATAGCATCCTTGACGACATCAAAAACTTTCAATCGGATCGTGAGCAGAAACTGGAAGAATGCGAGAAAACCGTGAGCTTGGCTGTGGAGAGGTTTCAGTTTTCACTAGATACAGCTAAAGAGGTGACAAGGACTGCATCGGATAGTGACTTCCTGTCACTCTATCCTACAATCAGCAAAGACTTGAAACTGTTGGCCGGTCAGGCTATTCCTAGAGTTGATGACGGGCTGTCATTTCTGAAGTTCAAGCAGAGTTGGGGGATTGGTAAGATCAATCTAGTTAAGGTGGTGATGGAATGCAAGTGGGAGCTGTGTGGGGAGTTTGGTAGACAGGGAAGCGGTCCAGGAGAGTTCAATGGGGCTTGGGGCATTGCTGCTTGTCAACCTGATGAGATTGCAGTGACTGACTGCAACAACAAACGAGTTGTGATCTGCAGCATCGATGGCAAACAGAAAAGCACAATCCCGATGCAAGGAGGTAAGTTAAAATTACATGCCATCTGCGAAATGATGCACTTTAAAAAATTTCCCTTCGCTCTTCACTAGTAATATTCTCTGTAAATTTGAAACAGAATAATGATCTATTAAATAAGTTAATATTCATGACATTGAAAGGTTTTTTAATCTTAACCCTAACTCCCTCACGGCTTTTACTAGAAAGTATCCTGAATCCGCCACAGTCCACTAATTTTGGTTTGCAAAAACTGCTGGTGTCCTGAGTCCATCAGACTCTACCAGTATGCATTCTGGAGAGATCCTGAGTCCATCATACTCCTGAGTCCACCAGCAAAAGTTTAATGGACTTTGACGGATTCAGGATACCTACATGTAGGTGGCATACAAAAGATTGCAGTGCATTTCTCCATAGAGTCCATCACAGTCCATCACCTAAATTTCTGTATCCTGAATCCATCACACTCCTGCAGTAACGCTAGACTTAAAATCCTCAATTCATCACACTCCTCCAGTTGGTTCAATATGGAGGTATCCTGAATCCGCTAAAATCCTCCAAAACAGGAAATGGATTTTGATGGACTCGGGGGTGGTTATGGTTAATGTACTTGTATATTCCATAAAAACAAAATTTCAAAGTCCAAGAAAAAAACATCTGATAGTTACCTAAAAAAACAACATAAATACTGTGAATTTGATGAAATAAATATTTTTGCGTAATCATCAGTATACGCGGGTTTACACTTCAAAACCTGTGTTTCCCAAGTAAACAGATTTATTTTGCTAACATTTAACATGTTTAGCAGCTAAACACCCGTGTCCAATTTCTAAACATGGATGTTTAATGACTAAACACTATCTATCTTCATGCTAAACATGTTTAGCATGTAAACACTTTATTGCAATAAAGCTTTTAAAAAAGTGTGCACGTGCTAAACACAGTTTTTGCAGTGTATGCTTATGCATGGAAGTCCTTTCTTAAAATTCTATATCGCACATTATTCACACAGAAAGATAAATCACGGTGAAGCATGTTATGCCCCACAATCTGGGGCATAAATAAACACCAAACATAACAAGATCATGCAAGATGAATTATAAGACGCTGTGATTTCTCAAGCATGTGTACCAAATCTTAACAATGTATTCTTTGACAGACATTTTTTTAATGCAGTTTTTACTCTTTCAAGAATGTCTGTTTTGAAAGGATTGTGCAATAAATGCATAATTTTTGTTTGTTTGTTTTGACTCCTACAGGTCCACTCTGCATCGCATGTACACGCACACACAATCGTTTGGTGGTTGTTGAGGTCGGCGCATCCCGTGTGAAGGTGTTCAACAGCGACATCTCGCTGGCCTTTGAGTTCCCAACAGTGCCACCGAGTGAGGTTGGTAAGACCGCAGTTGACCTTTGGAGTGTAGCTGTCAAGAATGATGGTACCATCGTAGTAGGTGATGTTAAGAGGCTTGTGTTGACTGAACACAGCCCCACTGATGGTGAGCTCCTACGTACCATACCAGTCCAGGTTGCACCTCGCTTTTTGGCTGTAGACAGCAATGATAGAATTGTCATCAGTTCACGGTCACAAACAGTAAATGTTGCTGATGGCAATGGTACTACACGGCGCACCATCAAACCCACCATCAATGGTCAACCAGTACAGAGCTGCAGCGGTGTGTACACTGATAGCTCATGTATCTATGTTGCAATGCAAAATGGTAATAACATGGGTCATATCCACCACTATGACCCTCAAGGTGGCTTTCTCAAGTGCATTGCACAGGGTCTGTACTCTCCCTGCGGAATCACATTTACATCAGATGGGCAGCTGGCAGTGGCTGACTTCTACTCAGTCAAGATGTATCACCAGGTGTGACGTGACATTGTAACCAGTCATGTCCGTTTCTAATCACCAATGACATGCCAATAGTTCAGTTTACTGTTGTATATCGTTCTACATATGTAGATTGTTTGGTCATTGTTAACAGAAACCGGAAACCAAGGGAATCCCTTACCAACGCGCGCGCAGAGCGACGTCACATATTTGTAAAACAATCTATCACACACAAAATATAAAGCCCAATCATTGATATTTATCAAGTTGAAAGATTTGTTAAAAGCCACACATTAGTTTTTTGTTTCGATTTTTCTCTCTCACTATATTGCTTCAAAACGCTGTACTTTAATAATTTTTATAAATTACATTAATGGTGCAAGGGGCATCCATCTTGACAAATGCATTTTCACGAAGAGACAAACGTTACTGCCCCTTGATCGTGTACAAAATGTATTGCATGGAATAGTGTAAAAGTACATGTAGGTCATTTAAAAAAAATATATTATACTGTTTAATATAATATATCTAATATACAGTTTTGTTGACGGGAAATAACTCGACATCACACGCTATCACTCAATTAATTGATAAAGTAACTACTAATATTAATTCACCCTTTTTATTAGTACACTTGGAATAGTTGTTTCTAATGCCTTTGGTACTATTAACCATGGTATTATAATTATCTATCTTTACGAGTCTTCTCTCTAAACAACTTCCATATGCCGTCCCTCAAGGATCCACAATTGGACCTCTTTTGTTCTCTATTACATTAATTTTTTTTTTAAATCGTCAAAATCATTTTCTTTGATTATGTTTGCTGACGGCAGTACAATGTATTAGTCATAATAACATCTATGTACATAGCTAATCTAGAACTATACTTTTAATATAGGTTTTCCCAGTCAGTTTAATAGATTTTGCAGCCAAATTGATGACGAATCACCCATTTTCGCACGAATTTGGATGCACGTTTTAGATCAACATTTCAATTAACTAAAATAGATTGTTCAATTTCAATATTGATGCATCCAACTGTATTTTGCAACAATTCAATTTCAAGAATGAGGCATTAACATTTCACATTGGGTCATTCAAATTCACTCGAGCTTCCAGTTGCGCCAGTTTGGCCATTCGAATTCACTTTTAGGCAAAAATTGATGGAATATAAGCGAAGAAATTCGAAAACGGTTCAGTTAGAATTATACAGTGCTTTATTCCAAATTGAGAACTTTTCTAACAAAATTCTGCCACAAAGAAGCAGCAACAAAAAAAAACCAAATTGATTGCTCTTTCCCGCTTTTTTAACACATCAACAAAAAAATCAGTGAAAAACGTATGAAAAACAGAGATATAACATAAACACAGATTTTAATTAAATACAAATATAAGAGAGCCAAAAGTAACAAGTAAAAACATACACAAACTATATGTATACGCAATAAAAAGCGGGGAAACCTAAGTTTAATATTGCCAAATGTTATTGTTTGTATGTTGACTTTCACACGTGTATAATTTTTCCGTATTGCTAACTTATATTTTACTTCTTTGGGTTAAAAACGGATACGTTAAAACTAAACAAATTAGACTAGAATTAAACTTGTGAAAAAGTTAACAAACTTACTTTGCATCTTGTCTGAGTCGTTTCCTTTTTTTTATTTTGGATGCAGAAAGTGAAAACGAATAGACGAATGTGGATCTTGTGCAAATAGGCTTTTACCAAACCGACTGCTAAATTAAATGACCAAAAAATGAACATAGGGTGAGTAAAACATGAATATGTCGGGTATGAAAACGAATTTGAACGTCTGCAATCTAATAGGAACCACGGGAACGACAACCGAGAACTAATTCGCTTCAAATTGGCCTTCAAAAAGAATTGGAACGCTATTTTTTAGAAATTAGTCGCGAAAACCTATATTAAATTATTACGATAATGTTATTTTACACACAAAATGGTTTACTAAACTGCTACGTTTAACACAAATTACGCGAGTGGAAATAATTTATTTTGTTAGAATTTCATTCATTTTCTAAAAGAGTGATGTACTGTGGGTAATAATGTAGCAAGATCTAAGGTTTACACTATTGAATAATGTCGTGGTGGCGATAGATGAAAAAAAGACCCGTTTTTTAATGATTGTTAAAGCTTTACCCTCAGAGATTTTACATGAAAACTCGCTCAGTGGCTTTGGTTCTCTAAAGGTATTGATATAGTTCCCTTTGGAATATTTTTTTTTTATAAAAGAGGCAAATAGCTAGACACACAGATAGAGAAATAAATAGATATGACACAAAACACAGTAAAGGGGGCCAGGCAGAGTTTTGTCACGTTAGCAGTGTTTCTTTATCACTTATAAACTCAACCTATTACACAAAGCTTCCAGGATTTTTTTAAGAAGTGAATCGAAATGCATACTATCACAGAACTGAAAGAAGCAAACTATGTAAAAAAGAAATAAAAATAAACAAAGATATGGGCCCGCTGTTGTTCAGCATAAGACGGAAAAATCTACCTGCATTTTCCGTCAATTTTGTAAAAAATATTTATCAGTTAAATTTATTTTAAAAAGGATACACCAATCTCTGCACCTCATAGTCTTTTTGACCTCATAGGGCTAGCAAGGAAAAAAACCAGTGGAGCAGTGGTATGGTTAATTAAGTTAATAAACACAAAGAAATTGTGCTAACGTGACAGGTAGACTGGTGGCCCCCTTTACTGTGTTTTGTGTCATATACTGTATACACTGTTTTTAGCTTTATAGAGATTTAATTTCTGAATGTAATCCTCTAGGTTTTAAAGTTTCATGATTTAGGTAGTATACACCATTTGCTTTTGTTGTAATATTTTTGAAAATGTATAATTTTGAAATATAGTTTTTATTTATGGTAAATATTGTGACAGAGATCAATTTTTTAAGTTTTGCGTGAATAGATGCTGGAAAAAACCAAGAACATTAATGCTGTTCCTTGACTTCATTCAGACAAAACAGAGCAATCGATAGATGCAGGTTAGGAAACCAGACTACTGACTGACAACAGCATGCACGGATATGTAACAGTATTGCCAAACAAATGAGGTGTAACTCAATTTAATAAATTGGGAGAAGTGTTTGAAAATAGTCAGGTATTTCCAACCATTGCCGAACTCTTAGTAATTCCTTTTGGGGGGGGGGGGGGGGGGGGGGGGGGTGTATAGGATATAGGGACAAGTGAGGAAGAGAGGGGGGGGGGGGGTGTCCCCCCTCTACTATATTGTGCTGGGTATACGGCTCGTCAAAGGAACAAATCCGTTTTTCAAGGGCCCTGTGCAGGTAATGTAAATAATTTTTAGGAAACGTGTTTTCAAACAAACACCTCTACAAACAAACAAACAAGACAATGACTAACACAACAAAATAAATGGAGGGACAAATATGATAAATTAAAACTATTGTTGCCATGTGGTGTACATGACCTAAAATACTCTGTAGTTGTACTCGCCGTTACACCCAGCCCCAATAAACACTTTATTAATGTTCATTCTCTCCTAATAAAGTAATGGCGTGTCCTCTAACTATGAACAGTCCTCTATTTAGTTACGCCTTCCAGAAAGCAGAGCTTAGCTATCGGTCGTCGTAGGTATCTGGACCCAACCTTCACCTCAACCGTACGTACTCTCCCTGATCTATCCGGGTAGGTGTCTGTCACTTTCCCCATCGGCCACCTTCCTCGGTGTTCGTTGTCAGCGGCAACCAATACGAGGTCATCTATCTCGAGATCTCGTTTTGGCTTGATCCACTTCTGACGCTGCTGCAGAAGTGGCAGGTATTCCCTTCTCCATCGCCTCCAAAACTGATCGGCCAAGTATTGCCCTTGACGCCATCTGTGCCGACCGTAGCCATCTTCCTTCACACAAACTCCTGGCGGGATGTTGGGGCTTGGTCTCATCAGAAGTAGGTGGTTTGGTGTCAGTGGTTCTTCATCATGAGATCCAAGCTGAGCTACATGAGCGGCCTAGCGTTCAAAATTGCCTCCACCTCATTACAAACCACCTGCTCTTGAAGGAGATTCTTGAGGATCTTTCTGATAGAACGTATCATCCGCTCCCAAACTCCTCCCATGTGGCTCGCAGTTGGAGGGTTAAACTGCCATTCAATTCCCCGTGTCTGAAGAAAGACTCCAACTTTCTGCTTGTTTAGGGCAGTGATGCTCTCTCGTAACTCACGCTCTCCACCAGTGAAATTCGTGCCATTGTCACTTATTATCTTCTCTTGTGTACCTCTTCCACTAATGAACCGACGTAGAGCATTTATGAATGCATCAGTGTCAAGTGCGTTGGCGATCTCTATGTGGACGGCCCTAATTGTGAAGCGCGTGAATATGCATCCGTATCTCTTGACGTGACTACGTCCTTGCTTGACATAAAGTGGACCAAAGTAATCCACTCCAACGTAGGTGAAAGGGGGCTTCTCTGGAGTGACCCTCTCTGTCGGTAGCTCAGCCATCAACTGCTGACAAGGGGGTGCATTTCTTTTCTTGCACGGGAAACATTTCCCGATCACTCGCCTCACTGCAGACCCTCCCTTCATCCAGAACCTCTCTCTTAAACATGCCCTTTCTGTAGCGAACCATGGTGAACCTTTCAGTTGGTGAGTAATTATGGTTCTGAAGAGTTTTGTTTATTTATGTCACTATGAACATGTAACAAAAGAATAATGGTGCACTAACAATGAACATCCATTGTTACGCACGCCGAGCGTGCCGCGTACGTGGTTACACTATTTATTAGACTTGCAAAGCTATTGCATTTCATTCAGTGCATGCTTAAGTTACTGCTTCCCTGTTGTGCCAATAACCAAAGGCATTTTCTAAATATGAATTAGTTGGTGAAATGAAAATTATTAAATTCATAAAGCAAGTCAAAATTAATTCGATTTGTGACATTTCTCTTTTTCTTCAGAGTTTTGGCTTATCTTGCCTAATAGTTGAAAAAAAAATTGCTGAAATTCCCCAACCCACCAATCTGACCATACTTCCCCCCGACCCACCCCATTAAAAAAAATGTTTAGGAAAACATTGGATGAAATAAAGAGGGCTAATGAATTTAAATTTCACTAGTGCTTGGTTTGTTTTAGTTTATCTTCAGTGTGTCGTGCATTTTTGTGAAGGAATTGAGAGCTTCCCCTTTTGACTTGACTCTGCATTGGCAATACATGACCTTTGAATAACATGGCAAAAATCTGAGTCCGCGGACTAAACTGTAGCGCCCCATTTTAGAACAGCAAGTCCATCGCATTTCATTTTTTGAAGTGGGTTCTGTATTTTAGGTAAATTTTAACTGTTTTGAGTCCCATTTTTCTCACCAAAGGCCCCAGTTAGTGTTATTAAAGGGTGCATGCCACTAAATCTCTGAAAATCACTGCGCGCGAGCTCATTAATATTTTGTGATCCCTCCGGTTAGTTTTAAATATAAGAGGTCCCTGGGGACTATAAATTGGACTGATTGTATAAATATTTTGTGGAAATCAAGAATTGGTGACCCGTGGCTTCCAACTCGGGGGATTCCGTTCACAAAAAAAGACCAATAGGTGGGTCTATTTGGCATAGAGGCGGGGGGCTACATTTAGACCTGGGCGCAGAGATGGGCCACCATTTAAGGAGTGGTTTGTGGGGAGGCGAGTATACAAACAAATTCATTTGGTCAACCCCCCTAAATTTGAAAAGAAAATTATTCTAGGAGTCTTAATCTTGAATTTCCAGTCAAAAAAATATCGCCACCCTACTCCTGAGCGTCACCAGGCGCCGCTCTTTCTGTGTTTTTTTGTGTTGGTTACAATGAGCGCCATATTTAGTGAGTGGAATCTTCCGTGTTTACAGTGAAACTTAAAAGGTTTGCTTATTTCAACCAGCGTCGGCAGAAACTTTAACGGTTTTACCATCCACACAAAATGTAAGCAAAGATATTATTATCGGTCAATGGGAAATTTTCCAAATCAATGCAGGTCAATCAATCAGTGAGTCGGTGCAAAAATGCTGAAAAAAACCCGTCCGAACTGCGAACAGACCGAAGAAGTGCTTAAGTTTATATGTTATTTTCGTAATTATCTGGACGGCATTTTACTAAGTATTAAAAACATTCATATTTAATACTTTAGACAGTGTGAAGCTGTGTTTAGTTTATTGCATATATCTAAACATTTTTGGATTAATTAATTACTGTCCTCCCTAGAACTACAAGGGGTAACTACCGGTAGTATGACGCTCTCGACGCCTAGTGTCGGGAGCCTCATAGTTCTAGGGGTATGTCCTCCCTGAACGTGTATACACCGCCACGCTTTGATGAAAAAAATTGATGACAAAAGGTGGAGTCCGTTACAAAAGTGTTGCTTTTTTGGTTTGCCACTTTTGCTGGAAGATCTTTGCATGGTGCCCTGATTCCTTTACGTGGAAAAGCCAACACTTTTGTATCGGACTCAACATTTTTTAATATCATTTTTTTGGGAACGAAAGGTGCTATTTTTGCGGCTTTTGGTGTAGAAGAGCAATGTATCACTTCAGAGTAAAATGGGAAGAATTTGTTGCTGGACAGCGGGGTTTTTTTCCGGAAAATATATAGTGTTTAAAATATATCAAAGCGTGGTGGTGTATACTGCCACGTTCATAGGTCTAGGCCTCCCCCTGCATCGACAGTAACACATAAACACACTGATTGTGCTAACAAAAAATTGCCATACGATGTGCTTTCTAAATTTTACATCTAGACTGCCTTTCCATTTATGCCTGCTATGGCACCAGCAAATCAAAAATCAAAGGTGAGAAAAACAAAGGTGCATGATACATGTACATTGTACATGACCTCTAAGCAAATCTTTCTGACAAAAGCACTGTAAATTTTGCCTGAATATTACATAATGTTTGAAAACAACTTGCATGGCTTTCAAGATAGGACGCAAGTTACTTCTGAATTTTCTCAGCCTTCTCATTAACAGGTTGGATTCACAAATGGCAATGTAAAACAAAAAACAAAAAAAACTGATGACAGTTTGAAGATAATGTGCAGTTTTGGTAAGGGTGTGATTTGGCACTTCTTTCAAATTTACATCTAGAGCTCTGGCTGTCGTTCCCTATTAATAAATACATGAACACATTCTCCTTCTTTTACCCAGACAAAACAAAATGGCAACTGTAAGTTCAGCGCTAGAGACGATTAGCAGACAGCATCTGGAGTGCTGCATATGTCAACACAGATATCAACGGCCTATGATACTAGAATGCCTCCACAGTTTCTGTGAGCAATGTCTGCTGAAATACCACAGCACGAAGCACCAGGGCTGTACGGAGATTCCTTGCCCCTTGTGTCGACAGGAGACGAAGCTTACAGAGGCGGGGGTGCAGGGTCTGAAAACCAACTTTCATCTAATCGGTTTGGTTGAGGAGATTGAACTTCAGGAGAAGGTAGTGAGCTTGGGTGATGCTGGTATTTTGTGTGGTATTTGTGAGGAAGCCAATGAGGCAACACATAGATGTCTTGATTGCGACCAGAATGTCTGCTCAGCCTGTAGTAAAATGCATCTTCGATTCGCTGTCTCATCAAACCACAAGGTGACTCCACTGAAGGACATTCGTGAGGGAAAGGTTACACTGACAAAGAAACATCCGAAACAACATCCAAAATGTCCGATCCATGCGGGCGAAGCAGCTAGGTTCTTTTGTACTACGTGTGAAATACTCATCTGCCGAGACTGTACGGTTGTAAACCACTGCAAACCAGAACACTCGTACATTGAGGGAGACGAGGCAGCATCCACTTACAAGCAATCGTTGGCTGAACTGTTTCATCCACTTGAAAACTCAATGAAGGAAATCCAAGAATCACAAGAAAACGTCTTACGATTGAAAGAAGATTTGAATCTCACACTCAGTAGGGTCACAACAGAAGTGCAGGACAGAGCAGCTAAGATACGAGCAGAGATCACGGCCCAAGAAAATCGCATCCTTGACGACATCAAAAACATTCAGTCGGAACGTGAGCAGAAACTGGAAGAATGTGAGAAAACCGTGAGCTTGGCTGTGGAGAGGTTTCAGTTTTCACTAGATACAGCTAGAGAGGTGACAAGGACTGCATCGGATAGTGACTTCCTGTCACTCTATCCTACAATCAGCAAAGACTTGAAACTGTTGGCCGGTCAGGCTATTCCTAGAGTTGATGACAGACTGGCATTTCTGAAGTTCAAGCAGAGTAAGGGTGTTGGTGACATCAATCTGGGTGAGATGGTGATGGAAGGCAAGTGGGAGCTGTGTGGGGAGTTTGGTAAACAGGGAAGCGGACCAGGAGAGTTCAATATGGCTTGGGGCATTGCTGCTCGTCTACCTGATGAGATTGCAGTGACTGACTGCTACAACAAACGAGTTGTGATCTGCAGCATCGATGGCAACCAGAAAAGCACAATCCCGATGCAAGGACGTAAGTTAAAATAACATGCTATCTGCAAAAGTATGCACTTGAACAATTTTCATTCGCTCTTCACTAATATTCTCTGTATTTAAATTTGTAACTAATAAGGTAAAACAAAAGTAAATAAAACTCTATTGAAACTGTAAATTAAAAACAAAATAATAATCTACTGTATTGAATAAGTTGGTATTCATGACATGGGAATTTCTTTCAACCTCGATGTATATTCCATGAAAACAAAATTACAAAAGTGGACAAACCAAAAATGGAAAGTTGACCTCAGTAATTTGATTTGCTTTATTCCTAAAGCTCTTTGCAAAAGATGGGAATTCCAAGCAAAATACATCTGATTGTTACAGAGAAAAAACACATAAAAACTGTAAATTTGATGAAAGAAAACATATTTACGGGTTTTCACTCCAAAACCTGTGCTTGCCGAATAAACCGACTTTTTTGCTAACACTAACAGTTAACATGTTTAGCAGCTACATTGTAAATACCCGTATCTAATTTCTAAACATTGATGTTAATTACTAAAACTCGTAAACACGTTTACAAACTGATAGAAAGAAGTGTTTAGAAAAGGGTTGACACGCTAAACACAGTTTTTGCAGTGTATGTTTATCACTCTTAGGCATGGAAGACCTTTTTTTTAATTTCTATACAGCACATTATTTACACAGAAAAAGAAGTCAACATTGTGGGGCATAAATAAACACCAAAAACATAACAAGATCATGCAAGATGAATTATAGGACACGGTGATTTCTCAAACATGTATCAAATCTTAAACATGTATTCTTTGACAGACATTTTTCTACTGCAGTTTTTACTCTATTAAAAATGTCTGTGTTGTAAGGATTGTGCAATAAATGCATAATGGTCGTTTGTTCGTTTGTTTTGACATCATGACTCCTACAGTTCCACTCCGCATCGCATCTACACGCACCAACAATTATTTGGTGGTTGTTGAGGTCGGCGCATCCTGTGTGAAGGTGTTCAACAGCGACAACACGCTGGCCTTTGAGTTCCCAACAGTGCCACAGAGTGCGGTCGGTAAGACCGCAGTTGACCTCTACGGTGTAGCTGTCAAGAATGATGGTACCATCGTAGTAGGTGATGTCAAGAGGCTGGTGTTGACTGAACACAGCCCCACTGATGGTGAGCTCCTACGTACCATACCAGTCAAGGTTGCACCTAACTTTCTGGCTGTAGACAGCAATGATAGAATTGTCATCAGTTCATGCTCACAGACAGTAAATGTTGCTGATGGCAATGGTACTACACGGTGCACCATCAAACCCACCATCAATGGTAAACCAGTACAGAGCTGCAGCGGTGTGTACACTGATAGCTCAGGTATCTATGTTGCAATGCGTAATGGTGATAACACGGGTCATATCCACCACTATGACCCTCAAGGTGGCTTTCTCAAGTGCATTGCACAGGCTCTGTTCTGGCCCTTCGGAATCACATTCACATCAGATGGGCAGCTGGCAGTGGCTGACTGGTACACAGTCAAGATGTATCACCAGGTGTGACGTGACATTGTAACCAGTCATGTCAGTTTCTAATCACCAATGACATGCCAATAGTTCAGTTTACTGTTGTACATCGTTCTACATTTGTACATTGTTTGTCATTGTTAACTGAAACCGGAAACCAAGGGAATCCCTTACCAACGCGCGCGCAGTGTGACGTCACAAATTTATAAAACAATGTATCACACACAAAATATAAAGCCAATCATCGATATTTATCGCATCGTAATTATTCAAAACGAGCAAAATAGTGTTTTCTGTAACTCTTATTTAATGTTAAAAGCCACACATTAGTTTTTATTTTCGATTTTTCTCTCACTATTTTGCTTTAAAACGCTGTACTTAACCATTTTGACATGCTTCTGTAAGCAAAACATTATTAATTATATAAATTACATTAATGGTGCAAGGGGCAGCCATCTTGACAAATGCATTTTCACGAAGAGACAAACGTTACTGCCCCTTGATCGTGTACAAAATGTATTGCATGGAATAGCGTAAAAGTAGGCCATTTAAAAATATATTATACTGTTTATCAGAATATATCTAATATACCGTTTTGTTGACGGGAAAATAACTTGACATCACACGCTATCACTCAATTTATTGATAAAGTAACTACTAATATTAATTTACCCTTTACACTTGGAATATTTGTTTAACCTTTCTAATGCCTTTGGTACTATTAACCATGGTAATATAATTATTTGTCTTTACGAGTCTTCTCTCTAAACAACTTCCATATGCCGTCCCTCAAGGATCCACAATTGCATCTCTTTTGTTCTCTATTTACATAGTTTTTTTTTTAAATCGTCAAAATTATTTCTTTTAATTATGTTTGCTAATGGTACAAAGTACAATGTATTAGTCATAATAACATCTATGTACATGTACTTGCATATATAGCTAATCTAGAACTATACTTTTAATATAGGTTTCCCGGTCAGTTTAATAGATTTGGCAGCCAAATTGATGACGAATCACCCATTTTTGCACGAATTTGGATGCGCGTTTAAGATCAACATTTCACTAACTAAAATAGATTGTTCGATTTCAATTCTCGATGCATCCAACTGCATTTTGCCACAATTCAATTTCAAGAATGAGGCATTACAATTCCACATTGGGTCATACAAATTCGCTCCAGTTGCGCCAGTTTGGCCATTCAAATTCACTATTGGGCAAGTATTTATGAAATAGAGGGCAAAGAAATTCGAAAACGGTTCAGTTCTTTTGAATTATACAGTGCCTTATTCTAAATTGATTAAGTAAATGAAATTTTTTCTAACAAAATTCTGCATCCTCAAAAAGAAAAATCAGTTAGAAAAAGAAAGCACGAAAAACAGAGATATAACATAAACACAGATTTTAATTAAATACAAATATAAGAGAGCCAAAAGTAACAAGTAAAAACATTCAAAAACTATGTGTATATGCGATAAAAAGCGGAGAAACCTAAGTTTAATATTGCCAAAGTTTATTGTTTTTATCTTGACTTTCACACATGTATAATTTTCCCGTATTGCTAACTTATATTTTACTTCTTCGGGTTAAAGACGGATACGTTAAAACTAAAAAAAAATAGACTAGAATTAAACTTGTGTAAAAGTTAAAACAAATTACTTTGCATCTTGTCTGAGTCGTTTCCCTTTTAATATTTAGGATGCAGAAAGTGCTAAATAGAATGAGCGAAAATGAAAACGAATAGACGAATGTGAATCTTACGCAAATAAGCTTTTACCAAACCGACTGCTAAATTAAAAGACCACTTAAACCAAATGCCAAAAAATCAACGTAGGATGAGTAAAACATGAATATGTCAGGTATGAAAACGAATTTAAACGTCTAAAATCTAATAGGAACCACGGGAACGACAGCCGAGAACTAATTCGCTTCACATTGGCCACTATCAAGATGAATTGAAACGCTTTTTTTTGCGAAATTGGTCGGGAAAACCTATATTAAATTATTATGATAATGTTAATGTTATTTTACACACAAAATGGATAAATATTTTACTAAAACTGCGACGTTTAACACCAATTACGCGAGTGAAAATAATTTATTTGTTTAGATTTTCTTCCAAAGAGTGAAGTGTAGGTCATAATGTAGCAAGATCTAAGGTGTATACTGTTGAATAATGTCGTGGTGGCGATAGATAAAAAAAAGGACCCGTTTTCAATGATTGGTAATGCTGTACCCTCATAGAGATTTTACATGAAAACTCACCCAGTAGCTTATTAGTTCTCTAAAGGTATTGATATAGTCCAGGGAAAGTACTTAATTTTGTTTTGTTGACCACACAAATTGCAATATAATTTTGTTCACCACAGTGCACTTCTATCAGGTCCCTAGAATGACATACTAAAAATCTCAACAAATCCAAGTGTTGGATTATGACTAATTTGCATAAATCGTTAATCCCTGCCGCGTAATAAATGTATTCCTATATTTGGGTATATTATTATTTATTTATTTTAAAGTTTTTTTAAGTTTCGTTTGGTGATTCTACTTACACATCCTTACTTCAATAACATTTTCTAAAGCTTAGGTGACTGAATAATTATGAAAATATAGTAATGGTCCAAAATTACTAAAATTATACCCTATAATTTGCACGCTTTTACCTTGTCTCCAGATATCAAGTAGTCAGTATTGAGCTTCAAATTCACCAAGTTGCTTACTGGCACAGTATAGTACATATTAAAACCTTATGGAAAATCATATGAACAATGATAACATTTTGATATTTAGCCCAGCAAACAAAAACTGGGCGGAAATGGTGTGTCCATAAATTGGGCTAAAAGGTATAGGTGAAGGGTTGCCTAAGGTGAGAGACTTGAACAAGTTAAAGGAAACCACCCAATTTAAAGATTGTTGTTGCTTACAATAATCCTATCTATGTTAAAATGTATTTTGGGGATTTCCTTGCACTTGTTCAAGTCTCCTATGTTAGGCAACCCTTTAACTACTTTTTCGCCCAATTTATGGACACACCATTTCCCCCAGTTTTTGTTTGCTGGGCTAAATATCGCAATGTTATCATTGTTCATATGATTTTCCATAAGGTTTTAATATGATAACTGTGCCAGTAAGCAACTTAGTGAATTTGAAGCTCACCGATACTTACTACTTGATGATATCTGGAGACAGTGTAATGTGCGCACATTTATGGGTTCACGAAGTTGTCATTTTTGATAATTACTATGTTCACATATTTATTCAGTCACTTATAATTATGCTTTAGAAAATGTTATTAATTAGGTATTCATAAATACCTGGGACTATTTAGGCATTCCTATTGGTCGAGAGCCTGTCACGTGGTCAGTATTAAACGGACGATAAAGACATGGCTGGAAGTGTTTAAAACCAGCTGGCAACAAAACCCTTTCACGCGATCGTACATTATACTCGTACCTAGGCCTCACTTTTTTTCCAACCGTATCTCGTCTCCAATAGTAAAAGCGGTTCTTCCCTAACCAATTTCTGTGAAATTAACCGACGCAGAAATAACGCACACTACACACATCCATATGGGAGTTAGTCAGTGTATTTGAGCACCGGTGGGGAACCTGCCGTTACACAAACAGCCCCCGTCTTTAAACAGTATACAGTATACAGTTCTCTTTTACAAGTATAATGTAAATTATAGGCAACCGCTATAATGCCAGCTACGAAAAACTCACCCTCTCTTTTTTTTTTTTTTTTTGAGGATGAGAAACGTAGATCTGAACTATGCAATATAACATCGTGTCAGACGCCACCATGCCTAATTGAAACCTCGTTTTAAATTGTGCATGTATATACATATAAACATACTTTTACACTTTATCAAATTAATCGCATCTATAATAATGGCATTCTATCTGTCAACTTGACATAACCCTTCGATTAATATTACTTAAATTTTAAGTGCGTAAACTATATTGTTTCTTTCAACTCTTAATAAAATGCTAGCATTGTAAACAAACTCAAGGGGCATATTTTACAAACCCAAGGCTTTAGACACAGCTAATAGTCTACCTTTGGAATCTTGGACATACCCGTCCTTTGCACTTTCTGACTTCCATCTACCGTGTCGCTTAAATAGCCGGTCAGGAATCCCCGCGTTAGCTGCGGCAGTAGCCCCACCTGCTCTCAGACTGTGAACCCCAAAACGTGAGACATCTTCAACAAGCGGTCTTAAAGCATCCAATATCAACTCTCTTACTCTGGTGTATGATATTGGTCGATTAGCTTCCCTAAGTTTGTAGCCTGTTTTAAATTTTGTCAAACCTCTGAATATAAACGAGTCTGGATCAAAAATCTTGGCAAGCGAAAGGTAAGACTTGAGCATCTTTACAGGACAATAGGGGGATTCTATTATACTAATAACCACCGACCTCCCACTTCTATAAACATCGGTTTTACTGGATGGTATAGCTAAATTCATACTTTCTGTAGTAAAGCTTATGTGTCCAAGCTTTATCTGAGAGAGCTCGTTAAATCGGAGAAAACCCGTGTACGCTGTTAAACACATTGCGACAGTTCTCAAATTCATTAAGTTTGCTACGGTATGGCCTTCTGTTCCAATATACATATTTACCATTTCTTTGAGCGTGTCGGATGATAAAGGCTCCTTTTTAGCTACAGGTTTCGCAAGAGACCTTTTTATGCCCTCGGCAGTGAATAAAACCATGGATGAGGATGAGGGATCACTGAGACCAGCTAACTTATGGGCCCATGAAATAGCTGCAACCGCTTGGATAATAGGGGATGGAGAATTGCAGGATTTACCCAAATGCACTAAATAAAGTGCAAAATCAAAAGGGTCTGCAGGAATAGATATCTTACTATGCTTAGTGGACCATTCAGACCATCTGTTAAATGCCCCAGAATACGAGTGTACGGTAGAGCTAGCCCTGGCATTTAGCATAATTGCTGGAAGTTGTTTAGCAAGGTCCTCCAATTCTGAATTGCTCTGTGTCTGTCTTCGATCCCACACACCTTTGCTGAATATAACCTGCAAAATAATAATGTGCATCAGTGATAGGTAAATACGTTGTCGATAGCTCATTGAACTAAGTTAGCCATCGTAAATCTTTTGAGATGGCGGCGAATAAAGCCAACAATCTACAAACTATTGTGGTAGTTTAGCCTTATTGCCAATATTTTACTTCTGGTGATATTCTGGATAAAATCCTCATTACCTCCCCTGCCCGGGCTAAAAAGTCCTGGATATACTGGAATTTCGTAAATATCCACCACTGCTCTAATTGGATTACAACCGTCTGGGTAGAGCATAGGCCAAAATGGGGCTGAATACCAACATGGACAAATCAGTGTTCCAGCAGCTTTTGTATCAGCCATATGAAGGAGTACTCTAGCAATAACTGAGATGGGGGGAACCAACCAATTGTTCTCATTGCTCCAATTCAAAGTAAAGGCGTCTATAGCCTCACAACCGGGGTTCCAATATCTAGAATTGAACCTTTCTATCTTGTGATTATAATAGGATGCAAATCTATCTATGGAGTGTGGACCCCAAAGATGATCAAAATAGTAAAACACATCATCGGATATACTCCAATCATCGTTATCTATGATACGACTAAGCTTGTCTGCTTTTTCATTTTTTGATCTGGGAACCCATTCCATATCCAACTGGATATTGTACACCAAACATGTCTTGTAAATACTCAATGCTATACTTTGTAGGTCACATTTCATACTGCCACACACTGCAATCTTCTCGACTGCTTGGTTATCGGTAAACCACTTTGTCCTTCGGCAGGACAGCTTGGGAGCTAGAGATTTTAGCACCAAATCTACAGCTTTGAGCTCCCTCCATGTACTACTTTTCCCGGATTCACTATTATCCCATAAACCTTGGGCAACGGTATCGCCCATGTCAACTATGTACCCACCGAAACCTGTACTACTGGCATCTGAAAACACTATTCTGGAACAATCGGCACGAGGGCCTACTACACAATTATTCAAATTGTCAATATTACTCTTCCAAAACTCCAATTCATCATTGGCCTCTCCTGAAAGGATCACCTGACCGTTCCAGGAGGTTCTGGATTCGACACACACGTGCATCGCTTTGGTCATTATCCTAGCTACGTTACCTATGACTAGACTTGTCGACATGATCTTTCCTGCAATGCTGGCCAGTGCCCTGGCAGGTAAAACCCTTGGTACTGACTTAATTGATAGGAACTTGTTAATGACTAACTTGATACCGAGGGTCTTTCGCTCTGGGACTGCGATAAACCCATTAGACAGATCAATTTCGTAACCAAGCCATTCAATCTTTGATACTGGTGACCAAATACTCTTTTGTACGTTAGGTACAAAACCTGAGGCCAGGATGTCAGTTTTTATTTCTGAACTGATCCGTAATGCTTCCGTATATGAACTAGCAAAACCTAAACCGTCATCCAAAAATACTACAACCGATTTACCTTCACCTCTCCACTTCTTCACTAGAGGTCTGACTACCTTGGTAAATATGAATGGTGCTGAGGAAAGTCCAAAAGGTAATTGCCTGAATCTGAAAAATGACAAGGATCCATTCATGGGCCATGCAAAACCCAAGAACTCTTTATGTGCTTGACAAATATCTATATGGTGGTATCCTGACTTGAGATCAAATTTGAACATAAAACCTCCTTTCTTCAAGAAAAACATAGCTGTACGCATGTCCTCGTATTTGACTGAAACTTTCTCAAGACAATCGTTAACCAACCTAAGATCTAATATAAGGCGTTTCTTACCACTACTATGTACAGAAACTGTAAGTGGATTAACTACCTTAGGTTTCTTTGTACACCTTTCTACAGTCTCTAGTTTTACTAACTCTGCAACAGCTTGATCTACAAAAGCACTGTGTGATAACGCAGATTTGTTTTTTTTTGACGACATATTTTGAGGCTGACCGATAAACGGCAACGCATAACCAAATTTTATGGTATCGATAATAAAACTGGGCGCTGAGATGTCGTACCAAAACTTGATATGCTCTACCAACCTACCGGCCACTTTGATACCTGTGATCTCATTGTTTTCCTCATATTCAAAATAATCTTCCGTTATTATGAAAGGGTCTTGCCTTACTGGGAGATAATCACAATTATCTGGAATACCTACACTGCAAGACTTAACTTTATTGGGCTGCATTTGCAGTGGAGGCTGCTCTTGACCCTCTACGCTTTGGGCATTCGGCTTTCCAGTGGGTGAAGCTGCCACAGAGGAAGCATGAGCCTCCCCCGTAAGCTCTGTTGGATGTTTGGCTGATAGGGACGACTTGGATAGGCCGACGAAAAAGCTGACCCCCAGTATCAGCACTGTCAACAGCTGAAGAGTGCTCACGCTTGAACTTCTTGGACTGGCTGAAACCAGCCATCTTCTTCTGCTTGACCTTACGCCCGGCTCTGTTCTCAGCCCTTGTGATCTTGTTGTCATCGTTCTCGTCATCTGCGACTTCGTGGGCCTCGTATTCGGAGACCGTTGCCCACCCGTACTGGCTAGTATCTGCAATACGAATCAGCTTTTGCCGGTTGTCTATCAGTTTCAGCGCTTCCTTCAAAGTAGACTGGGCCTCGGAATCTTCTCCGACCTTTCCGATGGAAAGGGAAAGCAATTCCTTGATCTCTCTATGTTCAACAGAAAGAACAAACAAAATTAGAACAGGTTGTTATAACGATCTTTAATATATATAATTATTATTATTATTTTTTTTTGAGTTGTAACTCCGGTGCTGGACTGACGTGAAATGACAAGCCCACTGACCACGCCACTACAGTCCTTACTCCATTACGTAACACGTAACAATACACAGAAAATCACGCACCGTGAAGAAAGTAAATATGTTCTAATTCACACCTGGTCGTTCAAGCGAACATATTTGTATTTCTTCCCTAACCAATTTCTGTGAAATTAAGCGACGCAGAAATAACGCACACTACACACATCCATATGGGAGTTAGTCAGTGTATTTGAGCACCGGTGGGGAACCTGCCCCACCTAGATCCTGAAAAACCCCATGAGGTTAAAGAAGGCGATTAGGAATTACCGAGTACATTTTTTGTACACATATTTATATATATCTGTATATCCCTATACAATACTGTTAGGTTCAGTAATTAAGAAAATACTTAGCTGGCACTTGCTGGTTAAATTGAAATTGTCTCCGATTTCCTTCTCTCCGCCATTTGGTTGTCGTTGTGTCCTTTATCTTCTCCGCCAGAGAATAAGCGGCTTGTGTTTGCAATTCTGTAAACTCCGCCCTGGTCTTGTCTAGCTTATCTTCGAAACTCGATTTAAACGCGGCCAATATCTCTTGGATATCAGCTTTAGTAGCTGGGGCAGCTGAGGAAGGATCTTGCCCCGAGTCGCTTTGAAACATAGCGCAAGGGTGTAGAACACTTTGTAGAGGAGAGTTTCTTTTCTTTCTTTTTTGAGTTGTAACTCCGGTGCTGGACTGACGTGAAAATGACAAGCCCACTGACCACGCCACTACAGTCCTTACTCCATTACGTAACACGTAACAATACACAGAAAATCACGCACCGTGAAGAAAGTAAATATGTTCTAATTCACACCTGGTCGTTCAAGCGAACATATTTGTATGTATGGTTGGGCGCGTACAGGTCGACACCCTGGGAACGAGGTTTACAATGGCAGTAATAGTCTGGTTCATAGTAAATAGGCCTACGCTTTATCGCATGTATTGTGTAGAGCGAGAGAGGCGGAAACGTGTCATCTGACGCACACAGAATGGCGAAACACCGACATTCACTTGCGACAATTTTCCGGGATTTTCGGGGAATTTGTTGCTGAATTTTACAAAAAAAGTATTTATGAATGGGAATAAATGTGTGTTCGGTCAGTATTAATCACTCTGTTTTCGGCTCGGGTAATTATCAGCACCCAGACTCCAAGCGGTATTAAACAGAGTGATTAAAGGGAAATTCCAGGCTCAAAAATATTTTACCTAGTCTAACAGAAAATATGGTAATATACTGACTCCGCAGATAATTTGTTTTGACTTGTTACCGAGAATGACACACGCGCCTATTATATTCACGATTTCTTGCCATTCAGGAGTACAAGGGCGCGGCCATATTGTTCAAATTTCCCGCCTTGCCCGGGAAATTATGACGTAGTGTCTGCACCTCAATGCACATCGCTTTATTGTTCACACTGGTATCCCACCTTGACGCGGCCAACTACATTATGCAGACGTATGTTGTACGGTGCCCGACTATTGCGAGTACATGTATTGCATTTCTGTGCCGAATATCGACTTGACGTGCCACAAACTATCGTTTATTTTTGTATTTTTTGAAAAGAATAGAAAATCTGTGAGCTATAGTAATTATTGCATCTGTATGATTTTGAGCCCACTTTCACATGTACATCTACAAAAGGGTTCACTTGCATTCCTGGCGCGTGCACGGCCGATCCATTACCATTACCATTACCAGCGGTAACCCCCAACCCTGTCATATCACGCAGTAATAACCGGGTCCTCGCACTGTTATTACCGTCGCTACCATCGACTGACAACTATTTTGTTTTCGGAAAACCATCTTCGGCGAAATTTGTTTCCTGCATAATCGTAATTCGGTGCTATTATCACGTACAATCAGTGCTGGCAAAATCAGTCCGTGTTTCAGTTTTTCAATTATTGTATCGTCTGTTAAGTTGACGTTCTAATAGAAAGATCGTGAATTTATTACCGATAGAACGAATTATCAAGACCATGGATCAGATGAGCGAGACCGTTCGAACATTATGTAACGAACCAGAGACATTATCACCAAAGTGACGTATCTTTTCTGGTTTTCATCTAGATCTCATCTAGGATGATCGAAAATGATATTGCTATTTGTCGATATTTGTGATAATAGAGTTTGGTTTTCGTCTTTGAACAGTTGACTAAAACAAGATCTTGTTTGTCCATTGAATTCTGATCATTGTTCGTGGCTTCATACCAGATTCGAATTCGACCAGATGGGAAGAAACGGGACCCGCCGGGGAGCAGCGCGAAAGTTAGGGCTTCGTGATTCAGGCAAGCACTTCCCATAGTTCGCACATTATATATACCAACTCGATATAATACAGTTTTGATAACTGTTATCTCGGATCCGTCCGGATTATAGAGCTATATTAATTTAATATAGCTCTATTGTCCGGATAGACTTTGCCTGAAGGGACCGAACGAGACTAATCTGGGTCGTGGTCCGTACATCCGGATTCCAGTGTAGCTGGGAAATCATTGCATAGCAGCAACATGACTAACGCTGCAAATCGGCATTATTGGGCATTGTGGTACAATGCCCGAAAGTTAAATTCGATCAACTTGATTTTCGACAATTTGAATGATTTGAAGCCTTCTCCAGCTAGTTGGAGTCGGAATTCGTCATCTACAATCGACTGCAAGCGTTTGAAAGCTTCCATAGATGGTGGGAAATTCGTAGTTAAACCCAGGTGAGCTGTGAACTGTGTGAATATGTGTTTGTGAAACTTCGTGACGAGACTGTGTCCCAGTTTGTAGTTTGTGGCAAACTTTGTGGCAGTTTTCCATGTCAAAAATTACTATTTATCGAGCATTTGATAAAAGACCCACCTTTCTGATGTTGGGGAAAAAAATCCGTCAAAATTGAGGCTTGGACCTATCTTTTGTGGCATGATATTATTTTTGGGAGGCTCAATGGAGCTCGGACCCACCTCTATTTTTTCAGATTTTTTCCTGATAAAAATGTGTCAGCGACCTGGTTAGACCCACCCCACCCCCACATGATATAAACAAAAACAATTTCGAAGACCCCTGACTGGGCGCGAATAATTCGCAGCGCGATGTACCGAATTAATTCGTTGCGAAAATGGCGTTCATACTTTTTGCGAATCGTTTAATGCAAAGTCAACCATCTTTCAGTGTTTACAAGAAATGTTGATGAGAAATTTTTACAAAGTTAAATGTTATTGTTTCAGTGTGATGGAAGTGAGGAAGAAAATTTTCAGTGATGGTAAAATGAATGATTAATACTATTAAATGCATGAAATGTTCGTGCAAAGATATTGCGCCGAGCGTTGTCGTCTGCTACGCGCACTTTTGCTTCGCGTCTACGGTTCGGTTCGCCTCCGACTTCGGAATCACAAAGAAGTAAATAGAAATGAAGAGAATAGAAATATCAAAACTTTGTATTGGTTCATATCAACTGACTGATTGAATTTCTGAAGCACAACAGGCATCAGAATTGGCTGGAGTTCTCGCAGTAGCCTAAAATCCCCTTAATCCTAAGACGAAGAATAATCTGAATCCAGGAATTCGAAAAGGCTTTAAAAGTGCGCCCTCATGTAGTACGGTCACGGTAGATAATAGTTAATACTGCGATTTGATTGGTTGTTGGCTTTGCGAATGTTCCCTAGACTAGTTGAACATTGCTCAACTAGGGCGAAACTGCCTGCGAAGCGAAAAAAATTTCGCATCCGGGGAGATATTTCGCTGCGAAGTACGCAGCGAAGCATTTGCGAACAGGATGATGACGTAAAATTCGCTTCGCACACGCATTCGCATGAAGTATGAACCGCGGCCTTTACGCAGTTCGGCAGTTGTGCATAAACGGAGACAAGCTCTTTTTCACACAAACCTTATAGGCCGTATGATGTAACTGAAAAGATGCCTAGAAAACGAGTTTCGTTTCGACCCCCATGGGTCTACTTTTTGAAGGCATATATAGTTTCTAGTAGCTATTTAAAATACTATGCTAAAAGTTCTCCAAAAAATATCCAGTCGAACTTGAGTTATTCACTTTAAAAATGTAATGGGGCGAAACTAGCATGGGGCGAGTTGGTTTTTCTCGCCTAGTTTTCATAACAATTTTGCCCCAAAGCCACTTCGCCCCATACTTTTTTCCCCCACTTATAATGTATATTGACTCAAACTAACTTGCCCCGTATAACACATGTACATCACAAGACATCAACATTTTTTGTGACAAAAATAACTTTTTACCCCTGTCTACATGTAATTGTAAATCACTCCCTTTGGCTTAGATTAGGTGCCTAGATTGATCAATAAATAAAATGGCTTATTCAATCTGCATTATTTTGTATAATTTAAAAAGAAACAATTGTTATTACTATTTTTGGAGGGAGGGGGGATGGGTCATCATCTGTTTTGTTTAAAGGGGTCAATTTAATAGGTTTCATATGTAACTAGGCAAGCTTGTAATGAAATACATAATGAAAAAAATCAAAAATAAGATCCACACAAAATCTATTGTTTGTCATTACATGTATATTCTTGTCAGCACTACACAATCTTCTGTGCTAACTTATGAAACATAACATTGCAAAGTGACAATAAAATAAACAGAATCACATGACAATTAAGGATTAACAAATAAATGTTCACAATTTTGTGGCCATGTACCCACATGTTGGTTGCTGTGGTCCACGAGTGATAGTGCCTGACTCGCTCTACAGTTTTATTTTACACTGATCTGTATTAACCTTACTGGGCATACTGTAATCAATGGCATACTGAATTGTCTCTGAACAATTATTGTGATTAAAGTCAATGTTGCAATAACATTTGAAATGACAGAAAGAGTGAATTGTATGAATGCCCATTTGTAGTACAATTAGTCAATATTTTCTCAAAAAGGGGGATATTCATTATATATAATGGATGTTTAAATTCAGTGTGTAGTTCCAATAAGTTTAAACTGGGTTACACTTTTCAATTAGAAAGAGTGTTGAAAAGTGTTAACTAAATGAAAATAATTAAAAGTGTCAAAAAGAAATGCTCCTGACGTGTCTTAAATATCAACCAGTTCAATCATAACCAGCTCGAGCATAATTCTCTCAACTTTTCCGTTAGAAAAAATAACAAAATCACTGAAGTTAGAACATTAATGTTACAATTTTAACAATCCATGCGATATTTGGCAGATGATGTACATAGCTGGTAGGACGTGCTTTGAACTTTAGGGCTTATATGGTAGGCTGGCACGGGATCTGAATAAATGCTTCTTTAGAGATCTGCCATCCTCACTGCTTGTTTCTTGATTATCAACTGCATAAAAAGGTTGAATCTGGTGATAAACAAGAGAGGGAAAATACATAATCAATAATGGATTTTTGAACGACCCGTTATAAGAACAAAAATATGTAAAAAAGGTCAATATAGCCCCACTAGTGGGTCACCATTCGTGCAGTTTGGTAATGGTGATGAAGCTGGGCTGAAGCATAGGCAGGGGTCATTTTCCAACCCCCCAACCAACCCCACCCCCATGCAACCCCCACCCCAGTGTCTGGGCTGTCAAAATCGGGGTAGATCTGGTATTAACCAGAACTTCGGAAGCAGGTTTTCCGGGGCCAAGGTAAGAGAAATGAATTTTAGGTTAATTTTGTCTACATATTCATGGAGGCCGAATAAGAACCTCCATGGTCTATTCAACATACATTTTAAGGTAAAACAGCCTCTCATTCTCAAAATTCGATATAGACACAATCTGGGAAGCAGATCAGATCGTTAATTTTGACCTTACTGTACTCCTATACGTGTACATGACCTACCTGCATCTTCACTGTTTTAGGGTCATCATCTGTTTTGTTTAAAGGGGTCAATTTAATAGGTTTCATATGTAACTAGGCAAGCTTGTAATGAAATACATAATGAAAAAAATCAAAAATAAGATCCACACAAAATCTATTGTTTGTCATTACATGTATATTCTTGTCAGCACTACACAATCTTCTGTGCTAACTTATGAAACATAACATTGCAAAGTGACAATAAAATAAACAGAATCACATGACAATTAAGGATTAACAAATAAATGTTCACAATTTTGTGGCCATGTACCCACATGTTGGTTGCTGTGGTCCACGAGTGATAGTGCCTGACTCGCTCTACAGTTTTATTTTACACTGATCTGTATTAACCTTACTGGGCATACTGTAATCAATGGCATACTGAATTGTCTCTGAACAATTATTGTGATTAAAGTCAATGTTGCAATAACATTTGAAATGACAGAAAGAGTGAATTGTATGAATGCCCATTTGTAGTACAATTAGTCAATATTTTCTCAAAAAGGGGGATATTCATTATATATAATGGATGTTTAAATTCAGTGTGTAGTTCCAATAAGTTTAAACTGGGTTACACTTTTCAATTAGAAAGAGTGTTGAAAAGTGTTAACTAAATGAAAATAATTAAAAGTGTCAAAAAGAAATGCTCCTGACGTGTCTTAAATATCAACCAGTTCAATCATAACCAGCTCGAGCATAATTCTCTCAACTTTTCCGTTAGAAAAAATAACAAAATCACTGAAGTTAGAACATTAATGTTACAATTTTAACAATCCATGCGATATTTGGCAGATGATGTACATAGCTGGTAGGACGTGCTTTGAACTTTAGGGCTTATATGGTAGGCTGGCACGGGATCTGAATAAATGCTTCTTTAGAGATCTGCCATCCTCACTGCTTGTTTCTTGATTATCAACTGCATAAAAAGGTTGAATCTGGTGATAAACAAGAGAGGGAAAATACATAATCAATAATGGATTTTTGAACGACCCGTTATAAGAACAAAAATATGTAAAAAAGGTCAATATAGCCCCACTAGTGGGTCACCATTCGTGCAGTTTGGTAATGGTGATGAAGCTGGGCTGAAGCATAGGCAGGGGTCATTTTCCAACCCCCCAACCAACCCCACCCCCATGCAACCCCCACCCCAGTGTCTGGGCTGTCAAAATCGGGGTAGATCTGGTATTAACCAGAACTTCGGAAGCAGGTTTTCCGGGGCCAAGGTAAGAGAAATGAATTTTAGGTTAATTTTGTCTACATATTCATGGAGGCCGAATAAGAACCTCCATGGTCTATTCAACATACATTTTAAGGTAAAACAGCCTCTCATTCTCAAAATTCGATATAGACACAATCTGGGAAGCAGATCAGATCGTTAATTTTGACCTTACTGTACTCCTATACGTGTACATGACCTACCTGCATCTTCACTGTTTTAGCCTGGATCTGAATCTGAATTATATAGTCGGCAAAGCATCCTTCCGGAAACATCACACCAACTTATTTGTGCCAGCCAGGAACACCGGGGCAAACCCCTTCTCTTAGCGATAAGTGTTCTGGGTTCTTTTACGTGCATTATACAATTTTATAATGTTATAATGGGAAAGATATATACACACACATTATAAATTATACAACACACGGGACCTACTACTTTACGTCCCATCCGAAGGACGAAGCAATAGTGGTTTAATTGCCTTGCTTAAGGACACACGTGTCGACACCGGGACTCGAACTCACGCTCTGCGGAACAGAAAACCCAGCTCTTAACCGCTCGGCCACAACACTCCACAGCCTGCCCGAGATTATTGGGTAACTCAACCTCCTGCTTGGTTCCTTGCCAATAATACATATAATGACACAAACTAAGTACTGATCTAGGCGGCAATATACGGGACCCGGTGATGACAGCGAGCCCGACAAGGCCGAGACTGATTTTTGGGAGGCAAATGTGCTTTCTCCGACAGTGTCTCTGCACGTTTACGCTTCTCCGCTGCATGCCAGCCATATTGCAAATTGTCAGACGTTCGGGATCAACAATCTAGCGGTACCATGCAACACGCAACGTTTAAGGCTGGCTCACATAGTAGCGGCAAAGACCCAACGAAAGGCGACGAACGTGAAAATCACAAAATGTTGTCGGCAAAGCGACGGCAAAAGGGGAAAACCAAGATTCGCTGACGGTTGGGAACGACCTCCAGCGACAACACGACGGTAAGGGACGAATGGCTGCGGCAGGGAACGGAGGCTTGCGACCAAACTCGGACGTTGTCTGGGCGGCGAGTGACGATGTCTCGACGGAGCCCGGCAACAAGGAACGAGGTCAGACGGCTAGCAGCGGATTGACTGGCGGCAAGGAACGGTGGCTGACGGTGGGTTGCGGTCGATATCAAAGCCTGTATGTGTGTGTGTGTGCGGGTCGTATAAATAGTCGAGTTTGGCGTTCCCACTCTTCACAACGTTCTGGCGTCACACAACGTGAAAAATCGCACTAAAAGTTTAAAATCGTGGACCATCGTTGCAAAATCGTAAACTATCGCAGGCCACCGTTGCAATGCCGCAGGTACTCGCAAACGACCCGCCATCAACAGTCATCACCCGTCACCCTCCGGCCAAAATTCGCAATCCATCGTCGCACCAAGGTCGTTACAATTTCGTTACTTGCCGCAATGTGTCGTCAGGGTTCGAGATGTGACGTCACTTGCCGTTGTTTTGCCGTCAATGGTCGTTGACAACGACTACCAACGAAATTGTGACGACCTTAAAACGACTAGAGACGGAATCGCACGGCATGGAAACGTCAAGGAAATGAGGGTTGCGGTCTCTAACGAAATCTGAACGGAATCACAACGAATTTTGTTGCCGCCACAAAATTTCCAACAAGCTGAAAATTTGCCGACGGACGCGACTGATGATTTCGGTCGTCTGCGGTCGCTAGCGGATTTGTCACCGACAACTGACGGCAACACACGACGAGTGGCGGCAAATTCAAAATTGAAATTCGCAGCTTACCGTAGCTTGCCGTACCCCCCTATTCGTCATTGTGTGAGCCAGCCTTTAGGCCGGTTCATACTTCATGCGAATGCGATGCAAATTTTAATCGTGCGAAGTCGTACACTGGGCCGATCCGAGGGTCTTCGGATTTTTTTTGTTTTGTTATATCATGTGTAGAAAATCCTAACATAAATCTGACCAGTGACCCACCCACCTTTGCCAAATTGTTGTTGTGCAACCGAATCATCTGCATGGAGACCCACATTTTTTTTCTAGTGCAGACTTCGAGATCCAGACCCACCCCTACCTCGCGGGAGGTCAGGGGTCAGTTCATTGTGAGGTCAGTTATTACTTGAAGACCTAGCATTGAGAGGTCAATGCTTCCAGACCGCCCCTCCGGCCCTCAGGCATGTTTATTTTCCCATTCTAGTTATTTTCACATAGAGTTTATGAACGGTTGCGTAATGGAAGATCTCGATCTGAAGCCTCCATCACTGACAACTATTTTGTTTTCAGAAAACCATCTTCGGTGAAATTTGTTTCTTGCATGATCGTAATTCGGTGCTATTATCACGTACAATCAGTGCTGAAAAATCAGTGCGTTTTTTTTAGTTTTTCAATTATCGTGTCGTCTGTTAAGTTGACGTTCTAATAGGAAGGTCGTGAATTTATTATCGATGGAACGAATCTCCAAGACCATGGATCAGATGAGCGAGACCGTTCGAACATTATGTAACGAAACAGAGACATTATCACCAAAGTGACGTACCTTTTCTGGTTTTCACCTAGATCTCATCTAGGATGATCGAAAATGATATTGCTATTTGTCGATATTTGTGACAATAGAGTTTAATTTTCGTCTTTGAACAGTTGACTAAAACAAGATCTTGTTTGTCCATTCAATTCTGATCATTGTTCGTGGCTTCATACTAGATTCGAATTCGACCAGATGGGAAGAAACGGGACCCGCCGGGGAGCAGCGCGAAAGTTAGGGCTTCATGATTCAGGCAAGCACTTCCCATAGTTCACACATTATATATACCAACTCGATATAATACAGTTTTGATAACTGTTATCTCAGATCCGTCCGGATAGACTTTGCCTGACCGGGGACCGAACGATACTAATCTGGGTCGTGGTCCGTACATCCGGATTCCAGTGTAGCTGGGAAATCATTGCATAGCAGCCACATGATAACGCTGCAAATCGGCATTATTGGGCATTGTGGTACAAAAATGCCGGAAAGTTAAATTCGACCAACTTGATTTTTGATAATTGGGATGATTTGAAGCCTTCTCCAGCTAGTTGGAGTCGGAATTCGTCATCTGCAATCGACTGCAAGCGTCCGAAAGCTTCCATAGATGGTGGGAAATTCGTAGTTGAACCCAGGTAAGCTGTGAACTGTGTGAATAAGTGTTTGTGAAACTTCGTGACGAGACTGTGTCCCAGTTTGTAGTTTGTGGCAAACTTTGTGGCAGTATCCCATGTCAAAAATTACTATTTATCGAGCATTTGATAAAAGACCCACCTTTCTGATGTTGCGAAAATAAAAATCCGTCAAAATTGAGGCTTGGACATACCTTTTGTGGCATGATTTTTCTCGGGGGCTCAATGGAGCTCGGACCCACCTCTATTTTTCAGAATTTTTTCCTGATAAAAATGTGTCAGCGACCTGGTTAGACCCACCCCACCCCCACATGATATAAACAAAAACAATTTCGAAGACCCCTGACTGGGCGCGAATAATTCGCAGCGAGATGTACCGAATTAATTCGTTGCGAAAATGGCGTTTATACTTTTCGCGAATCGTTTGATGCAAAGTCAACCATCTTTCAGTGTTTACAAGAAATGTTGATGAGAAATTTCTACGAAGTTAAATGTTACTGTTTCAGTGTGATGGAAGTGAAGAACAAAATTGTCAGTAATGATAAAATGCATGAACAATCACTATTAAATGCATGAAATGTTCGTGCAAAGTTATTGCGCCGATCATTATTTTGTCGTCTGCTACGCGTGCATACAATTTTGCTTTGCGTCTTCGACTTTGGTTCGCCTGCGACTTCGAAATCACCAAGAAGTAAATAGAAATGAAGGGAATAGAAATATCAAAACTTTGTATTGGTTCATATCAACTTACTGATTGAATTGAATTTGATTGAATTTCTGAAGCACAACAGGCATCAGAATGTGGCTGGAGTTCTCGCAGTAGCCTAAAATCCCCTTAATTCTAAGACAAAGAACAAATGAATCCAGGAATTCAAAAAGGCCCTAAAAGTGCGCCCTCTTGTAGTACGGCCACGGTAGAGAATAGTTAATACTGCGATTTGATTGGTTGTTGGCTTTGCGAATGTTCCCTAGAGTTGAACATTGCTCAACTGGGGCGAAACTGCATGCGAAGCGAACAATTTTCGCATCCGGGGAGATATTTCTCTGCGAAGTCTAGTACGCAGCGCGCGAAGCATTTGCGAACAGGATGCATGATATGAGGCGCCCTTTATGACTTTATTGTTGAAACAAATATATAGAGGATCAAACAAATAATATAAGACCAAACAATTATATATAGGACGAAACAATTATATATATATAAGACCAAAGAAATATATATAGGTCGAAAAAAAATATTATAAGACCAAACAAATATTATGGGTCGAAACAAAATATTATAAGACCAAACAAAAATATATATTATAGGACGAAAACATATAAGATCAAACAAATATATATGGGTCGAAAAAAAATATTATAAGACCAAACACATAATATATATACAGAGCGAAGAGTTTCAATTTTATATAAACAAAGCGCCACCAACGACGGCGGGTTAGAACGAAGCGAATTCTAATAGAAAATTATAATTTATGCGACAAAAGGAGGTGCTGATTTGAAACTAGATTTACAGATTAGATCAACGAATTTTCGAAAAAAAGGTACGGAAATTAATCCCCGATTATAGATTAACTTCAACAATAACTACCAGCAAAACTATAAATAGTATTCTTAACATTTTTCCCTGCAAAATTGCCATTTTATATTAGTCGATTCCAGAGAACCTCATTTTTAAGCGTTTCTCGCAACATATTACTTTCGAATCAATAAAATGCCGTCTTAAAAAAGGGGTACCGCACATGTTTTGTAAAATTCATATTTTTACTTCATAATCGTAATTGTCACCTTCCTGTGCACACTTAATTTCAGCAAGGGCGTATTCCAAAAAGCCGATCCGTTCCAAATAGCCTCCCAATGAAACAACGTTTCCGACAATATCTTGAAATTTGATGATTTTTACTTGACAATCTTAATTATCACCTTCGTTGGCACACTTAATTTTAGTAGCGGCTCGTTCCAATAAGGCGATATGCCCCAACGTAGTTTTATTAAACAATGTACATGCATTGTGGGCTTTTCTTCGGATCTGAATCAAATTGAACGGGTTTTTTTTAACCTAATAAGATAATTGAAGTTAATTGGTTAATTTAATTATCGGTGTATATTTAAGTTTTGGTAAAGTCTATCCCCAACACTAGTATCCCCAGGAAATATTTAACTAAACTTGTGTGGTCTGCCTTCGTCGTAGCTCATAAAATGTTGCTTACTCAACTTTTATATAGTGCAGTATAAGACATGAACAAGAGGACAGATATGTAATTAGTGAAAACATCTTTACTGATTTTGTTTGCAATATCTTTGTTGTAAAAGTTTAACTGTTTTGGGGAGCATCATTAATATGGACTTGGACTTTTGAAGAAGGGCTGTATGCAGCCGATTAGTACTACCCACCGTCGTCAATAAATACGGTACACTTTTTTTTAAGACGGCGTTTTACTAGAAACCTCAAATACCGAATTTGTTTAGATGTTATCGAAAACGTTGCTTTTTTAAAAGGTCGTTTGGAACGGATCGGCTTATTGGAATAGCCTATGCCCTTGCTGAAATAAAGTGTGCCCAGGAAGGTGACAATTACGATTATGAAGTAAAACTGTTAATTTTACAAAACATGTGCGGTACACTTTTTTTTTAAGACGGCAATTTATTGATTCGAAGGTAATATGTTGCGAGAAACGCTTAAAAACGAGGTTCTCTGGAATCGACTAATATAATGGCAATTTTGGAGGAAACAAATGTTAAGAATACTATTTATAGTCTTGCTGGTAGTTATTTTTGAAGTTAATCTATAATTGGGGATTAATTTTCGTACCTTTTCGAAAATTCGTTGATCTAATCTGTAAATCTAGTTTCAAATTAGCACCTCCTTTTGTCGCATGGATTGTAATTTTCTATAAACAGCTGCGGCCAGCTGAATCGCGGGCTGAATCCACTGACCTCTACACCTGGACGGATCATTGTCCATATTCTGCTGTGCTAACACTTGAAGTCGGCGCGAACTGGAAGTGCAACATGGCGAACCCAAGACGTCACTGCTGTGAGCCAATGAAATGTTCAGGTGTAGAGGTCAGTGGATTTACTCTTTACGTTTTGTATTTATAAACATTACGCAATACGTATCGTACCAACACCTGGACATTTCATTGGCTCACAGAGTGACGTCGTGGGTCCGCCATGTTGCACTTCTCCGCATGCCGACTTCAAAATAAAACAATGATGATCTGTCCATGTATAGAGGTCAGTGGCTGAATCTCGTGTTGAATCGCGGGCTAGGTTCTGCCAGGTCGCTTCGTCGTATATATTTGCAAACTCGTCCTATATACTTGCAAACTCGAATTATATATTATCACTTTTTCTTCCTTATATGGAATTCGCTACGTTCTATAAATATTGCAACCCGCCGTCGTTGGTGGCGCTTCGTTTTATATAAAATTGAAACTCTTCGCACTGTTTATATATTGGGGGCGCTTCTTCAGACGTCGTGTTTATTGGGAAGGAGCGTTATTATGCTACGTTTACATTATGTTCCCGGCGGCCACGGCAGCCCCGTTTACCCGAAACGTAGTGCGCCGTGGGATTTTGGCAATTGTTTCTCTGTATTCAAGTTTTGTTAGGTCTTGCCAAGTTTTCTCACGGTCTATCACGGTATCCGTGACGGGCCGTGGGGGAAAGGGGCTGCTGAGTCCCGGAGGCTTCAAGGTGCACTACGGTTCGGCCCGCGGTCTACCACGGATGCCAGTACGTTCCCTCCCGGCCCGTCACGTTCTGATGGGGTCCCTCACGTTTGTGACGTTCTGATCAAGGTCTGACACGTTTTTCACGTTCTGTCAAGGCTTTCTGCGGATGAAACGTGGACGCCGGAAAGCTTTGGAGCACGTTTGTGCCCACGGTATAAAGAGAAGGCCTCCCAAGCAATAGCAATCATTGTATCCTGAGATTTCGACGAGACAACATCATGAATGCCCAAGATGAAGATGATTTTGTGTTTGCATGTTTGCTGGGTGCATACTGCCAGTCTTTGCGTAAGCAAGAAGAAGGCCAGCAGCAGTTGCAGAGAGGGAAGGCCAGAGTGCAGCAGTCAGGAAGAAGGCGAAGAAGGCGGATGAGAAGGCCAAGATCCATGTGGGTGCGCGAATGGTTATCGGTAGACAGAAGGCAGCAGCTGGGCCACTACTCAACATTTCTCACCAGAGAGCTCCGCACCGAAGATGTCAACGCCTTCCAGAACTACCTGAGGATGCCTCCAGAGCTCTTCGACGAGATCCTGGAAAGAGTAACACCAGCCATCGAGAGACAAGACACGAAGTTCCGCTCTGCCCTACCACCTGGACTAAAGCTGTCAGTGACGCTGAGACATCTGGCCACTGGGGACAATTACTCGTCACTCTCCTATGCGTTTCGGTGCAGTAAAGCAGTCATCTGCCATATGGTGCCAGAAGTGTGCAGGGCTATCGTGGAAGCCTACAAGGATGAAGTGTTCGCCGTTCCTGTGACGCCTGATGAGTGGAGAGCCCTCGCCCAGGAGTTTGAAGACAAGTGGAATGTGCCTCATGCGGTGGGAGCTCTGGACGGGAAGCATATTGCCATCAGCAAGCCACCCAACACAGGCTCTTTGTACCACAACTACAAAGGGTTTTTCAGTATCCCTCTCCTCGCCTTGGTGGATGCCCAGTATCGTTTTATATGAATTGAAGTTGGTGGAGTGGGACACATGTCTGATGCCCAAATCTATAATGACTCGGAGCTCAGTGAACTTCTCGAAGAACACCAGATAGGGTTGCCACCACCATGCCCTCTGCCCAACGATGACCAGAACCAGGACACCCCTTACTTCATCCTGGGAGACGATGCATTTGCCTTAAAGAGCACCTCTAAGTAAAACAAGTTTTCACTGATTTTACATTTTGAAATAAATATGGAAGTATCCCAACCGAATGCAATATCAATGGGATTTATAGCCCGCCTAAAAATAGTTTAAAAGAACGTTTTTTCGGTTCATGCCAAGACGCGAATTCTTAAAAACGTAAAGGTCACGCTTTTGTTTACCCGCGTCATTGAGGGGAAAACAAAGAAATTGAGGAGAAACCCAAATGCACATGCACGCACAACACACGCATGTTGTACGTTGCCCGGCCCTAGCTGCACACAACTTTCCATTCTTTGACGTGCACGGGGAGGCCAATTCACTCAAGAATACAAGTAAAGCCAGGGAACAGTGAGAAAACAACTTTGTCTTGGTACTCACGAATTTATAATTCTCACCGAGGATTTGTAGGTACAAAAGCCTTCCTTTCACTTTGAATGAAAGTCGAACACGAGCTTTGTTATACTCTACAACTTACAAGTACAAATCTAAGCGGGGTCAACGTGCGTATTTGCCCATGTCACCAGCGCATCGTGTACCCACCACGTGCAAACCACAAAACGAATCGCATGCGTGTTGCTGCTGCTACCGGCCGGCCCCACGCACGATCGTCCGCCTGGTTACAACACATTATTGACGTTAGCGTCGGAATATACTTATGGCAGAATCATACAATTCCTGGGAAGTTTTGAGCGAGTATTCGGAAGAATTCAATGACGAAGATTCCCAAGGCAATGCAATAGACTCGGCAAGGAGACCTGGAGGTTTTTTCCCCTCCAGGTCCATAGTGCGATCGCGACGATGTATCACCATGTAAAGGAGCCTGGCACCGATCGTTCGCGGTGCGCAACCCGAGGCCCCCGTTGACGACGGGGCGCGTGGTGGGGAAAATCTCGCTGAACAGAAAGGCAACCAGGATTTTACACACAAACTGGTAATACAGAATTTAGATGAATATACATTGTATCATGATGCCACTTTAATAGTTATCTCAGTGAATACAAGTCATTGCAAAAGTGTTGGACAAACATGAACCACTGCAGAGAAGCGACCACTTGGACAACCTAAAAATCCGACCTTGTGTACATGTACGTGCACGGTTTACAAATCGGACCCACTCTTTTCGTGTCTGAACATTCTCTTTGGAAACCTCAGAAAATTTTCTTGAGGGTTTTTAAGACAATTCCTCAAACATTTACCTACCACACAGGACTTCAGCATTTCGAAAAAATCTAACAAAATACGAACTAATGTCGAGAAAAACATTGAGAAAAGAAGGCCGCAAGCAACACAATCGCACGCGGTACGCGCACGGTGTGGCGGTGGCATGCATGGCCTTGCGATCGCATACTAGCTGAATAACACGATGACGTTTCGGGGTCATGTTAATCTCATTTGCATACATTAAACATGGCTGTCGTTTTCTCAAAAATAGAGCAGAATCGTGTTGGGAACACCGAATTGAACTTTGTTTTTGATACACTAAAGTAAACCCCATGGAGTAACATTATATACTAATGGTAAGATTGATATATACTCTGTCATAAAATGAACCAAATACCCAAACTACAAAATTGTTAGAGGTGCTCTTTAAGAAGCTACCTGATGAAGCCGTATGGGAGAAGAGCGATGCCAAGAGAAAAACTCATCTTCAATTACCGGATCTCCCGTGGAAGACGTGTGGTGGAGAATGCGTTCGGGATCCTGGCCAAGCGATTCAGATGCTTCCTTGGAACTTTGGAACAGAGACCAGACACAGGTTATTATCATTATGTTTCTGCACCCGTGTTCTCATAAATACTTGTAATAATATTTGTAGTACATTTTTATGATATATGTAAAGACATAGTTTAATGATGGTTATTTGTAATGTACTGAATACAGATATTTTCTGCATGTATGATAAATAAATTTCAATTTTATTACAGTGCGAGACATCATTGAGGCTGCTGTCGTGCTCCACAACCTCCTCAGGAAAAGGGTTCCAGTCATCCCAGTGAAGGAGGTGGACCATGAGGATGAGGAACACAATCTGGTCCCTGGCAACTGGAGAGATGAGGTCCACTGGCAGGGTGTGGCCGCACCACCAGAAGCAAGGAACAGAGACACTCTGGACGCGAAGCAACAACGGGAGTACCTTAAAAGGTACTTCAACTCCCCTGCTGGTGCTGTAGAGTGGCAGGACAGAATGATCACTCCCCAGTGAAAGACACTTAACACCCCAAAACACAGGTCCTAACGGGACCACCACTTTCTCCCAAAGTTTAAATGTTTGTGCATATGCAATTGTGATGTATCATGCACGCAGCAAATTCTCCATCCACTTCAATCATGCGTAATCATCAAAGACCAGAGTCTGAGAAAGCTTTTGTTAAGATACCGCTTTATTGACAGAACGATGATAAAAAAAACCAACATAAAACAAAAGGAACAATAATAAATCTCTTGTCTATTTTCTGTTATGCAAATCATGTAAAAGTACTGGTTACTTAATGCTGTACTTTGTTATCAATAAATGAACCTTTGATTTTCTGATCTAAATAATTCTTTGTCTTCCTATTCATTCTTTCGTAATACATAAATGATTGTCAGCTATCATATATCAGGGCTGACTGCATAAATTAAACCTGCTTTACTCATAATGAAGTCCTAATAACTCACTGAAACCTAACTGAATGTCCATTTTGTGGCTTAAATCTCAAACTTCTTTTCCTACATAAATCATGTATATTCTAGGCAATTCTGGCCTATGATCATAAGAAAAAAACACAAATAAGTTTGCATTTATTTTCTAAGAGATGAAAACAAAACTTCACTGGTCTGGTTTGGTCTGGTCGTCGTCCAGCTGTGGCTTCTCCTTGGCTAAAGTGCTAGTGCTGCTGGTCCTCTCTTGGTTGGGGCTTGTCAGGTTGCTGGGAGTCGGAGGCGAGCATCTGGCTGTACGAGATGTCTTGCATTTCGGCAGCTGACGTCGATGGCGGCTGCGTTGACGACTGTGGCTGTGGCTGTGGCTGGTTTCTAGTGATGGGCGGTGAACAGGTGATGTTTATCTCAGGAAACTGCTCCTGCACCCACGGTCGATCCATCGAGTGCCAGAGATCGGGCGGGTTGGTCACCCCAGCAGGCCATTGGTAGGGGGGTGGCTGCCAGTGCCGGACCGGAGGCTCCCTTGGACAACGGGCTGTACGCTGGGCTGGAGGCTCTCCGTAACAAGTCCGGGGTCGCTGTCCATCAGCTTGGGCCGACTGCTGTGGTTGTACCGGCCGGAACTGCTGTCGGTCCGCTTCGTTCTGGCACTCGTGCAACACCCCTATTATTCTGGCTTCTGCTGTACGTCGGATGGCTGGTGGGAGGCTTCGCAGACTTACGTCGACGTAGGAACCAAAAGCGGTGGCTGGGTGCGCCTGACTCTGCCGCTTGGTCAGGAAGGTCTCCAAGAGGCCCATCAGGAGATCTGGGTTGGCGCCGGCTGTAGACGACGTGTGTAGAGGCTGGAGTGCCGGCAGGTAGAGCAGGTGAAGCGTCTTCTGGAGCCTCAGGAGCAGGTGCAGCAGGGGGAGCTCCAGCAGCAGCAGCAGGTTGGAGTCGAGCAGTGAAGCTCACTACGGTCCTTCTGGGCATCTGAGTGATGTGCTACGACAGAAACTGGAAGCGCTGCCAAATCCAACTGATGAAATAGAAATAGAAATTTATAAATGTAAATATCTGTATTCAGTACATTACATATATATATATATACATTACATATAAGCATAATTAAACTATTAAACTATTTCTAGAGCTAAGGCTGTCACTACAAATGTTATAACATGTATTTAGAAAAATCCTGTTACATTAGTAAAGTGAGACTTACCCTTCGGTTGCGGTGAAACGGTCTGCAGCTTGCCCGGACTTGGTGATAGCTTTCTTTAGTTTGCCGAGCTTGGTGCGCATGCTGTCGTACCACGTCTTTAGTTCGTTGGGCGTGCGCTTCATCTGCATGGCCTGCTCCGTCAACAGTCTGTCCTTCGCCGCCGCGTCTTTGTAACCAGCCAGCCTCTTGGAGTACAGCGTGGGATTCTGCTGGAGGAAGTCAATGAGGAGCTCCTTTTCATCCTCCGAAAAGTTGGTGACGACCCTGGGGGCTACCCTCTTCCTAGCAGGTGCGTCTTTTGCAGCCTCCTCAGCCCCAGGTTCAGGTTCCAGTTCAGGGACTGGGTCAGCAGCAGCAGGTGCAGTAACGTCGATTGCTCAGACTCGAATGAAGCTCCCCTGCCTGTCCCGGCTTTTATATACTCCCTCCCAGACCGCGCGCGCCGTGTCAGACCGTAGTAGAACTCAACGCGTCGTAGCGCGCCGGGCCCGTAAACCGTCAAACGCCGGGACACGCCGTGATTGAACGCGACAAAACGGTTACCATACACCCTAGCTTGCCGTGAGAACCGTGACAAAACGTGGCAAAACGGGACCAAACGCGCAGCAACCGTGAAGCAACCGTGACAAAACGCGCACTACACGCGGCAAAACGTGGCAAAACTTGAAAGGAACGTGAGATGCCGGGGAATATACTAATTCCCGTCCCACTACGGACCGCCTCCAAGTTTTGTTACGGCCTATTACGTACTGTCACGTTTGGTTGCGTTCACCCCGTTTTACTACGGTCTCATCCGCACCGTGACTGCCGTGGCAGATTTTTTGACAGTTTAAAAATCTTGTCCGGCATCCACGGCAATCACGGCCTGTCACGTTTGCCCATTCCGTCCCCCCGCGTTGTCTCACGTCCATCCCGTTTTGTCCACGGTGGCCTGAAACGGGGCTGCCGTGGCCGCCGGGAACATAATGTAAACGTAGCATAAGGCCGTATGGTGTAACTGAAAAGATGCCTAGAAAATGAGTTTCGTTTCGACCCCATGGGTCTACTTTTTAAAGGCATATATAATTTATAGTAGCTATTTAAAATACTATGCTAAAAGTTCTCCAAAAAATATCCAGTCGAACTTGAGTTATTCACTTAAAAAATATAATGGGGCGAAACTACATTGGGGTGAGTTGGTTTTTCTCGCCTAGTTTTTATACAAATTTTGCCCCAAAGCCACTTCGCCCCATACTTTTTTTCCCACTTAATGTGTATTGACTCAAGCCAACTTGCCCTGTATAACACATGTACATCCCAGGACATCGACGTTTTGTTGTGACATATATAACTCTTTACCCCTGTCTACACGTAATTGTAAATCACTCTTTTTGGCTTGATAGGTGCCCAGATTGATCTATTTAAATACGTTTTTTAATATTTGATTGATAAATAAAATGGCTTATTCAATCTGCATTATTTTTTATTATTATTATATTATTAATATTTTTGGAGGGAGGGGGATGGGTAATCAGCTGTTTTGTTTAAAGGGGTCAATTTAATATGTTTCATTATGTAAGGCAAGCTTGTAATGAAATACATAAGAATGAACAAAATTAAAAATAAGATCCACACAAAATCTATTGTTTGTCATTATATTCTTGTCAGCACTACACAATTTTCTGTGCTCACTTATGGAACAATGTTTGCAATGTTATTTAGGGCGTTATAACGCCGTAAATTTAGGGCGTTATAACGCCGACTCATACTCGGCGCAAAAGGAAACGCGAACGCGAATTTGTGACGTCAGGGGGAGTTTGCGCGATGCGAAATCGCAAAAGTTGAACACATTTCAACTTGGGCGAATGTTCGCAGCAGTGCTTTGTGACGTCAAATTCGTATCGCAAGTATGAAACGGCCTTAAGGGTGTTATAACGCCGTATTAGGGCGTTATAACGCCGTCAATTTAGGAGGTTATAACGCTGTAAATTTAGGGCGTGATAACGCCGTATTAGGGCGTTATAACGCCGTAATTAAAACATATCTGTTCTTGGCGGAAATTAGCCACCGTAATTATGTGTTCGGTCTTATATTTTGTTTGACCCATATATATTTGTTTGGTCTTATAATATTTTTGTCGACCCATATATATTTGTTTGGTCTTATATATATTTATTTTCGACCCATATATTTTTGTTTGGTCTTATACAATTTTTTTTCGACCTATATATTTTTGTTTGGTCTTATAATATTGTTTTCGACCTATATATATTTGTTTGGTCTTATATTATTTACTTGATCCTCTATATATTTGTTTCAATAATCAAGTCATAAAGGGCGCCTCATAGCATGATGACGTAAAATTCGCTTCGCACACGCATTCGCATAAAGTATGAACCGGCCTTTACGCGCAGTTCGGCAGTTAAGTTGTGCTTAACATGACAGTATCGGTAGGTGTGAAAAAGAGCTTCGTCTCCGTTTAATGCTTCGTTCATGCAGTAATTCGTCAATGGTAATGGAGCCAAAGTAGAGCCTAAGCTTGGGCTTGGAAAACGGCCAGAGTCAGAACGCTGGGCGTGTTGTCTCTTGGGGGCGCTCCTTATGTTGCATGTCGAGTGTACTTCCGTGTTGCTTCGAGGACTGAAAGGACCAGTAACAAAAAGTGAGCAAATATATTATTATTGGTCAATTGGAAAGAATTGTGCAACCTGACGCTGTTTTTTGGCTTAGAGATATGTTTTTATGGGCGGCCAATAGGGCAAAAAAGACAACATAAATAACTATATAATAAAGCTTGCAACGCCAAAAACATATAGAAAAACATACGAAAATACACAAACATACGAAAATACACAAAAATACGAAACTAAACAAACGAAAATACACAAAAATACGGAATCGAAAGACAAACGAAATTACACAAAAACAAAACAACGAATAACATAAAATAAAATAAAACAACAAATTGAAACCAAATACAATTACAGATTTACAGAACATATATAAAAGAAAACGCGAAATGGACGAAAAAACAAACAAATGTTGTGCACCCGCCGTACGAGTAAGACCGAAATAAACAAACAACTCCGAATCAAACAAACAACTCAGAAAACACGCAACTCCGAAATAAACAATCAACTACGAAATAAACCATTGCTCTGTGAATAAACGAACTGCAACCCAGAAATATAAACGAACAACTCGGAAAGAAACAAACAGCTCATAAATAAACGAACAACTCAGAAATATACGTCAACTCGGAAAGAAACAAACAGCTCATAAATAAACGAACAACTCAGAAATAAACGAACAACTCAGAAATATACGAACCACTCGGAAATATACGAACCACTCGGAAATGTACGAACAACTCGGAAATGTACGAACAACTCGGAAATGTACGAACAACTCGGAAATGTACGAACAACTCAGAAATGTACGAACAACTCAGAAATGTACGAACAACTCAGAAATATGTATAGGCGGAACTTGGCGAGACAATCCGAATACCCGAAATAAATTACTGCACTAGTCTTGGATCCAAAACGTGGTACATGTATTAGACGGGCGCTAAATGGGGGTACGGCATGCATGCGTGGCGCGCTACTCACACCGTCAAGACGTCTTGGATCTAAGACTATGCGGCCCAACCTCCTTCCATCGGTCGTGTCTATTATCGGTCACGGTACGCTAAATGGATAAAACAGTGTTGCAGCCATTTATCTCCATTATGGAGATCAATGGTTGCAGCTTACCTTTGAGATTGAGGTTGGTGGTGCTCGGGCTTGGCTTGGGCTTGGCTAGGCTCCGGGCTTCATCACAAAGCAAAATGGCGGCCAAAACGATACGTACGGTCAGGCTTCGGGAGGCTTCGGCTGGCATATGGCTTCGGCTCGGCGCGGGTCGCGAACTGAAAAAAAACCTTGATTTGTCTCGCTGGTGATATGAAATTTGGTCCGACAAAGTTTATTCTTCGAAGGTTTTCAAAATATACAATGAATTTGAGTAGGTATTTTTAGGAAATACGGTAGAGGGGGGGGGGGGGGGGGGGGGGTTGAAGCAGATGCCGAGTTGAGTGCTTCTAGATTTTGTCTACTTCGAGGGTCACGTCTGAAGCACCAATTAATAAACAAACCCCTGTGATAAGAATTCTCAGTTAACACAGTATTGCATTTTACTGGTGCAAGATTTTGTGCATTAATTAATACCACAATAATTAATTCCAGCAGTCAGTATCAATGCTGTTTTATTCAATAAATACAATTTCAATTACATATTAATGTGTGAAGACGAAGGTTATTTGAGCATGACATGGTAATGAAATAATGTTTCTTTTTAAAGGAATACTTCATTATGAGGTAACTTATTAGCATATCTTCCCAATTAGTTTTGTTTATCGTGAAGTTTAGGAAAGGCGTTCCAATAAAGTGCATTTTTACTGTACATACATGTAGTGTTACAAATAAGAACATATGTTTTTCATTTTTAGAATCTTCAAAGTCATCATGGTTTCTTCATTGGTCCAAAGTGTGACGCAAGATATTCATTATTTAATGCAAGTAGTGCATTCACATTTCACAATAAACAATATTTTCATCTTTAAAATGACAAGGGACAGGAAATTTAGCAATGTGAAGAACACCAGTCCAAACCAGTAAATATATATTGTTTTACTTTCGAGCGGAGTTCTATACATGTAAAGTATAATAAGATAAAAACATAAACACAAATGTATGCCAATTGTGCAAACATGAGTCCAAAATTACCACATAGAAATAAAAGAGAGGAGCATGTTGTCAACTGTTTAAATATACATTTTACCATTCAAGTAGTATTTGCAATGACTGTCGTTTCCAGCCCGTTTGCTTTACTCCTTAAACAAGAGGACATTAGGGGTGATGCTTTTTCAGAGGTGGAGAAAAAGAATGACCCTTTATATACACTGTAATGTATAATTGTTGAGAGTGTAGAATTCAAGTTAACAAACATCTCGGGGTGATCATGTGCCCCCCCCCCCCCCCCCCCCCAATCTCCAGTACAGTCTTTAACCCTAACCCCCTAGGCTCCCGCACTAGAAAGCATACCAAACCTAACAAACTTCAACAGCTGCACACAGGTTCGGTAGGAGCTGGTACTGAACCTGCCAAACTCCAACAGGGTGTGCTGGGGGAACAGTACTGAACCTGCCAAACTCCAACTGTTGGGGTTTGGCAGGTTTGGTACAGATGGGTCTATGCATTGTCAAGTGATCAGGGAGGGATTGTACCAAACCTAACAAAATGAAGCAATGTCTTTGAACACAAATATGCTTTTTAATTTTTTTTTATTAGACTCGTGCAGTGAAGGTACAAACTCATAATATGCACTTTTGCATTACTTTTGCTTTACTTTTGCTTTACTTTTGCTTTACTTTTGCTTTACTTTTGCTTTACTTTTGCTTTACTTTTGCTTTACTTTTGCTTTACTTTTGCTTTACTTTTGCTTTACTTTTGCTTTACTTTTGCTTTACTTTTGCTTTACTTTTGCTTTACTTTTGCTTTACTTTTGATTTACTTTTGATTTAGCTTTGATTTAGCTTTACTTTAGCTTTACTTTAGCTTTACTTTAGCTTTACTTTTTATAAACTTTTTATTTACATTTACTTTATCTGTTTCTGTTTCTTTATTTGTATGTTTCTTCTTCTGTTCCCCCCCCCCCCCCTTATTGGTGGCTCCTGTTAGTTGATCTTTACTCAGTGGAGGTTGTATCGGTGGTGTGCTCTCTTGTGTCAGCTCCATGGAATTTGATGAAACACTCCCCCGGGCAGAGGTTGACCCCACACACTGGACAGCCCCTTCTGGTTGTCTTGGGCAGTCCAGACTTTGTTTCATTCTTGTTTAGTCGGCACCATCTGCACCAACGAGCATTCTTCCCGGGCATCTTTGCAGAATAGTGCCCGGCACTATTGATGCGTGGGACTGGGCAAGATGGGTTGAATTGACGGGCTGTGCTGCCTCCTGCATATCCGTCAATGAGACCATTAGCGATGGCTAACACAAACTGTCCGTGCGATGTTACATCGCCACCCTCGTCTCCACCCTCATCTCCACCCTCATCTCCACTGGAAAGCTGGTCACTTTCGGTATTGTTTTTGTTCAGGGCATCGATTGTTGGATGGTGGTGCTTGAAAGAGATCCAGGCATTGACACGAGCCACATCGATGAGAAAGTACAGGATTGCTCGCCACCAAAACTGAGACTTGCGGGCACTGGTGTGATAGGACCGGAGCTGGTCACCTCTGTCTACTCCTCCCATGTTTCTTGTGTAGTCCCTTGCTTGGGGAGGTGCAGGGATGTTTTGTTTTTTCAGCCTGCCTGTCTTTGAATCGGGTACTTTTCGCTTGAGTGTTCCACTGGCCGGATCCCTCCATCCCTGGTGGGCTGAGGACATCAGCATCAGAACTCTGGTGTCTTTCCAAAGAACGGCGGTGAGCTGGCCGTTCTGTCTGCTGTAGAAGGTGCCTCTCTTCGTGCGGTTCATCCGCTTGATTTTGTGCCTGTAGGGGTTGGTGTTCTTAGTGGTGAAGTCTTGAGGCAGACCCTTGCTGTTGCCTTTGACAGCTCCTGTCAGATATGTGCGTCGAGCCAGAAGTCTGCGGGCAAGGGCTATCGATGTGTACAGTTTGTCCGTGAAAATGTGGTGGTAGACGTCCAAGTGGTGTTTGGCCACTTGCATGGCAATATCTACCATCTTTGTTGGCTTGGGTCCAGTGGGATGGGTGATGAAGTTGATGATGGCACCAGTTGCTGATTCGGCCAGGGCGTAGATCTTGAAGCCAGCTCGGATTGGCTTCATAGGCATGAAGAACTTACGCACACTGGCCTTGAATCCTCTGTAGCGGATCATAGCTTCATCAAGGGCCAGCTCACGACAAGGACGGTAGTTTTTTCTACATCTTTTGAGAACTTTATCCCACAGGGGCTGAAGGGGGTACAAGGGACGTTTTTTTTTTGCCAGGTAGCGTTTCCCCTTGTCCCTGATGAGGTCAAGATCCTTGGCCGGATCATTGCAAGCCAGGTGCTGATTTAGGGTGTCAAACCTGTTTCTACTCATGGTTGATGACACCAGATGGTTTCTGAGGCCGGGTTGTGAAGACCAGTAGCCCTTGTAGTTGGCAATCTTTACCAGCCCCATCAAGATGTGGATGCCAAACCATGCTCGTATTTCCGGAAGAGTTGTCTGCTTTATATGGTTCACACCCAGGTTCCTGTTGGTCCACTTCACTATACTAATGAAGAGGGCCAGTGGAAAAAACTTCAGAAAGTAGCCGATGGCCTCAGCTTTTTTTTTGAATGTTGGGCCTGAGGGCTTTTTTCCCTTGAAGGTGTGGACAGGGACATCGTCCAGGGTACGGGTCCAGCCGTGCTCATCCGGGGTGTGGTCTGGTTGGTAGGCAGATGGGGGGTCCGGGTCATCGTCGGAGCCGGCAGGCAGGTATTTCTTTGACTTCTTCTTTCCTTTCTTGGCTCGTTTTGGTGGTGGAGGGGTGGCATCGCTCTGCTCAGTGGACGGAATGGCCTGGTCATCGTCGGAGCTGGAAGGCAGGTTTTTCTTGGTGTCCTGCTTTTTTCCTTTCTTGGCCCGTTTTGGTGGTGGAGGGGTGGCATCACTCTCTTCTGTGGCCAAACTAGACACTCCGCTTTCCATCCTACCCAACTTCTTTCTTTTGCTTTTCTTGTGCTTTTTAGCTTGACGTGGAGGCGAGGTGGCACCACTGTCATCCTCCTCCTCTGTGGTGCTCTCCATTACCTGTTCATCAGATGCCAAGCAGGGTGGAGAACTTTCAACTGCTCTGTCGAGGAATTCTTCTTCCTCACTGTCGGAGGTGTCCACAAGAGCCCTGTAACTCCTTCCCATCCGTATGCCGGCCTCTTTCGCACTGGCTCTTAGGGCTGCCCTAAGCTCCTCATTTTGGTGCTGCAGTTGAAGAGCAGTGAAACTGGCATCACTTCTTTTCTGTTGAGGCGCTTTACTCTTTCCTTTCTCCTGGTTTTTCTCTCGGCCCTTCTTTCCTTTTGGACTGCCATGCTTTACAGCAGCAACTCTCGAACTCTCTCCACGATCACGGGTTTTTTTCTTTGACGTGCCCATAACTTTCTCAAAGAAAGTCTCTCGCTCCTGACTTGTCAAACTTTGTTGCAAATTTTGCATTTCTCTTGTAGTCATATTGACTGGATGCTCTCAAATTAAATTGAGACTGGGGGCGAAACTCATGATTCACTCATATTTATAGGAAACTCTGTTATTGTTATGGAAATATTGTCTAATGTTACCTAATACTTACATAATACTTACCTTTTCAGATATCATCATATTGAATAATTTATGTAAATTGTTATCATGCTTATTGTCACCTAAAGTAAAAGCTGTAACATCCCACCTGTGGCTGAATGGAAGAGTCACATACTTTCACCAGTGCTGCATTTGTATTCAAATTGTGGTGACCTGGACGTGCATATTGTATAGCCAACACAAGCATTGCCCCAGTAGTACCCTTGCTCTATGACCCCTTGACCTTGCCCTTGTGTGTCCCCACTCAAACACATACTACACTTTATCACTGCACTGAACTCCCTGTGAACTCCCAAATTCCAACATGTACATTTCCATTTGACCAGGAACTGTGTTTGAGACCATGGGTAAGCATACCCACGAAGAAATGCCTGTTAACTCCCCCAAACTCCAACATACGTGTACATTTACATTTGACCAGGAACTGTGCCAGGGACCATGGGTGAACATACCCACGAAGAAATGCCTTTTAACTCCCCCAAACTACATACATACGTGTACATGTACAGTATAGAGCTGACCAGCAACATGTGCTATTAACCAGCCGTGAGGCACCCACGAATAAATGCCAGTGCACTCCCCCAAAGTCCAACATTTAACAAGTCTCATGCCTTTCTGTCCTGAACCTCACAGAATTCAACAGGGTCTCTCTGGACCTTTGGTACTGAGTCAAACAAAGTCCAACAACAAGTTGTTATGGTTTGGTACCAAACCTGCCAAAACCTAGCAGAGTCGGCTGTTTGAGTTTGATGGGTTTGGGGTGGTTAGGGTTAGAGTTGTGCTGCAATGTCAGCCCTTATATTGGATAAACTGTAAACATTTATGTTGTCTGCCCTAAGATATTCCTTGTAGTATATTTGTGTATTAAAATATTCCTGTTAACTTGCATTTTTAAGCTCAATCTATTAAAATAGGCTATGAAAAATAAAGCAATGTGACAACCTTGCAAGTAATATTGTGGTGCTTTTTTAAACCCCAAGAAATATGATCTATTTTTGAATTGAGATTTCCAAAGATTTGAGAGATTCAGAGTTGCTGGAGACTGATGGCATAACCATTGCTTGTGTCATTTCTCCCTTGAGCAAACAGTGGTACCATTGTAGCATGTCTCTCCATTATGTAGCCTCATACAGCTGCCAGCCAGAAGGACTTCAGTGGTGCCTAGTTTAGGACTCTTGATTTCTGAAAAGAATATACAAGTGAAATGTTTAAATGATCACAAATTAATATAAAAAAATGAATGCAATGGCTGCTTGTTAGCAGTCTAGTTTTCAATCTTTCTGCAACAAAACGTAATCATCATTGCTCTATTTTCAAAGATTTTCCATTCACAATGCTCTCATACAAGGGAAATTTTGTTTCGTCACTATAGTCGAATGATGCTAATAAATCAGTATATATACATGTACATGTACATGTACTTGTACATGTACACATGTACATGTACATGTACATGTACATGTACATGTGTACATGTGTACATGTGTACATGTGTACATGTGTACATGTGTACATGTGTACACGTACATGTGTACATGTACATGTACATGTACATGTAGTCATGTACTTATAAAAAGAAATTGGGGGGAGGGGGGGGGTAATAAATATGTAATATTAATATGTTGATCCGTAGTGTAACCGGGATAAACTGTAGCGTAACTGTAGACTAACCGTGTTTATCCGGGATGAAACGGAAGTGGGTTCACACACGGCTCCATACGGTTCCACTACGGATGACCCCGGATACACTGCGGTTCACTACGGATTCACTACGGTGTCACCACGCACTACGGTTTTTCCCGGATGAACCGGGATGAACCGTAGTGTATCCGGGGTCATCTGGGGTGAACCGTGGCACATCCGGGATGAACCGTGGCGCATCCGTATTGAAATCGTGGCGAAACCGTATTGAATCCGTAACCATTCGGGGTCATGGGGGGAAAACAGGCTTGAACCGGGATGATCCGGGGCATTCCGGGCCCATCTGTGGCGGAACCGTAGTCAAACCGTGGTAGAACCGTATTAGTAGGACCGGGGAACATGTCACCTTTTTTTTTTAACCTTTCCGGTCCACCCCGGATGACCCGGATCAAACGTCTGTTTCAACCGGGGCCATTCGGGGCCATTCAGGGCGATCCGGGGCGATCCGTAGCATATCCGGCTTCAGTGGGCCGGGACTGGGGCTTAAGCTGTTCCTTCGACCATGCCCATGCATGGTACAGGCAGATATGCCTAAGGCATTCGTGCCTTACATTTTTGGCCTTTTTTTCTACGAGTACGATACTTACCACCACCTGCTGCCGCTGGCTGTAGTTTGTTGTCGACGTCTAGTCTGGCAACAGCACTCAAGTTATTTCGATTCACGGTTGTCCTAATTCAGTAAATTCTGGGTTTTTTTGGTGTAGAAAGTAGCTATAGTAGGCCGCAAACGTTATTCGTGGCTTGGGTATGGTTCGCGCGGGCGCACTATATATTCGTTGTTTTTGCACGTCGCGTTCCGCACTACCGCACCAACCTCAATCTCAAAGATAAGCTGCAACACTGTTTTATCCATTAGCGTACCGTGACCGATAATAGGCACGACCGATGGAAGGAGGTTGGGCCGCATAGTCTTTAATCCAAGACGTCTTGACGATGTGAGTAGCGCGCCACGCATGCATTAGCCTCTGTCATGAAATGACGAAAATCAACCGAAGAGGGCGTTTTGCGGAAATTTGTCAATATGGCTTTCGAGCTCGCGCGTAAGACTAACGTAAGTAGCTATACCATGGAGGAAAGACAACAGATAGCTAATGAATTGCGGGGAAATACTTAATAAAAAATGGCCAATCATAAAACTAGATTTTCTTTCCTGCACTTGAAAAGACCCGCCGTGTATTTATGCTCCTTAGAAAACCGGTTAGGCCAAATTAACATTTAAACAAAACAAAAAATTCAGTGGCACTGAACTGAAGCTTTATTTGAAAGCCATATTTGAATGCCATACAGTAAACAAACAACTTGATACATGTACAAGCAATATTATTAGCTGTTTCGGCAATTCAGCCGAAACAGCTATTGTTTTCGTTAAAGTTTTTTTTTTTAGCTGTTTCGGCCTTTCAGCCGAAACAGCTTTTGTTTTCGTTAAAGTTTTTTTAGCTGTTTCGGCAACTCAGCCGAAACAGCTATTGTAATCGTTAAGATTTTTTTTTTTTTTTTTTTTTTTTTTTTTAGCTGTTTCGGTTTTTCACCGAAACAGCTTTTGTTTTCGTTAAAGTTTTTTTTTTTCTTTTTTTTTTTTTTTTTCCTTTTTTTTTTTTTTTCCACTTTCAGTGTTTTTACCCATAGGATTTACACACGTTTGTTCTGCCAATACACTTTGGCATTTTGGTGATTCCAATCGACTTGAGACTTGGTGTACACTTAGACCTCCACCCACAGATGGTCCTAGAAGAAATTTGGCTCGATTGCGTCATTCAAGGTCACGTGACGTCACGTTAAAGGTGAAATATTTCCCATAGGTTTTGTACACGTTTTTCTTCAGACTATTGACTTTGGCACTTCGGTAAATCCGACCGACTTCAAACTTGGCATACACTTAGAACACCATCCCCAGATGTTTCTGAAAGAAAATTCGGCACGATTGCGTCATTCAAGGTCACATGACGTCACATTAAAGGTTCACATTTTTCTCCCATTGTTTTGTACACGTTTTTCTTTAGACTATTGACTTTGACACTTTAGTAAATCCGATCGACTTGAGACTTGGCACACACTTAGACCACCATCCACAGACGGCCCTAGAAGAAATTCGGCACGATTACGTCATTTGAGGTCACGGGGCGTCACGTTAAAGTTTCTATTGTTTTCCCATAGGTTTTGTACACGTTTTTCTTTAGACTATTGCCTTTGACAGTTTAGTAAATCTGATCGACTTGAGACTTGGCACACACAAAAGACCACCACACACATATTGAAAGTAATTTTAGACACTCGAAACAGCTCTGTGTTTGTCCACAAACACATGTCTAGTTTTTCTTTTTCTCCTTCAGACTCTTCTCCATAGGGTTTGTACACGTTTTTTGTTCTGGCATAGCACTTTGGCACTTTGGTAAATCCGATCGACTTGAGACTTGGCATACACTTAGACCACCACCCACAGATGATCCTAGAAGAAATTTGTCACGATTACGTCATTCGTGGTCACGTGACGTCACGTTAAAGGTGCAATTTTTTCCCATAGGATTTGTACACGTTTTTATTCAGAATATTAAATTTGACACTTCTGTAAATCCAATTGACTTGAGACTTAGCACAGACCTCGAACACCATCCCCAGTAGGGCCAAGAGGAAAATCGTCATGATTACGTCATCGGGGGTCATGTGACGTCACGTTAAAGGTGCAGTTTTTAGGACCCTCTATCTCTGGAAGTACATGTCTGATTGGGGTCAAATTTGGTTTGCAAGTATTCGAGGATGTGTTATAGACGAAAATTAAGATGACGTAATTATGACATCATCGGGTGTCATGTGACGTCACATTAAAGGTTCAGTTTTCTCCATAGGTTTTGTACACGTTTTTCTTCAAAATATTGAATTTGACACTTCTGTCAAATCGATCGACTTGAGACTTAGCACAGACCTCGACCACCATCCTTAGGAGGGTCAAGAACAAAATAATCAAGATGACGTCATCGGGGGTCATGTGACGTCACATTAAAGGTGTAGTTTTTAAGACCGTCTAACTCTGAAAGTACAAGTCCGGTTGGGGTCAAACTTGGTTTGCAAGTATTCGAGGATGTGTTATAGACAAAAAATAGGATGACGTAATTATGACATCATCGGGTGTCATGTGACGTCACATTAAAGGTTCAATTTTCTCCATAGGTTTTGTACACGTTTTTCTTCAGACTATTGAATTTGACAATTTGGTAAATCCGATCGACTTCGGACTTGGCACACACCTCGACCACCATACCCAGGAGGGCCAAGGGGGAAATCGTCAGGATGACGTCATCGTGGGTCATATGACGTCACATTAAAGGGGCAGATTTTAGGACCCTCTATCTCTGGAAGTACTTGTCTGATTGGGGCCAAACTTGGTATGCAAGTATTCCAGAATGTGTAATAGACGAAAATTAAGATGACATCATGATGACATCATCGGGTGTCATGTGACGTCACTTTAAAGGTGCAGTTTTTCCCATAGGATTTGTACACGTATTTTTCAACTTATATATCTTGGGAAAATTGACAAATCCAATCGATTTTAGACTTGGCACACACATAATGAAAGTTATCTTAGACATCCGAAACAGCTCTGTGTTTGTCCACAAACACATGTCTAGTTTTTTCTTTTTTTTCTTTTTTTTTTTTTTTTTTTCTTTTTTTTTTTTTGTCACTTTTTCCCATAGGATTTGTACACGTTTTTTCTGCCAATACACTTTGACACTTTGGTAAATCCGATCGACTTGAGACTTGGCATACATTTAGACAACCACCCAAGGACGGTCCTAGAACAAATTCGTCGCGATTACATAATTCTTGGTCACGTGACGTCACGTTAAAGGTGCAATTTTCCCCCATAGGTTTTGTACACGTTTTTCTTCAGACTATTTAATTTGACAGTTTGGTGAATCCGATTGACTTGAAACTTAGCACACACCTCGACCACCATCCCCAGGAGGTCCAAGAAAAAAATAATCAAGATGACGTCATCGCGGGTCATGTGACGTCACATTAAAGGTGTAGTTTTTAAGACCCTCTAACTCTGAAAGTACAAGTCCGGTTGGGGTCAAACTTGGTTTGCAAGTATTTGAGGATGTGTTATAGACGAAAATTAAGATGACGTAATTATGAAATCACCGGGTGTCATGTGACGTCAACATTAAAGGTACAGTTTTCTCCATAGGTTTTGTACACGTTTTTCTTCAAAATATTGAATTTGACACTTCTGTAAATCCGATCGACTTCCGACTTAGCACACACCTCGACCACCATACCCAGGAGGGCCAAGGGGAAAATCGTCAGGATGACGTCATCGTGGGTCATGTGACGTCACATTAAAGGGGCAGATTTTAGGACCCTCTATCTCTAGAAGTACATGTCTGATTGGGGCCAAACTTGGTATGCAAGTATTCCAGAATGTGTTATAGACAAAAATTAAGATGACATCATGATGACATCATCGGGTGTCATGTGACGTCACTTTAAAGGTGCAGTTTTTCCCATAGGATTTGTACACGTATTTTTCAACTTATATATCTTTGGAAAATTGGCAAATCCAATCGATTTCAGACTTGGCACACACATAATGAAAGTCATCTTAGACAGCCGAAACAGCTCTGTGTTTGTCCACAAACACATGTCTAGTTTGTTTTTTTTTTTCTTCTGTTTCAGACTCCTCTCCATAGGGTTTGTACACGTTTTTTCTTCAGCCAATACACTTTGACACTTTGGTAAACCCGATCGACTTGAGACTTGGTGTACACTTAGACCACCACCCACAGATGGTCCTTGAAAAAAAACGTCACGATTTCGTCATTCATGATCACGTGACGTCACTTTAAAGGTCAATGTTTTTCCCATAGGTTTTGTACACATTTTATTCTCAGACTATTGACTTTGACACAATACATTAAATGTGCAGTTTTTAAGACCCTCTATCTCTAGAAGTACACGTCCGATTGGGCTCAAACTTGGTATACAAGTATTCGGGGGTTTGTTACAGACGTAAATTAAGATGACGTCCTGATGACGTCATCGTGGGTCATGTGACATTACATTAAATGTGTAGTTTTTAAGACCCTCTATCTCTGAAAGTACAGGTCCGATTGCGGTCAAACTTGGTATGCAAGTATTCCAGGATATCAGACTATTGTAAAAATCAGACTCCTTTTTGCCTATTATTTAATAAAAATTTTCACGTGACTGTTTACTCTCTAAATTATCATGATCATCACTTAAATAAGCATGCACAATACTACGGATGAGTCCGTATTTCATGGAATCTGAAATGTATGTTATACCTGTTCTATTCTTGACCAGGCCGGAATCGTGCAACCGTTAAAGTTGTTTGCCGCTCTTTAGTGCTGTAGCAAGTGATTTAAAACAATGATGGAACGTGTTATAAAGTTTACAGGCAACATTTATTCGGGCACTAATAACCGTCACCAGGATATGGCGGGGGTACCTCCGGGTAGGGAATACAGATGGATATGCAGCTTTATAGGGAAGGGCAAAACTCAAGATCGAGTATTAAACAGTCTGCACACACAAAAAGAAGCGGGCAATATTCAAGTTTTGTTCGTATTCTATTAGTTTACAGTATTTCTAGTAGCGGCCGAGAGGTGGATGAAGAAACCAAGGATGTAATAATTATTCACTTTTTCACCCTGACAACCCTCCTCCTCCTCCACCTCCCCTCCCCCTCTCCCTCCCCTCCCCCTCTCCGGTATTAGTCATCACCTACAGCACATGTACATAACGTCAAATCATTATCGTTTTAGGAAAGATTTGTAACATTTCAGGGATAATTTTTTTCGCTGAAAATGTCCTATGAGAGGACTTCAATTCTCTGGTGCATAGTGTTATGTAATGTGGATATATTTGTAGAGGCAATTGTTTTTGTTCGTTAAGAGAAAGTGCACGGATGTAAAAATTAATCATATTCGACAGGTGGTAGGTCAAGGAAGGGTAATTTTTGGAGGGGGGATTACAAATGTATGTCTTAAAATGACAAAAAGTATATACCGGTACATAAATGGTCACCACAAGTTGAAATTCATTGCCATGTTTTTATTTATTTTCATTTCATTATTCAAGAACAAATTAACCAATACATTTTCTAATAAATATATTTAAAAAAAACACCAATATTTCAAATTGGGATATACATGTACACAACTATGTTTGAACAAATTACTACATGTATATTTTATAGTGTAGAGCACTATTGTTTATTAAGTAAATGACATTTGTACCTGTAATATTATAATTGCTTGAATTTACAAACGTCACTAGTACCCTTATTTTAGTGAATTTATTTTCCCTTAAAAGAAATGTATTGTTTATACTTTTGGAGTTTTTCAAACAGAGTTCGTGTTTTGTATATAGTTTGTACAGATTCTTGACACTAGGGTTTGGTTGAAATAAATAAAAGATATTTAAATTGTATCTATAATGTCCCTGGCATGCATTTACAAAATACTACTCGGTTTTCAAAGGCATTAAAGTACAGAAAGAGTACTGCATGCATACAGTTCACTTAAGTAGTATTATGAAGTATTGGGTAACGTTAGGGGGTAACGTTAGGGTTCAAGTTTAGAGCACCATTCCTAAGTAACAATTAAACTGTTATTTTACAAAATTCCTTGAAATTACAAATGTTACTAATATAAAGCACTTATTTGAGTGAAATTTGTTTTCGCTTAAAGACAATAAAATGTATATATATTTATCTGGAGTTAACATCCTTTTCTAAACAGAGTTCGTCTTTTGTATTACCGTTAAAGTTAAACAGAACTGTACATGTACCTGTATGATGATGAATAAACACAACACAAAGTACAATGTTATGCAAATAACGGGGCACTCTGCAGTATGACTATACCAGACTCCAATGACAATGAACATTAAGTTAACAATTATGAACTCTACTGAGTTTGAGCTCCAAACCCTTATGTCTTTTGGCAAGAGACCATCCTCAATCCCACAAAGTCCTCCTTGTTGCCACTATGTCACAACTCACAAACGATAATTGGATCACAAGTGTCTCCCACAGTCGATCCTTATACATACATATTGTGTTCTTAAACAGTCAAACTTTGTGCATGTTTAAATGACGACTTGACATTACATGACTTGTGACTTCAATATTAGAATTGTGTCTTTCCACTCGAAGTTCATCAAAATCTATCAAAGCATCTAGAAGTTTAACAATTTCCTCTAAAACAAATTCCTTGAAATGTAACCTACATGTTGTATAAACAGTATTTTGGACTGATATTGTCCCACAAACTTAGAATACATTGTATGTAACATAAATTGTATACATCTTCAATCCTCCAACGCAATTATCCATTCATCTTCAATCCTCCAACACAATTATCCATTCATCTTCAATCCTCCAACACACTTATCCATTTGTTTTCTTGAATGTGTTTCCAGTGACACTGACAGTCCCCAATGCTTTAATCGTTCATAATCGCTGCAATGGGTTTAGTCGGTGCTGATGACATTTAAAAACAGTAAGGAAGGAAAATGAACTTAGCAAAATGCAGCGGTCATTTATGAATAGCTCAATATAAACAATGCTCGGTACATCTTACTAACTCAACATAATGCATCTTCTAAAATCAATCAACACGTTTTTGCCATCCCTCCAAAATCCTAACGAAAAAATGCCTGAAAGATTCAGGAGATTTTACGAAGGTTAGGTTAAGGAAGTAATTATTCTACTATGGATTAGAAATTAGCCTTTAGCATAGCAGTGATACATGTATAACAGAATTGAGTGCAGTAGGACAATAATAAGTAGCCTTGAAATGTAGTATACACCATTTGCAAACAAAACTATTACATTAGTATGAAATATCTTATTTGGCGGCTGGCAATCGTTGAGTATAGTGTTATACTCAGGACTGTATGTGCCATGGGGTATCCCTCTTTTGTCTCTATATCCTATATGCACTCCATATTATTGTTACACAAGACATCCCCTCTGATGAGTTACACAAATCAGACTTGGATCAAAGGTAATTAGTAGCCCCTTCCATTGCAGTGGTGAAAGAGGTGGCTCAAAGTACATGTACTCAGGCTTAGATGAAAGGTGATTAGTAGCCTGGGGTATCATAGTGATACAAGAGACAAGTCACACAAATCAGACTTGGGCGACAGGTGATTAGTAGCCTCTGTCATTGCATCAGTAGAAAAGGTGGCTAACAATAGTCAGGCTTGGATGACAAGTGATTAGTAGCCTCTGCCATTGCAGTTGTAGAAGAGGTGGCTCACAGTACTCGGGCTTGGATGACAAGTGATTAGTAGCCTCTGCCATTGCAGTTGTAGAAGAGGTGGCTCACAGTACTCGGGCTTGGATGACAAGTGATTAGTAGCCTCTGCCATTGCAGTTGTAGAAGAGGTGGCTCACAGTACTCGGGCTTGGATGACAAGTGATTAGTAGCCTCTGCCATTGCAGTTGTAGAAGAGGTGGCTCACAGTACTCGGGCTTGGATGACAAGTGATTAGTAGCCTCTGCCATTGCAGTTGTAGAAGAGGTGGCTCATGGTACTCAGGCTTGGATGACAAGTGATTAGTAGCCTCTGCCATTTCAGTTGTAGAAGAGGTGGCTCATGGTACTCAGGCTTGAATGACAAGTGATTAGTAGCCTCTGCCATTGCAGTTGTAGAAGAGGTGGCTCATGGTACTCAGGCTTGGATGACAAGTGATTAGTAGCCTCTGCCATTGCAGTTGTAGAAGAGGTGGCTCATGGTATTCAGGCTTGGATGACAAGTGATTAGTAGCCTCTGCCATTGCAGTTGTAGAAGAGGTGGCTCATGGTATTCAGGCTTGGATGACAAGTGATTAGTAGCCTCTGCCATTGCAGTTGTAGAAGAGGTGGCTCATGGTACTCAGGCTTGGATGACAAGTGATTAGTAGCCTCTGCCATTGCAGTTGTAGAAGAGGTGGCTCATGGTATTCAGGCTTGGATGACAAGTGATTAGTAGCCTCTGCCATTGCAGTTGTAGAAGAGGTGGCTCGCGGTACTCAGGCTTGGATGACAGGTGATAAGTAGCCTCTGCCATTGCAGTGGTAGAAGAGGTGGCTCACAGTAGTCAGGCTTAGATGAATAGTAGCCAGTATTGTGACTTGATATTTCCTGGATAAAATTGTTCTAAATAAAACAAAATGAAAGTAAATAAATATATATATAAACAAAATATTTCTAATAGCAAAGGTTCTGTGCATACAAAGTTACAATCAATAAGTTACACAAGTGTTTTCAGTTTGTGCATATTCACATAAAATAGGACATGTTTAAAAGTATGTTTTTGCTAAATACACTGATGAACTCTGCTTGCATACATGTAAACCCGATTGTCTCAGAACACCGATAGAAAGTCATATTCTCTGCATCAGTCAACATCAGAAATGTGCTAAATATCATAAAAACGATTTCAAATTGTGTGTACCTGTTACATCCATGACAAGTATACAATTCTGCAAATCGGGACACATTGTCTCACATCTCCTTCAATGACTACTCTTTGTATGTAAACCAAAGTACATGTACCTTCTTTGTACCTGATGAGTGTGAAGTCATTAATTGCTCTACGATGCTCTACAGTTATATTGAGTGATGGTCATCATACAGTGATGACTAGGAGGACTGGTGAAATGTTACACACAGCTGTGGATGTGACGACGATGCTCCACAGTTGTAGTGAATGATGGTCATAATCCAATGATGACCAGGACTAGTGAAATGTCACACATAGCTGTGTATGTAACGATGATGCTCCACAGTTATAGTGAGTGATGGTCATTATCCAGTGATGGCCAGGAGGACCGGTGAAATGTCACACACAGCTGTAGATGTGACTACGATGGTCCACAGTTATAGTGAGTGATGGTCATCATCCAGTGATGACCAGAAGGACAGATGAAATGTCACACACAGCTGTCGATGTGACGACGATGGTCCACAGTTATAGATGTGATGACGGTCATCATACAGTGATGACCAGGAGGACTGGTGAAATGTCACACACAGCTGTCGATGTGACGACGATGGTCCACAGTTATAATGAGTGGTGGTCATCATCCAGTGATAGTCATCATCCAGTGATGACCAGGAGGACCGGTGAAATGTCACACACAGCTGTGGATGTGACGACGATGGTCCACAGTTATAGTAAGTGATGGTCATCATGCAGTGATGACCAGGAGGACAGATGAAATGTCACACACAGCTGTGGATGTGACGACGATGGTCCACAGTTATAGTGAGTGATGGTCATCATACAGTGATGACCAGGAGGACAGATGAAATGTCACACACAGCTGTGGATGTGACTACGATGCTCCACAGTTATAGTGAGTGATGGTCGTCATCCAGTGATGACCAGGAGGACAGATGAAATGTCACACACAGCTGTGGATGTGACGACGATGGTCCACAGTTATAGTGAGTGGTGGTCATTTTGGTCATTTTTTTATCATAATAATTCCTACATGTTTTAATATAGTAATTAATTGTTCTTTTTCAGATGTAATTGTATAACTAAAATGTTTCTATTGTGGTGTCTATTCAAATTCACAATAGATGTTATTAAATGATCTATAAAAGGAGAGATTTAAAAAAAATGCAAGTATACATAATAACAAAAAAGTATACATGTGTTCTATTCATAAAACTACAACCGAATGATGACTGCTTTGTGGTAGCTATAGTAAGTTGGAATAATTTGAACATGAATATCATCTATATTTCTTACATAAACATGGTCAAGTAAAGTATCTTTTTCAGTTGTTGCACGACTTAAACACTGCTTATAGCCATGGTCATCCATCAATTTCTTTACACGCGATTCTTTTTTCATTATATCTTCATTAAAATCACCCATCACAATGCACGTGTTTGAAACCTTGTGTATCTCAATCAACAACTCTTCAAGAATCTTTACAAATGTCCTTAATGTATATGATGGGGGTCGATAAACAATTACAACAACTGATGACTCGTTTGGAATTGCATGTAACTGAAGTGCAATATATTCAAGATTGTTGATTGGCAAATTAATTCTACTGAACACTTTGTTCTTTTTACCGCACACAGCTACACCTCCATGACTCTGTTCTTTTAACGTGCATGACACATGACTGGTGTTATCATAGGACATGCTTCTTGGTTGATGATACCATGTGTAATCACTCATATCCATATCACAATCAAAGTCTCTGTCAGTCCATGTTTCTGTCAGGCAAATAAAATCACATGACATCATTTCATCATTAGCTTTCAAATCCATTACATGTGCATGAAGTCCTTGAATATTATGCATAGCAATGCTTGTACTATAACATTCATCATCCTTAATTTCATTGTTATCAATATATGATACCATTTTACTCATTGCCTCAGCTACTGCCACATTACAATAAATATATTTCTCATCAAACCCTTCTATCACAAGACCATTCAATGAAACAACTCTACTCAAACTAACATATGCTTGTCCTGCTGAAAATGTACGGGTCAGACACACCACTGCTTTTTCTAAACTCATGCCTTGCACTTTGTGAGCTGTACATGCCCAAGCTAACTTCAGAGGGAACTGGTGTCTCACACACTGTTTATTCACATTTTCTTCTACCATTTCAATAGTGACAGTATCTGTATTATTATCAGAGAAATGCTGTTTTACTTTGGAACCAACCCTCTCATTATCAAATTTAACTTTGATACACTTAGGTGACTGCAGAGCGTCATTAGGTAACGTAACAATGTCAATTACAGTTCCAAACACGCCATTTACAAGTCCATCAGAAACGTCAAGATTCCTTGTAAGCATAACTCTAGCACCAACACCAAGCCACACAAAATCAGGTAAATTTGTGTTCGAGGATTTCTTCACGGATTTCTTTATTGGTATCATTTTCCCACTTTGGGCATCTCTCTGGAAATCTTTAGCAAGAACACAAGTTTTAACACAACCTGAACATTTAGCGAAAAGAGTCTGTCTGTTGTACTCATCCACCTCCTTATTGCATGGATAAATATGCACAGCATCAGTCCAATCTTCTCCAGTCTCACGTGATTGTAACAGTCTCTTATCATCAGTTTGTAAACTGTCCTTTTTCCTTCTTATTCGTAATCTATTCAGCACTTCAGCAAACTTTGCATCATCCTTCTGTCTCATTATGTCAGTCAGTTCTACTTTGACAAAGTTATCATTCCACAAGTCAGTTGTAACATCAGTCTGGTACAAAGATTTTCCTTTCACTGGAGGTAACTGATAAAAATCACCAACCGCCAATATGCTAACATTTCCAAAGGGACTATGATCCCGTGATTGTTTAACCTGTCGCAGACGACCATGAATGTAGCACAATAGTTTATGGCTCACCATTGAAATTTCATCAACAATTAGAATTTGTAGTTGTCTTAGTTTATGTCGCAGTGTATTAATCTTTTCTTCACCGAGTGGTTGATATGGCAATTTCACATTTGTTGTTATTGACAAAGCACTGTGAATTGTAGCGCCATGGATATTATATGCAGCAACACCTGTAGGGGCTGTAAGTAATACTGATACATCATCAGGATTTTCTACCATTCTTCCAAAAAGTCTGGTTGCTTCATAGTAGATACACTTTATCAAATGACTTTTCCCTGTGCCAGCTCCACCAGTGACAAATACACGAAATGGTTCAGGAGTTTTACCATTTACTTTGTCCAAGCACCATTGCCTTACTTTGTAAAACACTTCTTTTTGTTTAGCATTGAGACACCTCAACAAATTCATTGCTTCTTCTTTGGATACATTTAGTCTGTGTGGCTCAATAGTACATTTCACACTATCATCTTTTTTGGATTTCAAATCAGGAATATCAGAATCACTGTCACCATCTTGCACTTGTTCTTCTCGCTGTCCTGCACATTCAAGTCTTTCCATTTCAGCTTCTGGAGCTATCAATGCCCAAGCATCTTCTTGTGGACCATACTTTTCCAACATTTCCTCTGCTTCATCTACAGCCTGAGCACTAGCTTCATACAATGATCGGTTATTTTCCACAATTTTTTTGACAAGTTTTAATACACCACTCAACTTAATAATGCCATTGCTATAAAATTCCTCATAAGATTCAAACTGCTGCGGTTTCAAATGAACATCAACACGATATGGAAGATACAATTGCAAGATACTCTGATAGTACTTTTCAGGACATTTTGCTACTGAAAATCTAGGAAATCGTATGACTGCTGGATCAGTTCGACTACGTTTCTGTATGTGTCCTAAACTATTCTTCAATTTAAATATTGGCGAACGACTTGTTTTAGCTATGTTAGTGTATATGACTCTATAATCCGAGCAAAATGTTGCCAAGCACATTATTTCAAATGTATCAGTATTTGGTCTTGCTAGATATCTATCAATTCTGCTGGTCATCCAAATACTATCATCATCTTCGTCACATGTTCTTTGAATAACACTGAGTGGCTTGCTCATTCTAATTGGATTTTCACCGACAGGTATGAATTCCACTTTTCTTGATCCTTCTTTCAATCTCAGATTACAAACACGATAAACTGATTCTTGTGCTGAGACTTCACGATTATGCAAATACACACAACCTATTTCCTTCATACTCTGTCTAGCATCCAAGTTTCCTTTCTGTGCTTCCGCCTGTGCATGTGACAACAGTATACTCATTTCACGTTCAGCTTTTGACATGTACGATACCACATAAGCAACACAAGCATAAGCATCACAAATATACTGAATATCCATGTTTGCATTCCAACATCTTATCAAATGTGGATTGTATAAATTAACCCACACATCTTGTGGTTGTCTCTTATGGACTAAACTTGTTTTGCGACTGAATACATTGTTAGCCTTTTCAAAATCAATTTGCGTGATATTTACACTTGCAAATAATTCATTGGTTGTCATGTGTTCATTCTCAGGTTTCTGTATTGCAGTCCATATTGATTGTAGTAAATCCTTGGCTTTATTTCTTTCGCTGCTTTCACCATCATTAGTTTCATTCTCATCACTACATGCAGTTTCATTCTCATCACCTGTTGGCATAGGCTCTGTAATGAACGTTCGTTCAGATGGAGGTCTTGGGAAATTAAACCTGCACTCAGTACCCTTCTTCTTGCATGACTTGGAATGCTTTTTACTATGTAACTTCACATGACTGATGATTTCATTTAACTCTTTGTCTTGTTTCTCTGATGGCAAACTACAACTTATATATTTGTCAATAAACTTCACAACCTTTTTTTTACTGTCATGTTCTAACTTTGGTGCATTTTCAATCCAGAAAAGACAATGTGTATGTGGAGACCCTCGTTGCTGAAATTCTACTCTGTAAAAATAGTCTTTGACTTTTCCAATCGGTTTTGCTCCAGACAGTATAACATCTCTCAAAAATGTATGGAATCGCTGATCAAACATTCTTGCAGCAGTTACAGGATTACTTTTCAATACTGTACATTTCTCATTCCAGTCCAAATCTTTCACATCTCTAGAATCACCTTGCTGTCTCAGAATTGTATTGATTACTTCTGGCCATCGCATATCTGCTGCAGAAAATGAACAAAACCATGTTGGTATTCCTAGCTGTCTGATCATAGCCAAAACATCCTTCTGTGCTGCTTGCCAATATGGAGGTGTACCACGGATAGGTTTGAGAAATTTATATCCACTGTCCGATTTCAAAATATCTTTTAACTGATCTCTGTCATTGATCATTGATGCATTTACTCTGTCACCATTGTACTTTTTATCACACCCTTTTCGCAATGCAATAGACACGCTAGACATAACTTTCTGAATCTCTGCCAAATACTGAGCATAAAAAATGTATTGAGTACTCTTTGCAAATCTGTTATCAACATTCATTAATCGATTATGTAAATACCTACAAAGTGTCACCCTTACTTCACGATTATCATCAAATATAGGCTGACCTGATGGAAATAATGCTGGAAAGCATTTTGCCTCATTACCCTTTTCCATTAACACTCTTATTGGACTATTCCCTTCACATGGAGCCACACTCGTTACATCGTCAAAATATTGATCCAGTATTTCCTGTCCTACATTAGTTGGCTGCAGACAACTGTCTAATGCCATGCCTCGTAAACGATCATCATCGGTTTCCTCATCAGTATCACTTTCATCAACGACTTCTTTGTCATCATTTCTAGACTTATCCATTTCATCATTATCTTTATCACACAATGGAGTGTCCCAATCAGGATTAATTTTAATCTCACTGAACCACTTATTGTTATGTTGAAGATAATGTAAAGCATCCTCAACTCTTTGTTTACTTACGAACTGATATTGATAATATCCTTTATAAGTTAGTTTCCTCTTTAACTTTACACGAATCATCTGATCATTACTTGCAGGTCTTGGTAGTGCTTTCACCGTGTCTGTTATATTAGACGGCACACAAATGACCGGCCCTCGTAAACCAAATTGACCTCCCTTAGGCAGTGGAACAATTTTCATGAACGGAACGTTTATGGCTATTAGATGCTCTTCTAGTGTATTCAAACAAGCTAATTCTTCAGGAATGTCTGTCAGATTTAAATTATTCACACTTGCTTCAGCGGGCACTTTGTTAACAAGTAATTTCCTATGACACGTATAACATATCCATAAACGTGATCTACTTGATTCTGCAATCATACACCTCGATTCACAATGGTCACTGCAAGTATGTAGATATCTATTACTAAAAACACTTTGGTCTTTGTATTTATGCATATTACACTTGACAACTTGCCTTTGAAACAACAGTTTATGACAACAAACACACACATACTCAGGTCCTTTAGATATGCTTTCTCTAAATGCCTTGACAACAAAACTAATTTTAAGTCTTTTCTGTTTATCAATCACAGTACGTCTGTATTTCCTCTCTGTCATGTTTTTACGGTATTTACAATTTGTTTTATATTTCGTTTTTCCATACTTTATTAAATTTGCTCTGTACAAACTGACACATCGATATTTTTTTTTAATTTTTGCAATGAGATAATTTCTATATGAAGCATTGCCATGGTATTTACATTTAGCTGCGTTAATTATCGTCTGTCTGTAAGCAGCATCCTCACGATATTTTTTTTTTGACTTGATTATTAACTTCTCCCTATATCCTGCATCATCTCGGTACTTTATTTTCCCCTTAGCAATTAGTTCATCTCTGTATTTGGGATTATCACAATACTTTGTTTTCCCCTTGGCAATAACCTTCTCTCTGTATTCAGGATTATCACGATAATTTCTTTTCCCACTGTTTATTTTATTTTTTTTGTATTCAGGATTGTTACAGTACTTTTCTTTTCGACACTTCAAAATACTATTTCTATGTATTCCATACCTTCTTTCATCAGCCTTTAATCGCTCTGTTTTAAAGTCGGTATCACTACTGTACTTTGTTTTAAACCATTCCTTCTTCCTATCTGCATTCTTTCTGTAGTTCGTTCGGTTATACATCCTTTTCTTCTGCTTTTGCTTGTCACACCTATTTTGTTCACTTTTCAACTTCTCATCCAAATTATTTAAATTACTCGACCTACACGTGGTTTGATCATCAGATTTGTTGGTACATTTATGCATTTCTTTCCTATTTATTTTTACTTTATTCACCTTCTGTACATACACTTCCCTATTTTTCTCTCTTTTGTTTTGTTGTTGTAATTTTTTATTTGCTCGTTTACGCCGTTTATACTTATATTTGGATTTACTGTCAGTACTATCTTTTTCAAATTTTAATTCACCGTCTTTGTTGCTTGGAAATACATTACATTGTCCATTATCTGCTTGTCTATTTGCTTCATGAACTGACAACACAACATCATAGTGAATCCTTTGCCTATGATACAAATAAACTCCCTCATCTGATGTTACAGTCTCTCTTTCAAATGTACTTGCTGAGAAAACATACCACTTGCTTTCATGTTCATATGTATATATGTCAGTACGAAGCATGTGTGCCATTGCCATGATTTCAACCTCGGTAGCCCATATTCCACACTCAAACATTCTTTGCCTCGTGACATATTCTTCAACATTTACATAGCCTTGACGGAGAAAACCATTAAATTTATTTCCATTCTTCAACAGATGATTAACAGTAGCCATTCTTAATTGCATATGGTTATCTTCAGTTCCTGACACAGCATATGATATTGCCCTGAAAAAACAATTACCATCTCCTTTAATTCTCTTCACTGAATTAGGTCGTCCAATCTCTTCACATTTATCTGAAATTTCATTGCAATCTAGTGACACATGCCCCATTCTATGTTGTCTACACAGTGCATCCTTACTACCATATGTCAACGGAACAAACTTAAAACCCTGCATTTGTGTCACCCTGTCGATTTCCACATCACTGCCTCCATCTGATTCGATATTGCAACTCGTTCCATGCAAACTGCCGATGTCCTCTTCCTTCATATTATTTGACATATCACTATGTGTACTTGACAAACCACTGTGAGATCCAAGCACAACTCCAGAACCAGTACTGACTCTACCTATGTCTTCACTATGATTATTGCTCCCTACTAACAAATGTCCAGTCTCCTGTGTACTACCATCAGCATCATGCCTTACCTCATATTCTAACCACACAGATGCACCTGTAATTTCAAACTGCTCATTGTTAGATAAATTCATAGATCTTGCCAAATCAGTACAATACCTGTGCACATCTTGCCATGTAGCTACACGTTTGAGCAGACTCTGACCTTCAGCAACCTGATAACCTTGTTTATCCCTGGAGTGAGAATCAAAGATATAATGCATGTCATCTTGAGTTATTACAACAAATGTATTTCCATGGAAAGTTATGAAACATGCATAGTTCTGCTGCAGATTCTGTTCCAAAGCACGATTCATTGGTATCATATCAAATTCAGGTAAATTAAATTCCTCTCCAAATGCACCACATACAGAATCATTAATCTTTATACTGAAATGTTGATTCAGCAGATCTAACTCATTTGGCAGTTCTGTCACCAACAAATAGTCATGGTTAACTGTAGAGCTCCGAGATAAATGACCATATAACTCATTTCCCGTATTCAATGTTCTATCCATGTCAGAATAAGTCCAATGTCTTAGTTTCTTCAACCTACTCATTAACACACAACTCAGTCCATTAGCTACGCATTGTTTACCACTGTGACAACCAAACTTATGATGGCCTTGATGAAAACTACCCTGTACAATCTTTTCTGGCAATGTCACACTCCGCTGATTTGTTTCATTATGTTCATTACTATCTTCTAGCAAAGTCACAGGCAATTTGTCTTGTTTTCTTCTGACCGAATCACAAGTTCTTTGTGGCAAATTTGTCTTTCTATTATTTTGGGCATTATCTTCTTTTTCCAGAATTTCATCTTCCATCACTTTTTTATTCACTTTCAATTTCACTTCACAACTGTCAGTACTCTCTGACACTTTTCTCTTTCTACTTCCAAGTCTATTTGATGACTCAACACCATGACTATCATTACTTTTCTTTGCCTTAGATCTATCTTTTTTATTTCCCTTTCCAACAGCTCTTGCCGAGTCATTTTTATTCTCATTCTTTTCATCAGTACTTTTGCTCTTTTTACTCCTTAAGGAATAACCTCCTGTCTGCGTATGCAACATCTCTATTTTGCCTTCACTTGTCAACATACTACAAACTCTTTTTTCTTCATTCCTAATACAACTTTCACTTGTACCCAGTTCACTTACAATGTGTGTTCCATCTACTTGGCTGCCTTTGTCTCTGCAAGTGCTATGTACACATGTCTGCATCACCTCATCATTGTCATCACTGCATGTCTCCTCGGCAATCACCTCATACACACTGTTATCTACAGGAATGCCAAGATCATACAAAAGAGACTTGCAATAAGTAGTCCTGCCACATTTACAACACAACCATATTACTGATTTGCTTAACAAAATATGCTCTATTGTCAAGAAATTTGTACATTTCAGGTGATACCATGTATTACATGAATCACATTCCACACTCCTTTCTGATGACACAAGTTCATCGCACAACCAACATTGTTTAGTATGAACATCTTTAGCAATATGTTGCCGGTTTGTACCCATCGTACGACTTCTGCTACTTTTTTTTTCTGACACAACCTGATCCTTTTTTCCCTTACTTTGATCAATTCCATGGGTTTTTCTGACTGCATCCTCATGCTGTCTTTTGAAATTGTCAACATGAGCATTACGTGTATTCTTTTGATGTCTGTTCGTCTCTTTTTTTCGACTACAACTGTCATCCATCTTACTCAACACACTGCTCAGACTTCTTTTAGTATGGCCATAGATATTCTTTCTGACTTTCTCGTTTAGTCTTCTTTCCTCTTTGGTCAACCACAATTCAACTACTTTCCCATTCTTTCTTCTATTATAGGATTCCCTGCATACTTCTCGTCTTCGCTTCTTGCGACTGATTTTCTTCTGCTTTCCTTTTCCTCCTTTCTCATACTCATCTTCTGCACATTTTCTAATCACACAGTGCTTGACCTTCAGCAAATAATACAACTTTCTCATTGCTTTCTGGTCATGAAGTCTTTTACTGGTCATCTTATACACCCTGTTCCTTCTCATTTCTTTTAGTTTGTGACTGACATTTCTCATTTTCTTTACCTTTTTGGACTTCCTTTGTTGTCCTTGTTGCACCTCTTCAGCCTCATCTTTGTCCTTTCTTTGCTTCCCACTCACTCCAACAATAATGGAGATCTCTGCTTCAGCACCGACATTGCCTGTAGATTGTAATACAACAAATACAAACTTTTGCAATTGATCTTTCCTTTTAACATTACCTTGGGCACACATTTCTTCTCTCTCATGTCTTTCTATACATTCCATACACCGATTCATTATCACTGCCCCATTCTGTCGTTTATTTGTTTGCTCATTTGGTTTTTTATTTGTTTGTTTTTTTGTCTCAATCAATTGTGCTACCTTTTTGTTGCTTGTTCCCAGTGAACTAGTTGAAGGGCAGGCTGCATGCCCCGTTACCGAAGTAACGTCAACTAGCCCATCTGGTGATGGCGTCTGTCCTGCAAGGTCACACAGCCGTTGTTGTGACCAGGGTACTCTAAGAGTACACTCTTTCGAGTCAGACTTCGGTGAGATACCCCAGCATGGGATACACAGACTTCCTTGAGGAGGCGCAAAACTCAAGGCATTGAACTTTTCACCAGGTGGTGAAGGCTCTCCCGGTAAGGGAGCACCAGGAAGAAATGAAATGGCAGATGAACCGGGTGTGGAACGGTTACATATAGAGAAGTGTGAATGGGGAGATGAAATGGATGATGAGTCAGAACACATTACAATGACAGACAATGGAAACGTACATCGTTTGGATGAGCGGTCCATCACCAACCGCCGCATCGCATCTCTCCTCACTCTCTGGTTCAGCTGGTAGTACCTCATCTTCTGTTGATACAGACAAAAAACAATCCCTCAGATGTGCACCCTTGTATCCTTTTTATTTGCACACACAACATAAACATGTGTTCAACTATTGATAACCGTTCCCAAAGCCTCTGCCATAACAATGCAGACCACAGACACTAAACTGATAGCAAGGCCAGTTCCAGCCAAATATAAAAATCTTGGTAGTTCCCTCCTATATAATATAGTGCAGTTGCCATAGAATTGTCAGACCTTTCAAAACATTTCAAGTTTCCTGGACTGAAGGGTTTTGAAAGGTGAGAAAACTGTCTGACAAAAAGAACCTATATGAAAGATTTCGAAAAGTAAAACAACTCTCTGAACAAACTGGTGTAAAAATAAAAATACCTTTCAAAAGGTATTGAAAGGTGTGGTAGTGCAGTAGCAACAAATTCTTGAGTGTTTTGAAAAGTTCATACTTATTCATAGCCATTTTGCCTAGTAAAAAGATTTTGAAAGGTAAAACCATAGTAGGGTTAATTAAGTGAACTGCTGATCACATACATCATCCATTTTTATTGCACTATCTTCACCAAGGGTTTAATTTGCTTCTAGCATCCTAATTTAACTTCAATTTACCTTTATAACTTCATTGGAAAAAAAGAGGATATTTCCAGTACATGTTATATATATAGTCAATTGATGCCCCGCCCTTTTAAGTTTTCCAACTATAATCACTGATTTGTAAAAGACAAGTACTAAACAAGGTAAAAAGAAATCTGCAATTTTACATAATTTCTCTCATCACAATTGTTTTTTTTTAACACAATTGGTTTTTATCAAATACAGTGTAATCACATTTTGTTACTTTATAATATCAACCTTAACCACAACAGTCATAAATCCTCCAAATTTAATACCATATTGTTAATGTCAGTAATGTCTATGTACAGAATTAGTTCCCCTTAATTATTTAAGCCCACGTTTTTAAAGTTTATTTTAGAGTCTAGCTAGTCATATCGGAATAATAAAAAAACACCCATGACTCAACTTGAACCAACAAATTAAAGTGGGACCCATACAACACAATCACCATAAATGTACACATGTCACGACTACTTCCAAAATAAATCAAAGTGTCGAATAACTTTTAGGGTCTCCGTTACTCAATGGGATTAGGACCATGCTTTCTTGAGGTCAGGCCCTTTTACATTTTTAACCACTTGTAAAACAAAACATAAGTTAAAAAAACCCAAAAGTCATACTTAACAGTAGATGGAATTACCAAGAAGTCAGATTTTGTCTATATGTTTTTTCTTCTCTTGATTTACCATGTTTGAATATTGTCCAAAAAATGCCCTGAAAATGTATTGATTACTCATACGGTATGTCACTTCACGTACAAGTATGCCTATGATCATTTCAGTCTAAGATCTGGTACCGCTTATCGCCAGCACGAAAACAATGCAAAGGCATACAACAGGCCGGTACGCATGATTTTGTATGGGGGGGTGCGAATTTGTACTTGATGGGACCAACAATGGGACCAAAATGTTTTGTGTGCCAGTACCATTATTTCTACATCGAAATACCATCATTTACCCCGAAAAATGTGGACCTTTTGGTAATTTGGGGGAGGGGGGGGTGCGTACGCACCAGTCGCACCCCCCCCCCCCCCCCTGCATACGGCCCTGTGCAACAATACTGTTTAATCGGCATTTAACATTGATCATTTTTTTTTCATTTCTAATTTCGTTTTTTTAAATAGCGGAAACGGTTTGATTGTTATTGTATATAACAGATTACCCGGTGTTTATGTTCAGCACTTTATTGCCCTGTAGAATATCATGTAGGCCCTACCCAGAAATCTTATACATAATTTCAACACATGAATGATTGAAACTCACAATCACCAAGTTGAGTTTATGATACCCAAACAAAATTTCACAAAATTTCAAAAAACAAGTAGCGCGTAAAAACAGTTAAACTTTTAACCCAAACTCCCTAGTGTGTGGAAATTCATATTGAATGGAAAATGAAGGATTCAGGAATCAGGATGATTCTGTGTAAATCTATCAAAAAGGAGGTGCGTGGTTTGTGCTAGGGCCGATTTCGTCTGGTTTCGGATTGCGCGGTTAAGTACCCGCCGCACCTACAGACAGCTTATAAATGCTGCACGTTCTGCGACACGTAGTCCACGAAGCCTAGTACTAACACGTGTACGTACATGTACGTACATGTACGTACATGTACGTACATGTACGTACATGTACGTACATGTACGTACATGTACGTACATGTACGTACATGTACGTACATGTACGTACATGTACGTACATGTACGTACATGTACGTACATGTACGTACATGTACGTACATGTACGTACATGTACGTACATGTACGTACATGTACGTACATGTACGTACATGTACGTACATGTAGCCCAGGTTGGACTCCTCCGTTGTGTACAACGCGACGGAGTCCAGGGTATCAATGTATCCTGCCATAGCGAACAATTTTACAACAACTTTTTTTCATATTTTTACCTGATGAAGAAAGCCAAAATCTCGCTTATGTATTCCTTGTGTCTGAAATTACAGATCGTCATGGGTTATTAAAAGTTAATGTGTCTTTAGGCAACTTATTTACTTTTGGATGTGAACATCATGTACGAACTCTCTACAATCCCTACATGCGTGCGCGGGTACCCGGCAGCCTTATCAGTTATAGGCCGGCGCGGCTGGCGGGTACCCGCACACGCGCGCATGTAGGGATTGTGCAGAGTCTGTATATGATGTTCACGTCCAAAAGCGTGGATTTGAATTTTATTTTCTGTAAATAAGTTGCCTAAAGACACATTAACTTTTAATAACCCATCACGATCTGTAATTTCAGACACAAGGAATACATTTTAAGCGATATTTCGACTTTCTTCATCAGGTAAAAATATGAAAAAAAGTTGTTGTAAAATGTTTCGCTATGGCAGGATACATTGATACCCTGGACGTCAGTCGTAATGCAATTAAAAACATCATCCAACCTGGGCTAATGTACATAAGGTCTATTGCTGATCGCGATAGCGCAAAGCATGATGGGTAAAAAAGGGAGCAGTTTTGCACTAAACCAAGCCTTTCGGCCCGGTATGCCTTCTCAGCAAGCTCTTTGTTATTTTCATTATTTACTACAACACCTCTGGCCCTCAAATACGATGAGAGTTGGTCTTCTTTTTAGATTTAGGAATTTTGTGACGACATATTTTCGAGTGGTTCGCCTTGCGCGCGATGCTCCCTTTCTTGCGTAGCGCAGGGCGCCACCTGTTGAAATCAACCGATCGACAATAGACCTTATCTTTATGTACCAACAATGATTATTAACATTAGGCCTACGCGGTTTCAATTCACATTACATTCCATCACCCTTTTCCCTAATGAATTTCCACTAATTAGTACGAATTCCACATTAAAATGTACTGTAAGCATTTCCCCTTTAAATCATTACAATAAAACCTAAAACAAATCCCGCTATGCAGAAAAACAATTCACAAACAACGTTTGATAATCACTTTACCAACCATTACCTCTGGCCCTGGTACCGCAACCTTCCTCACAGCTCCACGTCCACAGCAGTCCAGCAAACCACTCTACCACATTGCACGCAGCCTCAACTCCGTGGGCGTGTGCGCGATTCTTCACTAGGATCGATCGCGCAAGGCATGATGAAAAAACATGGCGCAGCAAAATCGTAGCCAGGGTAACGATATTGCACTACACGTTATTTAAAAGTACGGTGCCCAATAAACACCACATGTTTTGGATAAGGTAGAAAACGGAGACTTCTAATTTTAAACTAGACTCGGCAGGTATGTGTGTTCTTGTAGATACATTGAAGTAATAAATACAGGGAACGTCATGATGACGTCATCTGGTGTCATGTTACGTCACGTAAAGAATCTCAGCAAGCACAAGTCTGATTGAATTCAAATTTACAATATGCATTGCAAGTATTTCGGAATGTGCTACATGTATGTAAACTATCATGTCATGATTGCATCATCGCGGGTCATGTGACGTCACATTAAAGGTGAGTTTTTAGGACACTATCTCTGGAAGTACACAGCTATTTATTGTTTTGTTCACCATTTTATTTTAGTTTGCATTAATTTTGACTGTTAAGCGCATTGAGAGATCCAGTGGATCTGAAATGCGCTATATAAGAACCTGCTATTATTATTATTATTATTATTACTTCAAAACTCAAGTACAAGTCCAATTGGGGTCAAACTTGGTATGCAAGCTAGTATTCAGGGGTACCGGGTGTTATAGACACACACTAAGATAACATCATGATGACGTCATCGTTGGTCATGTGACGTCTCATTAAAGATTCAATTTTCCCCATTGGTTTTGTACACGTTTTTATTTAGACTATTGAATTTGACACTTTGGTCAATCCAATCGACTTGAGACTTAGTACACACCTCGACCACCATCCCCAGGAGGGCCAAGGGGAACATCGTCAGGATGACGTCATCACTGGACATGTGACGCCATATTAAAGGTTTAGTTTATAAGACCCTCTATCTCTGGAAGTACAGGTCCGATTGGGGTCAAACTTGGTATGAACGTAATCTAGTATGTGTTATAGACGAACATTAAGATAAGGTGATTATGACGTCATCATGGGTCACGTGACGTCATAATAAAGGTGCAGTTCTTAAAACCCTCTATCTCTGGAAGTACCGGTCCGATTTGGGTCATACTTGGTATGCAAGTAATCAAGTATGTGTAATAGACGAAAATTAAGATAAGGTAATTATGACTTCATCGTGGGTCCCGTGACATCATATTAAAGGTTCAGTTCTTAAAACCCTCTATCTCTAGAAGTACAGGTCCGATTGGGGTCATACTGGGTATGCAAGTAATCGGGGATGTGTTATAGACGAAAATTAAGATGACGTAATTATGACATCATCGTGGGTCATGTTACGTCACATTAAAGGTGTAGTTTTCCCCGAAGGATTTGTACACGTTTTATTCCAACCAATATATCTTTGGCACTTGGGTAAATCAGATTGACTTCAGATTTGCGACACACTTAGACCACCACCCACTTCTTACAAAACAAATTAGACACCCGAAACAGCTCTGTGTTTGTCCACAAACACATTTCTAGTTTTTAGCTGTTTCGGTTTTTCACCGAAACAGCTTTTGTAATCGTTAAAGTTTTTTTTTTTTTTTTTTTTTTTTTTAGCTGTTTCGGTTTTTCACCGAAACAGCTTTTGTAATCTTTTTTTTTTTTTTCTTTTTCAGAATTTTCTCCATAGGATTTGTACACGTTTGTTCAGACAGGTCACTTAGGTACTTTGGTCAATCCGATCGACTTGAAACTTGGCATACATTTAGACAACCACACAAGGACGGTCCTAGAAGAAATTCGCCGCGATTACGTCACTCAGGGTCACGTGACTTCGCGTTAAATGTGAAATTGTTCCCATAGGTTTTGTACACGTTTTTCTTAAGACTATTGTCTTTGACACTTTGGTAAATGCGACCGACTTGAAACTTGGCATACCCTTAGAACACCATCCCCAGATGTTCCTGAAAGAAATTCGGCACAATTGCGCCATTCAAGGTCACGTGGCGGCACGTTAAAGGTTCAATTTTTCCTCCATAGGTTTTGTACACGTTTTTCTTTAGACTATTGACTTTGATACTTTAGTAAATCCGATCGACTTGAGACTTGGCACACACTTAGACCACCTTCCACAGACGGTCCTAGAAGAAATTCGGCACGATTACGTCATTCAAGGTCACGGGGCGTCACATTAAAGGTTCAATTCTCCCCCATAGGTTTTGTACACGTTTTTCTTTAGACTATTGACTTGGACACTTTAGTAAATCTGATCGACTTGAGACTTGGCACACACAAAAGACCATCACACACATATTGAAAGACACTCGAAACAGCTCTGTGTTTGTCCACAAACACATGTCTAGTTTTTTTTTTTTTCTCCTTTTTCAGACTTTTCTCCATAGGATTTGCACACGTTTATTCAGACAATACACTTTGACACTTTGGTAAATCCGATGGACTTGAGACTTGGCATACACTTAGACAACTACCCAAGGACGGTCCTAGAAGAAATTCGTCGCGATTACGTCATTCAAGGTCACGTGACTTTGCGTTAAAGGTGACATTTTTCCCATAGGTTTTGTACACGTTTTTCTTCAGACTATTGAATTTGACACTTCGGTAAATTCGACCGACTTGAAACTTGGCATGCCCTTAGAACAACACCCCCAGATGTTCCTGAAAGAAATTAGGCACGATTGCTTCATTAAACGTCACGTGGCGTCACGTTAAAGGTGCACATTTTTCTCCCATTGGTTTTGTACACGTTTTTTTTAGACTATTGACTTTGACACTTTAGTAAATCCGATCGACTTAAGACTTGGCACACACTTAGACCACCATCCACAGACAGTCCTAGAAAAAAATCGGCACGATTACGTCATTCAAGGTCACGGTTTTGTACACGTTTTTCTTTAGACTATTGACTTTGACACTTTAGTAAATCCGATCGACTTAAGACTTGGCACACACTTAGACCACCATCCACAGACAGTCCTAGAAAAAAATCGGCACGATTACGTCATTCAAGGTCACGGGGCGTCACGTTAAAGGTTCAATTTTTCCCCATAGGTTTTGTACACGTTTTTCTTTAGACTGTTGACTTTGACACTTTCGTAAATTTGATCGACTTGAGACTTGGCACACACATAGACCACCACACACACATATTGAAAGTAATGTAAGACACTCGAAACAGCTCTGTGTTTGTCCACAAACACATGTCTAGTTGTATTTTTAATTATTTTTTGACATCCAATATAAATTTGGGGCTTTACACACAAGCACTTGGTTCACATAATTACTATATGGACGTTAAACCTCAAAATTCCTGATCCTGCAATGTTAATTTAAAAACCAGTTTTAAATACTGTCACATTAAATGTACAGACGCCTGTGAAATCTAGTAATATTTTATCCTTTTATTGACTGAAACCTGACATTAAAAGAAGTTCGTAAATATTAAACTTGGATTTTCCAAAAATTATTCAATTGCGCCACGACCAATGATTAGGGAGCACTCGGTCGATTGTGTGCACAATTTCTGGACGCCACCGTTTTGGTTTTTTTCGGACTAAGCTTACACCTGAATTGTTAACAGAGGGTAAATAGCAAGCATTAATAACATTAACATGGTAAAGGTACAATGAATTTGCAGTTTGTCAACAAAGAAGTATGGCAACATTGCATTAGGAAAGTCGACCCAACACTAACTGATCATAAACAATGTAAACGTCAAAGTACAGCTATAGCTCTCCCAAAGGTCGAGTTGTCTCAACGGGCGAGTTGTCTCAACGGGCGAGTTGTCTCAACGGTCGACTTGTCCCGAGTCGAGTTGTCTCAACGGTCGACTTGTCTGACATCCGCTAGCTACGCACGTACGTATATAGCGCAGCACGCTTTCACAAACTGACCATTTTTTCAGTCGCTGTTTCTTTTTCTTTCGTAATTTTACGGTTTTGGATGACATTTAGCCTTATGCCTACGGTTTATCCTTTCGAAATAACCACAGCCTTTAGAGCTCCGTCGTAAGCCATAAAGTTCTGACATCGACGACACACGTCACTATGAAGCCCGATCGACTACGTGAAAACCTTTTGTTGGAACAAAAAACGTGAAAAGTAAACAATAGACTTATCTTTCACGTATTAAAAAACGTGATAAGTCCACTTTTCACGTATGTCAAAGTATCACGTATTTGTGGAGCTAGCCTCGTTGCTAGGGTTGATCTTTCACGTACAAAATACGTGAAAACTTTGCCGAGCGCGTGCCCATTGTTGGCGGATTAGCGGAGTGTCTTTTGTTGCAATAGGCGCTCTCGGACAATGATTCTGCGGTGGCCCACATATTTGTAAGGATTTGAGACCGTTACCAAACCATCCTGGGTAAGTGTTTGACCTAATTAACTTACAAAGGTTAGTTGTAAACGATCAATGAATAACAACATTCCTATCACAAAACAGCGCGGTCTAGTCAAAACCCTTTCCTAAGTAGTCCGGCGGTCTAGTGAAAAAAATGCCAAGATAAGCATAAGCGCACACGTCTTCAGAGTAGGCCTAAGCTTATACCGAAAATTGCAATACCAGTTCCTAAAAGATTACAATGACCCCACCGAGTTTCTTGAAAAGACCAACATCAAAGCCTCAGCACCGCTCACCACTTCCCCAGTGAAAAGATTGTTATCCAATCCTGAGGTCCAGTTACAAAAATCTTCATTGTCATTGGGTGTTTACTTTCTTCTTTCATTCAGCACAGATGTTCTCTCAACACAAAGTGCTACTCAAAGAATGTTGTCCAGGCCCGCTTATCTCCAACAAAGATACATTGTATTTACCTACGCCAACCCTTGCCAGGCAGACACAGATTTTATTTAATAGGCCCTGATCGGTTTATTCCTGGAGTGAATTTATTTATCTCTAGTCCCAACCGATGGTCATTAAGTTGGCTGTAAGTAATTTTGAAAAAAAGTTTGCCGTACCTATTTACAAAATGTATTAAGATGAACAAAAAAAGGTTATATTCCTAAGGTTAATTATGTTATTGTCTTTGTTTTTAAAGAAGAAAAAAAGAGAAAGGATACTTAAAGACTTATTTGAATGAACTTCTACAATTTTCCCAACCGATTCCAGGGGTAAATAATAATACGATTTTATTCTTGGTTTTTCTGATATCTAAGAAAATCGACATACAGGTACACCTGACAACTACAAGGCTAGCGAAATCAATTCAAGGTTTATTTAATAACATTTATTTCTGGTTTCATTGTTTTAAAAAAAGGAAGAATACAAAAAATAAACGGAACCTTAACACCTAATATTTTGAGCTCCTAAACATTTTTCCAACAAATTTAAGGGTAAAATTTAATACGATTTATTTTCCGTTTTTCTTGTCTTTAACAAAAACGATCTATTTCGTGGAAATTGTAAGAGCTCGTTACATTTTTTAATTTATAATGGTTCCGTGATGTAATTTTACATAATAAACGCTTTATAGTGCAAGAGAAATAAAGTAAAACCACAGGAGAAATATTCGGGAGTATTTTCCGAATATATTCCAAGTAGGGGCAAGAAATCCAGACAATGATTGACAGCTGACCTACAACATGTACTACATTGTATCAGCCAGTAGGCAAACATGTGGCCTACCATTACTTTGGAATTTCAATAGGCTGGGAAATGTCACTTTGTGGCATATAATTTACACCCAAATCCTGGTACTACTGCCGATAAACGGCAATCCGTTATGGTTATACAAAACGGTGCTGTATGCTGTATGGTTGGCTTAGAAAACGTCATCATCGGAAAGAGTATGCTGCTTACTTCGGGTCCGTTCGCGTACAAAATCGACAACGGGTTCCAATTTTTGCGATCGAAAACAGTTTTTCACGGTCCTAAAGCGATCCATAATCAACAAGAATCACCAAACGACAAGGTATGTATACAAAAGTAGACATTAAACAATCCTACCATACTGACAAAAAGTCCGTAAGGCCTACCATTTGTCGAAAAAATGTACTTTTAGCCTTAGGGGGGCATGTTGAGTTGGAATCCGAGACTTCGCTCGCGCGACCACTTTCCACGCCGTGTTGGGACGGCAGTGCCAGTGGTGTGCACACCGTACCACCGCCGTCCCAACATAGTACACGATGATCTCGTAATTCCCGTGAAACAAGCGACGATGCAGCGTTAGAAAACCTGCGTTTTAACGTCAATCTGTGCAAAATTGTGTCCCAATTTCGTAACTGATGTTGAATTTATTAACATTCAAAGACAATACGTGATATCAGATACACCAATTAAACATTTTTAGTTGTGAATTTAAAGCAAAACCGTTCCCATTTTACGAAAGACAACTTAAGCGAGCGTGTTGCCATTTTGGGCGATAACATTTACCTAAACAGGGGTTGTACATTTTGTGACGCTTATCTGGCGCGTTTTGCGCTTAAATAATTCATTTTAACGTGGCAATAATCCAATTAATAAACGTTTAGGGTAATAATTTTCTTCTGGCATATTATGTTTTTTATAATCGTGATTATTTCTTCTGCCTCCATTTTTACAAATATTTTATCATTATGGACATCCCTATGTGAGGAGTGGAACATGATTTTACTACATGTACTAAAGTCTTTTTTAAATAATAAGTATATTTTGTTTGATAATTTCTGTTTTATTGATTTTGAATAAGTTGTTATTGGTTCTTTAGTATTTCCTTTTGTTGTTATACTCCAATCAGTAAATCGCATTTCCTTGGCTCTACACCTTCTCTTTGTAACAAATTAAGGCAAATAATTTGTTCAATTATTTTTGCAGCTTTTCTGTGGTCCTTCTCTTGTGGCAGTGATGTTCCAGTATGGATACCACCACCAGTGAGCCTGAAGATGAAAAAGGCTAGGACTACCTTGATGATGCAAAACTGTCATCCATAGTTGAGCCTCATGCCCGTAGTACATCCATCTATTTTTCAACATTAATTGGGGACAAATAAGGTTCCCTTAACAATCAACATTTTTGCATAAATTATGCAAATTAGGGGATTTCAATATAAACTAATTATCTGTAGTTAAGCAGGTTTGATTATTACAATTTCTTGCATCATTTAATTAAAGTATTTGTCAAGATAAACTGGGGAAAAATGAGAAAAAAAAGCCGGGGGTTTGGAAAAGGCCCACATCCCTGCTGCGATCAAAGACGTTTTTCAAATCATTAAAATCGTCACTTAGTTTGGTTAAATTTTCACGCAACAAGGTACTGCCCGTACTTAAATAAAGTGAATATTTCACTTGTATCTGTACGTACGAGCTTTACGTGCAATAGTTATGGTATTGTCCCCGACAACCAACTGGCAATTCTTAACAAATTTGGGAATTTTATTGTGTAAAAAAAGGACGGAACTTTACCCTCCAAAATCCTCCAATATTAAACATTGCATTATTTGGAGGATTTAGAAAAATATACGGTAGACATGCAACCCAGCATTTATATGTCGATATGTAAAATATTCCCATAATTAATTTAGCGTTCTGGAATTGAGATTCAGTGTCGCAATTATTTCCGGTCTCCCAAAATTTAGTGGTCTTTTTGTGTTGAATTGGATAAATACTGTATTTTTGTATTCGAGAGGCGTATACAGGTAGATTCAATTTAACAAATTTGCGAATTTGATTGCGTAAAAAAGGACGAAATTTACCAAAATTTTCAGAGCACGAAAATATTCATCGTGCGATATCATACGCCAACTTTTGTAACAATTGGCGCGTTGTAACAGATTTCATGGGTACTTTACCATGTTTTTAGTCAAAAAAATGATAAATACACTGAAAATAATGTATAATTCCTCAATTAATTTGGGTAAACATAATCCCTTTAGTCTGAAAGTTGTTGTACTGACATGAATCTACAATCTGCTCACTCAGTCCAAATTTGTGTCGATTGCTCATTCACAACTGATATTAGGGCGGATTTTGACAACTTCCATGCAAAAGGTTTCCCCCGACAACCAACTGGCAATTCTTAACAAATTTGGGAATTTGATTGTGTAAAAAGGGACGGAATTTACCGAAATTTTCAGAGCACGAAAATATTCATCGTGCGATATCATACGCCAACTTTTGTAACAATTGGCGCGTTGTAACAGATTTCATGGGTACTTTACCATGTTTTTAGTCCAAAAAATGACAAATACACTGAAAATAATGTATAATTCCTCAATTAATTTGGGTAAACATAATCCCTTTTGTCTGAAAGTTGTTGTACTGACATGAATCTACAATCTGCTCACTCAGTCCAAATTTTGTGTCGATTGCTCATTCACAACTGATATTAGGGCGGATTTTGACAACTTCCATGCAAAAGGTTTCCCCCGACAACCAACTGGAAATTCTTAACAAATTTGGGAATTTGATTGTGTAAAAAGGGACGGAATTTACCGACATTTTCAGAGCACGAAAATATTCATCGTGCGATATAATACGCCAACTTTTGTAACAATTGGCGCGTTGTAACAGATTTCATGGGTACTTTACCATGTTTTTAGTCCAAAAAATGATAAATACACTGAAAATAATGTATAATTCCTCAATTAATTTGGGTAAACATAATCCCTTTTGTCTGAAAGTTGTTGTACTGACATGAATCTACAATCTGCTCACTCAGTCCAAATTTTGTGTCCATTGCTCATTCACAACTGATATTAGGGCGGATTTTGACAACTTCCATGCAAAAGGTTTCCCCCGACAACCAACTGGCAATTCTTAACAAATTTGGGAATTTGATTGTGTAAAAAGATACGGAATTTACCGAAATTTTCAGAGCACGAAAATATTCATCGTGCGATATCATACGCCAACTTTTGTAACAATTGGCGCGTTGTAACAGATTTCATGGGTACTTTACCATGTTTTTAGTCCAAAAAATGATAAATACACTGAAAATAATGTATAATTCCTCAATTAATTTGGGTAAACATAATCCCTTTTGTCTGAAAGTTGTTGTACTGACATGAATCTACAATCTGCTCACTCAGTCCAAATTTTGTGTCGATTGCTCATTCACAACTGATATTAGGGTGGATTTTGACAACTTCCATGCAAAAGGTTTCCCCCGACAACCAACTGGCAATTCTTAACAAATTTGGGAATTTGATTGTGTAAAAAGGGACGGAATTTACCGACATTTTCAGAGCACGAAAATATTCATCGTGCGATATCATACGCCAACTTTTGTAACAATTGGCGCGTTGTAACAGATTTCATGGGTACTTTACCATGTTTTTAGTCCAAAAAATGACAAATACACTGAAAATAATGTATAATTCCTCAATTAATTTGGGTAAACATAATCCCTTTTGTCTGAAAGTTGTTGTACTGACATGAATCTACAATCTGCTCACTCAGTCCAAATTTTGTGTCGATTGCTCATTCACAAATGATATTAGGGCGGATTTTGACAACTTCCATGCAAAAGGTTTCCCCCGACAACCAACTGGAAATTCTTAACAAATTTGGGAATTTGATTGTGTAAAAAGGGACGGAATTTACCGACATTTTCAGAGCACGAAAATATTCATCGTGCGATATAATACGCCAACTTTTGTAACAATTGGCGCGTTGTAACAGATTTCATGGGTACTTTACCATGTTTTTAGTCCAAAAAATGATAAATACACTGAAAATAATGTATAATTCCTCAATTAATTTGGGTAAACATAATCCCTTTTGTCTGAAAGTTGTTGTACTGACATGAATCTACAATCTGCTCACTCAGTCCAAATTTTGTGTCCATTGCTCATTCACAACTGATATTAGGGCGGATTTTGACAACTTCCATGCAAAAGGTTTCCCCCGACAACCAACTGGCAATTCTTAACAAATTTGGGAATTTGATTGTGTAAAAAGATACGGAATTTACCGAAATTTTCAGAGCACGAAAATATTCATCGTGCGATATCATACGCCAACTTTTGTAACAATTGGCGCGTTGTAACAGATTTCATGGGTACTTTACCATGTTTTTAGTCCAAAAAATGATAAATACACTGAAAATAATGTATAATTCCTCAATTAATTTGGGTAAACATAATCCCTTTTGTCTGAAAGTTGTTGTACTGACATGAATCTACAATCTGCTCACTCAGTCCAAATTTTGTGTCGATTGCTCATTCACAACTGATATTAGGGCGGATTTTGACAACTTCCATGCAAAAGGTTTCCCCCGACAACCAACTGGCAATTCTTAACAAATTTGGGAATTTGATTGTGTAAAAAGGGACGGAATTTACCGACATTTTCAGAGCACGAAAATATTCATCGTGCGATATCATACGCCAACTTTTGTAACAATTGGCGCGTTGTAACAGATTTCATGGGTACTTTACCATGTTTTTAGTCCAAAAAATGATAAATACACTGAAAATAATGTATAATTCCTCAATTAATTTGGGTAAACATAATCCCTTTTGTCTGAAAGTTGTTGTACTGACATGAATCTACAATCTGCTCACTCAGTCCAAATTTTGTGTCCATTGCTCATTCACAACTGATATTAGGGCGGATTTTGACAACTTCCATGCAAAAGGTTTCCCCCGACAACCAACTGGCAATTCTTAACAAATTTGGGAATTTGATTGTGTAAAAAAGGACGGAATTTACCCTCCAAAATCCTCCAATATCAATCATTGCATTATTTGGAGGATTTAGGAAAATATAGACATGCAACCCAGCATTTATATGTCGATATGTAAAATATTCCCATAATTAATTTAGCGTTCTGGAATTGAGATTCAGTGTCGCAATTATTTCCAGTCTCCCAAAATTTAGTGGTCTTTTTGTGTTGAATTAGATCTGTGTCAACTCGAGAAAAAAAAGAGGCACTGCTAATTAAATTCATTTTTACTAAAAATCTGGGCTAATGCTAATAAACGATGTATAATTTTTTTTTAAAGATCCCTTTCAATAAATACTGTATTTTTGTATTCGAGAGGCGTATACAGGTAGATTCAATTTAACCTTGGAAATTATATTTGAAGGTGTCAAAATAGTTTTCTTTTTTTAATTGCGCCATAAAAACAATTATCATTTTTGAAGAAAATTAAAATTGAAAGTTTGGCCTAATCATTTGCAGTGAAATATCCTTGTCCAAACATTTTACATGAATTCACAAGCATTTGTTCCACTTTTGCAACATATAATAACAGGGGCCTTGTACCCCAGACCATTTTGGTGGGCAATAAGTACTTGGCCAGCATACAAGCAAGCAAGCAAGCAAGCTTTTGTTATTCAAATTTATGGGTAATAATCTTTCTATGTGCCAGGTATCCTGTGCAGTGTTCCCCTTCAAACTGTCCACCTTAACTCATGTACCAAGATGAGTGAGAGTGGAAGCTTTTGTTATTCAAATTGAAGGGTAATAAACCATCTTCTATATATGCCAGGTACATGTATCCTGTGCAATGTACACTATATGGTAAACTGTACATCCTCACTCTTGCAGATTATCTAGTAGATTATATAGTTTTACTCTTAAATGTACATTTTGTACTTATATACCTCAAATACAAATTAAAAGCAGTAAAACAGTGATTTTCACAGCATTTCATTTAAGGCCTGCCAAACAATAATTGACGGCAATTTTTTATTTTATGCATAGACATACCATGGACATACCTACATGTATGGGTATAGACATACGCATACATGTAGGTATGTCCATGGTATGTCTATGCATAAAGTAAAAAATGCAAGTTAAACAAAACTATTTATGTGAAAACAAATGGTAAAACTGATGCCAAAAATTAATGTATACATTTTGAGTCTGCAGATACACACGGAAGTGTACGCTTAACACTTAAATGTAGGTGGTTCTTGATTCAACCCGGACAAACTTTTTTACAAAACCTATGAAAATCAATAGTTCCAGAGAAAAATTGTTGTCGATTATTGTTTGGCAGGCCTTAACTAAATGAAATGCTGTGAAAATCACTGTTTCACTGCTTTTAATTTGTATTTGAGGTATATAAGTACAAAATGTACATTTAAGAGTAAAACTATATAATCTAGATAATCTGCAAGAGTGAGGATGTACAGTTTACCATATAGTGTACATTGCACAGGATACATGTACCTGGCACATATAGAAGATGGTTTATTACCCTTAAATTTGAATAACAAAAGCTTCCACTCTCACTCATCTTGGTACATGAGTTAAGGTGGACAGTTTGAAGGGGAACGCTGCACAGGATACCTGGCACATAGAAAGATTATTACCCATAAATTTGAATAACAAAAGCTTGCTTGCTTGCTTGCTTGTATGCTGGCCAAGTACTTATTGCCCACCAAAATGGTCTGGGGTACAAGGCCCCTGTTATTATATGTTGCAAAAGTGGAACAAATGCTTGTGAATTCATGTAAAATGCTTGGACAAGGATATTTCACTGCAAATGATTAGGCCAAACTTTCAATTTTAATTTTCTTCAAAAATGATAATTGTTTTTATGGCGCAATTAAAAAAAGAAAACTATTTTGACACCTTCAAATATAATTTCCAAGGTTAAATTGAATCTACCTGTATACGCCTCTCGAATACAAAAATACAGTATTTATCGAAAGGGATCTTTAAAAAAAAATTATACATCGTTTATTAGCATTAGCCCAGATTTTCAGTAAAAATGAATTTAATTAGCAGTGCCTCTTTATTTTCTCAAGTTGACACAGATCTAATTCAACACAAAAAGACCACTAAATTTTGGGAGACTGGAAATAATTGCGACACTGAATCTCAATTCCAGAACGCTAAATTAATTATGGGAATATTTTACATATCGACATATAAATGCTGGGTTGCATGTCTATATTTTCCTAAATCCTCCAAATAATGCAATGATTGATATTGGAGGATTTTGGAGGGTAAATTCCGTCCTTTTTTACTCAATCAAATTCCCAAATTTGTTAAGAATTGCCAGTTGGTTGTCGGTGGAAAACCTTTTGCATGGAAGTTGTCAAAATCCGCCCTAATATCAGTTGTGAATGAGCAATCGACACAAAATTTGGACTGAGTGAGCAGATTGTAGATTCATGTCAGTACAACAACTTTCAGACAAAAGGGATCATGTTTACCCAAATTAATTGAGGAATTATACATTATTTTCAGTGTATTTATCATTTTTTTGACTAAAAACATGGTAAAGTACCCATGAAATCTGTTACAACGCGCCAATTGTTACAAAAGTTGGCGTATGATATCGCACGATGAAAATTTTCGTGCTCTGAAAATTTCGGTAAATTCCGTCCCTTTTTACACAATCAAATTCCCAAATTTGTTAAGAATTGCCAGTTGGTTGTCGGGGGAAACCTTTTGCATGGAAGTTGTCAAAATCCGCCCTAATATCAGTTGTGAATGAGCAATCGACACAAAATTCGGACTGAGTGAGCAGATTGTAGATTCATGTCAGTACAACAACTTTCAGACAAAAGGGATTATGTTTACCCAAATTAATTGAGGAATTATACATTATTTTCAGTGTATTTATCATTTTTTGGACTAAAAACATGGTAAAGTACCCATGAAATCTGTTACAACGCGCCAATTGTTACAAAAGTTGGCGTATGATATCGCACGATGAATATTTTCGTGCTCTGAAAATTTCGGTAAATTCCGTCCCTTTTTACACAATCAAATTTCCAAATTTGTTAAGAATTGCCAGTTGGTTGTCGGGGGAAACCTTTTGCATGGAAGTTGTCAAAATCCGCCCTAATATCAGTTGTGAATGAGCAATCGACACAAAATTTGGACTGAGTGAGCAGATTGTAGATTTATGTCAGTACAACAACTTTCAGACAAGGGATTATGTTTACCCAAATTAATTGAGGAATTATACATTATTTTCAGTGTATTTATCATTTTTTGGACTAAAAACATGGTAAAGTACCCATGAAATATGTTACAACGCGCCAATTGTTACAAAAGTTGGCGTATGATATCGCACGATGAATATTTTCGTGCTCTGAAAATTTCGGTAAATTCCGTCCCTTTTTACACAATCAAATTCCCAAATTTGTTAAGAATTGCCAGTTGGTTGTCGGGGGAAACCTTTTGCATGGAAGTTGTCAAAATCCGCCCTAATATCAGTTGTGAATGAGCAATCGACACAAAATTTGGACTGAGTGAGCAGATTGTAGATTCATGTCAGTACAACAACTTTCAGACAAAAGGGATTATGTTTACCCAAATTAATTGAGGAATTATACATTATTTTCAGTGTATTTATCATTTTTTGGACTAAAAACATGGTAAAGTACCCATGAAATCTGTTACAACGCGCCAATTGTTACAAAAGTTGGCGTATGATATCGCACGATGAATATTTTCGTGCTCTGAAAATTTCGGTAAATTCCGTCCCTTTTTACACAATCAAATTCCCAAATTTGTTAAGAATTGCCAGTTGGTTGTCGGGGGAAACCTTTTGCATGGAAGTTGTTAAAATCCGCCCTAATATCAGTTGTGAATGAGCAATCGACACAAAATTTGGACTGAGTGAGCAGATTGTAGATTCATGTCAGTACAACAACTTTCAGACAAAAGGGATTATGTTTACCCAAATTAATTGAGGAATTATACATTATTTTCAGTGTACTCATTTTTTTGACTAAAAACATGGTAAAGTACCCATGAAATCTGTTACAACGCGCCAATTGTTACAAAAGTTGGCGTATGATATCGCACGATGAATATTTTCGTGCTCTGAAAATTTTGGTAAATTTCGTCCTTTTTTACGCAATCAAATTCGCAAATTTGTTAAATTGAATCTACCTGTATACGCCTCTCGAATACAAAAATACAGTATTTATCCAATTCAACACAAAAAGACCACTAAATTTTGGGAGACCGGAAATAATTGCGACACTGAATCTCAATTCCAGAACGCTAAATTAATTATGGGAATATTTTACATATCGACATATAAATGCTGGGTTGCATGTCTACCGTATATTTTTCTAAATCCTCCAAATAATGCAATGATTGATATTGGAGGATTTTGGAGGGTAAAGTTCCGTCCTTTTTTACACAATAAAATTCCCAAATTTGTTAAGAATTGCCAGTTGGTTGTCGGGGACAATACCATAACTATTGCACGTAAAGCTCGTACGTACAGATACAAGTGAAATATTCACTTTATTTAAGTACCTTGTTGCGTGAAAATTTAACCAAACTAAGTGACGATTTTAATGATTTGAAAAACGTCTTTGATCGCAACAGGGATGTGGGCCTTTTCCAAACCCCCGGCTTTTTTTTCTCATTTTTCCCCAGTTTATCTTGACAAATACTTTAATTAAATGATGCAAGAAATTGTAATAATCAAACCTGCTTAACTACAGATAATTAGTTTATATTGAAATCCCCTAATTTGCATAATTTATGCAAAAATGTTGATTGTTAAGGGAACCTTATTTGTCCCCAATTAATGTTGAAAAATAGATGGATGTACTACGGGCATGAGGCTCAACTATGGATGACAGTTTTGCATCATCAAGGTAGTCCTAGCCTTTTTCATCTTCAGGCTCACTGGTGGTGGTATCCATACTGGAACATCACTGCCACAAGAGAAGGACCACAGAAAAGCTGCAAAAATAATTGAACAAATTATTTGCCTTAATTTGTTACAAAGAGAAGGTGTAGAGCCAAGGAAATGCGATTTACTGATTGGAGTATAACAACAAAAGGAAATACTAAAGAACCAATAACAACTTATTCAAAATCAATAAAACAGAAATTATCAAACAAAATATACTTATTATTTAAAAAAGACTTTAGTACATGTAGTAAAATCATGTTCCACTCCTCACATAGGGATGTCCATAATGATAAAATATTTGTAAAAATGGAGGCAGAAGAAATAATCACGATTATAAAAAACATAATATGCCAGAAGAAAATTATTACCCTAAACGTTTATTAATTGGATTATTGCCACGTTAAAATGAATTATTTAAGCGCAAAACGCGCCAGATAAGCGTCACAAAATGTACAACCCCTGTTTAGGTAAATGTTATCGCCCAAAATGGCAACACGCTCGCTTAAGTTGTCTTTCGTAAAATGGGAACGGTTTTGCTTTAAATTCACAACTAAAAATGTTTAATTGGTGTATCTGATATCACGTATTGTCTTTGAATGTTAATAAATTCAACATCAGTTACGAAATTGGGACACAATTTTGCACAGATTGACGTTAAAACGCAGGTTTTCTAACGCTGCATCGTCGCTTGTTTCACGGGAATTACGAGATCATCGTGTACTATGTTGGGACGGCGGTGGTACGGTGTGCACACCACTGGCACTGCCGTCCCAACACGGCGTGGAAAGTGGTCGCGCGAGCGAAGTCTCGGATTCCAACTCAACATGCCCCCCTAAGGCTAAAAGTACATTTTTTCGACAAATGGTAGGCCTTACGGACTTTTTGTCAGTATGGTAGGATTGTTTAATGTCTACTTTTGTATACATACCTTGTCGTTTGGTGATTCTTGTTGATTATGGATCGCTTTAGGACCGTGAAAAACTGTTTTCGATCGCAAAAATTGGAACCCGTTGTCGATTTTGTACGCGAACGGACCCGAAGTAAGCAGCATACTCTTTCCGATGATGACGTTTTCTAAGCCAACCATACAGCATACAGCACCGTTTTGTATAACCATAACGGATTGCCGTTTATCGGCAGTAGTACCAGGATTTGGGTGTAAATTATATGCCACAAAGTGACATTTCCCAGCCTATTGAAATTCCAAAGTAATGGTAGGCCACATGTTTGCCTACTGGCTGATACAATGTAGTACATGTTGTAGGTCAGCTGTCAATCATTGTCTGGATTTCTTGCCCCTACTTGGAATATATTCGGAAAATACTCCCGAATATTTCTCCTGTGGTTTTACTTTATTTCTCTTGCACTATAAAGCGTTTATTATGTAAAATTACATCACGGAACCATTATAAATTAAAAAATGTAACGAGCTCTTACAATTTCCACGAAATAGATCGTTTTTGTTAAAGACAAGAAAAACGGAAAATAAATCGTATTAAATTTTACCCTTAAATTTGTTGGAAAAATGTTTAGGAGCTCAAAATATTAGGTGTTAAGGTTCCGTTTATTTTTTGTATTCTTCCTTTTTTAAAAACAATGAAACCAGAAATAAATGTTATTAAATAAACCTTGAATTGATTTCGCTAGCCTTGTAGTTGTCAGGTGTACCTGTATGTCGATTTTCTTAGATATCAGAAAAACCAAGAATAAAATCGTATTATTATTTACCCCTGGAATCGGTTGGGAAAATTGTAGAAGTTCATTCAAATAAGTCTTTAAGTATCCTTTCTCTTTTTTTCTTCTTTAAAAACAAAGACAATAACATAATTAACCTTAGGAATATAACCTTTTTTTGTTCATCTTAATACATTTTGTAAATAGGTACGGCAAACTTTTTTTCAAAATTACTTACAGCCAACTTAATGACCATCGGTTGGGACTAGAGATAAATAAATTCACTCCAGGAATAAACCGATCAGGGCCTATTAAATAAAATCTGTGTCTGCCTGGCAAGGGTTGGCGTAGGTAAATACAATGTATCTTTGTTGGAGATAAGCGGGCCTGGACAACATTCTTTGAGTAGCACTTTGTGTTGAGAGAACATCTGTGCTGAATGAAAGAAGAAAGTAAACACCCAATGACAATGAAGATTTTTGTAACTGGACCTCAGGATTGGATAACAATCTTTTCACTGGGGAAGTGGTGAGCGGTGCTGAGGCTTTGATGTTGGTCTTTTCAAGAAACTCGGTGGGGTCATTGTAATCTTTTAGGAACTGGTATTGCAATTTTCGGTATAAGCTTAGGCCTACTCTGAAGACGTGTGCGCTTATGCTTATCTTGGCATTTTTTTCACTAGACCGCCGGACTACTTAGGAAAGGGTTTTGACTAGACCGCGCTGTTTTGTGATAGGAATGTTGTTATTCATTGATCGTTTACAACTAACCTTTGTAAGTTAATTAGGTCAAACACTTACCCAGGATGGTTTGGTAACGGTCTCAAATCCTTACAAATATGTGGGCCACCGCAGAATCATTGTCCGAGAGCGCCTATTGCAACAAAAGACACTCCGCTAATCCGCCAACAATGGGCACGCGCTCGGCAAAGTTTTCACGTATTTTGTACGTGAAAGATCAACCCTAGCAACGAGGCTAGCTCCACAAATACGTGATACTTTGACATACGTGAAAAGTGGACTTATCACGTTTTTTAATACGTGAAAGATAAGTCTATTGTTTACTTTTCACGTTTTTTGTTCCAACAAAAGGTTTTCACGTAGTCGGGCTTCATAGTGCGTGTTGCTGTTGGTAAGCGCCGCCATTTTGACAATTTTCCTCGCGTTGACCTTTTAGAAAGGTCATGACAGAGGCTAATGCACTGACCTCAACACCTGGACGGATCATTGTCCATATTCTGCTGTGCTAACACTTGAAGTCGGCGCGAACTGGAAGTGCAACATGGCGTCACTGCTGTGAGCCAATGAAATGTCCAGTTGTAGAGGTCAGTGGATTTACCAACCAACTGAACTCTACACCTGGACATTTCATTGGCTCACAGAGTGACTTCGTGGGTCCGCCATGTTGCACTTCTCTGCATGCCGACTTCAAAATGAAACAATGGATGATCTGTCCATGTATAGAGGTCAGTGGGCTAATGCCGTACCCCTATTTAGCGCCCGTCTAATACCACGTTTTGGATCCAAGACTAGTGCAGTAATTTCTTTCGGGTATTCGGATTGTCTCGCCAAGTTCCGCCTATACATATTTCTGAGTTGTTCGTACATTTCTGAGTTGTTCGTACATTTCTGAGTTGTTCGTACATTTCTGAGTTGTTCGTACATTTATGAGCTGTTTGTTTCTTTTCGAGTTGACGTATATTTCTGAGTTGTTCGTTTATTTATGAGCTGTTTGTTTCTTTCCGAGTTGTTCGTTTATATTTCTGGGTTGCAGTTCGTTTATTCACAGAGCAATGGTTTATTTCGGAGTTGATTGTTTATTTCGGAGTTGCGTGTTTTCTGAGTTGTTTGTTTGATTCGGAGTTGTTTGTTTATTTCGGTCTTACTCGTACGGCGGACGCACAACATTTGTTTGTTTTTTCGTCCATTTCGCGTTTTCTTTTATATATGTTCTGTAAATCTGTAATTGTATTTGGTTTCAATTTGTTGTTTTATTTTATTTTATGTTATTCGTTGTTTTGTTTTTGTGTAATTTCGTTTGTCTTTCGATTCCGTTTTTTTGTGTATTTTCGTTTGTTTAGTTTCGTATTTTTGTGTATTTTCGTTTGTTTAGTTTCGTATTTTTGTGTATTTTCGTATGTTTTTCTATATGTTTTTGGCGTTGCAAGCGTTATTATATAGTTATTTATGTTGTCTTTTTTGCCCTATTGGCCGCCCATATGTTTTTGTGTATAAAAAACAAATTCCATTTAAAATATGATTTTCACAAAAGAAATGTAATCGTGTGTACTGTCAACTGTGTATATTCACACATGGAGGAATGATTCACAGCAGTGCAAAGTGTGTTGTCGGTGCTGTGCGTGTTGTAGGACCACAACCAATCATGCAAAAATGTGAAGAAAAAAAAGTGATAGTTTAAAGAGGATTAGTCCCACTAGTGTGCCCCCGGTATACTGCGATATACAGGGTCACACATCGGCACACGCTAAAATTGGTGGAAAACTTTGCTTTTTCGTGCGCACTCTGTGCGAGGAATTGTGGAGTCGCAATTATACTGGGTGTATTCTCTAATCTCTCAGCTATTACTATCTGGAATTGCGCTTAATCTTACCTTCAAAATTTCGAGAAATTTGGGCATCTTTTTTTTCAGTCGAACTGAGTGCAACACGCAGTTTAGGCTGGATTATAATCCAATGACCCGTGACGTCATTTGAGTGTGCAAAGCGCACGTACCTGGAGGGCGCTTCACGAGTTGAGATGCGACGGCTGTTTCGTGTGCAATGGATTTGCCAAGTATATTTACTCATATTTTATGGGCATGGAACGCAATCGTGGGGATGATAAATAAATCACAGCGACTGAATGGGGAATTGTCAAAGCAACCCTGTTCATGATAACATTATACCTTGTTTGGAGGTTAAATGCAACACAAAACAGCAGTAGCATCTCAACTCGTGAAGCACACTAGGGACTAAAAGAGGATGTGCAGTATTGGTAAGACTAAGAGCGTGATTTTGCACTTCTTTCAAATTCACATCATATCTAGAGGCTCGAGCTCTGGCTGTCGATATTACCAGTATTATTAAATTAGGGTGTTCATGTAAAAAATTATTCTTCCTCCAAAATGCTTAAACTATACACCAAATGAAAGGTCTTGATGAAAGAAATACAATGCTTTTTAAATCGAGATAATCTGATAATTAGTTTGTGAGAAATCCTGTTTTATTTAATTAATTTCACCCCATTCTATGAAGCCTGACCCTACATACATTGTGTATACCCCTGAATGGCCCCAAAACTTGCCTCACACACGGCACGCGAAACGCGGAGCGCACACACACATTCGCGTAATCTTCCAATAGCTGTCATGAATCTAGCTTTACAAAGTTCACTTTCCAGCCGAAACTGCGCACAAAAGAGACTTAAAAATCACAGGTATAGTAGACAAGACAAGTAGACTTTATGTAAATGATAACACGTCACCTACCTTGATTTTTGAGGATTGCACCTAAAAACAAATCGAGTTTATTTTTACTTTTTTCGTAACTTTCATTTTAAATTGTTTATCGGGATGTAGTAAACACTAACTTGTTCAGGACCCCTTCGGAATCAAAATGAAACCCGTTCAACTGTCACTCACTTTATACTAGGGGTTCGGAAAACGTGCCGAGTTAAAACTCTGCGATGTTTTCTGGAAAAATCTGGGGCCGAACGCGTGGACGCGTGAATCGGTTTTTCTCGGGAAAAGTTAGGCGGAGCAAAAGGGCTTCATTCACAAAAAGTATAAGCTGTACATCCACCCTACTGCTATTTTATGTGCATTATTTGATAACTGAAAGTCAGGGGTTTTAAATGAAGGTTTTACTTGCAGTTTGTGACATATAAAAGTCGTACAATTTTGGGGATAAACATTGGTTAGATTTTCGGCGCACGGACAGTCTGTGTGTGGATGTCTTCAGCCGCGGTGAGTGAAACTGAACACCCTAATTAAATACATGAACACATTCTTTTTCTTTTTCCCAGACAAAACAAAATGGCGACCGGACCTGCGATAAGTTTAGCTCTGGAGACGATTAGCAGACAGCATCTGGAGTGCTGCATTTGTCACGAGAGATACGAACGCCCTAAGATTCTAGAATGCCTGCACAGTTTCTGTGAGCAATGTCTGCTAAAATACCACAGCACGAAGCACCAGGGCTGTACGGAGATTCCTTGCCCCGTGTGTCGACAGGAGACGAAGCTTACAGAGGCGGGTGTGCAGGGTCTAAAAACCAACTTTCATCTAATCGGTTTGGTTGAGGAGATTGTACTTCAGGAGAAGGTAGTGAGCTTGGGTAATGCTGGTATTTCATGTGGTATTTGTGAGGAAGCCAATGAGGCAACGCATAGATGTCTGGACTGCGACCAGAATTTGTGCTCAGCCTGTAGCAAAATGCATCTTCGATTCGCAGCAATGTCAAACCACAAGGTGACTCCACTGAAGGACATTCGTAAGGGGAAGGTTACACTGACAAAGAAACCTCAGAAACAACATCACAAAAAATGTCCGATCCACGAGGGTGAAGCAGCAAGGTTCTTTTGCACGACATGTGATGTGTTGATTTGCCGAGATTGTACCGTCGTTGACCACTGTAAGCCAGAACACGCGTACATTGACATGAATCTGGCTTCATCAACGTACAAGCAATCGTTGGCTGTTCTGTTTTCTCAACTTGAAAAATCAATGAAGGAAATCCAAAAATCACGAGAAAAAGTCCCAAGACTGAAAACAAATTTAAATCTCACAATTAAGAAGGTCAAGAAAGAAGTGCAAAACAGAGCAGCTAAGATACGAGCAGAGATCACGGCCCAAGAAAATCGTATCCTTGACGACATCAAAAACATACAATCGGATCGGGAGCAGAAACTGGAAGAATGTGAGAAAACCGCGACCTTGGCTGTGGAGAGGTTTCAGTTTTCACTAGATACAGCTAGAGAGGTGACAAGGACTGCATCGGATAGTGACTTCCTGTCACTCTATCCTACAATCAGCAAAGACTTGAAACTGTTGGCCGGTCAGGCTATTCCTAGAGTTGATGACAGGCTGGCATTTCTGAAGTTCAAGCAGAGTGGGGGGATTGGTGACATCAATCTGGGTAAGGTGGTGATGGAAGACAAGTGGGAGCTGTGTGGGGAGTTTGGTAGAGAGGGAAGCGGTCCAGGACAGTTCAAAGGGGCTATGGGCATTGCTGCTCGTCAACCTGATCAGATTGCAGTGACTGACTACCTCAACAAACGAGTTGTGATCTGCAGCATCGATGGCAACCAGAAAAGCACAATCCCGATGCAAGGACGTAAGTTAAAATTACACGCCATCTGCGAAATAATGCACTTGAAAAAATTTCCTTCGCTCTTTACTTGTAATATTCTCTGTATTTTTTCTTTTTACAAATATCGTTTAAAAAAATTAAAAATAAAACTCTATTGAAACTGTAAATTTGAAACAGAATACTGATCTATTGAAGTTAATATTCATGACATGAGAATGTTTTTCAATTTCAATGTATATGAAACAAACTGTCAAAGTCCAAGAAAAAACATCTTATAAATACTGTAAAGTGAATATAAAAATTGTTTTTGCGTAAACATCAGAATACGCGGGTTTACACTCCCAAAACCTGTGTTTACCGAGTAAACAGACTTTAATTTGTTGGCTAAAATTTAACATGTTTAGCAGCTAAAAACCTGTGTCCAATTCCTAATGTCTAAACACTATCCATCCTCATGCTAAACATGTTTAGCATGTAAACATATTTACAAACTTATTGCAATAAAGTGTTTAGAAAAGTGTTTACTCGCGAAACGTACAGTTTTTTGCAGTGTATGTTTATTTATTTATTTATTCCATTTCTTTACCCAGTGTGCCCAAACAGTTTAAAACTGGTTTTCATTGGGGCCCTGCATACATCATCAAATAAAATAACAGTACATATTATAAATACAAGGATATTACAGGAATTCAAAACACTAATACTAATTCTGATTTACGAGATAGGCGAAAACCCGCCAAATAAAAAAAAAAAATTTAGGTGAAAAATAAGAAGGGGAAAATTCCTATCCGGCTCCACATTATAGTGGCAACCAAGTTCTAACTCCGTAGATCAGCGCAATTGGCATAATATCTGACACTCAGATGACATGTCGGAGCTCCGATTTAAATGTGCTTAATGAGTCCAATGTTCGCAATTGTTCGGGCAGATTATTCCAAATAGTAGCATTCTTTTTTGGCGAAAAGAACTTTCAGTACCGTGTGGGTTGATTGTCTTGTTTCGCGAATTACTGTAAGTGGTTTGAAAATATTTGTCATACTACAAAGGAGTCATTTTGTTGATACTTTTGAAGACAAGAATAGCCTTTTTTGACTTGACTCTTTTTGAAAAAGGAGCCCAATTAAGACGAGCAAACATATCCTCTGAAGGGAGGGAGGTACATTCAAGGATTATCCGCGCGGCTCTTTTGAGACATTTGTTTAACTATTATCGTGAGATATGTACCTTCCTCCCCACACAGTACAACAATACTCTAATGTTGGCATTTACTTACAAATAGTGTGTGCAAGCTGTGCTGAGGAACACAATCACGGATTCTGTATAGAGTGAGCGCCTAGCAGGCAGTACCTCTCATGAGCTCCATAATTGTTAAGTTTACTTTACTACTTTACTTCTTGGTCAATACACCATACCAGTTTGATAGATGTCAAGTCATCAGGATCACCCTATACCATTTTGGGTCTGTTTTGCTGGCTACTTTGGAAAATCTAAGGATAACTAGTTTTGCAGTTTGTCTTAATGATTGACCACCATTACATGCATCCACCATGTATCCCGCATTAGGCTTTTGAGTTCACTCATCCAGACCGTCCATTGTCTTCATGAATATCTCTTGGACACAACAATGAAGTCAGTCAACCTGATAGCCATTGTGCTCATAGCTAGTGTCTACACTGGGAAAGAATGAACACCCCCATGTATACAAGTGCAGCAGCAATGAATGCAATGTCCAGTTGAAACCCAGAAATCGCATAGCATACTATGCCAATTCTACATCAACCTTCCAACTGCGAATCCTGTTATCTGGAGATGTTAGCTTGAACCCTGGACCTAGGAGCTCTGACATTATTACTACCGGTGAGCATTACTATTCATGTGATACGTCTATACCAATGACTATGTATACACTCCCATCCACATGCTTATGACAGAAATAAATTGCTGCAAATTAATCGTGAAAGCCAGTTTCTGACAACATGTCGACTTCAGGATCACCACCATCACCCGCTAATGGACTCTCTTTAGTAGACTTCATGAGTGAATTTGATACCTTCTTAACTGATCTATATGTCATCCCAGGCAAACTACTTCTGTTAGGTGATTTCAACTTTCATGTAGACAATCCTACCAAGACAGATGTGAATGGGTTTCTTCAGGCTATATCAGCAGACAGCTTAGTCCAACATGTTACTGGGCCAACTCATTCGCATGGACACACGCTTGATCTTGTCTTCACAAGAGACTCTGAGTTTATAATCCAGAAATGCAGTGTCCGAGACATGCTCATGTCTGACCACTCGGTGGTTAGTCTGGAATTGGCTATTGCTGCTAACCAACGTGAGAGGATAACGAGAACCTCGCGTAATTATCGTACAATTGACAGGGATAAATTCACAGATTCTCTTCAACAATCCACTCAATTATTTTCACAACATGGAGATGCTGAGTCTGGTTTTGAATGGTATAATGATACGTTAAGAGGTCTTCTCGATTCCTTTGCCCTAGTGACTGTAAAGACCTGTGCAGCACGCCGAAGAATGCCTTGGTACTCTGGTGAGATTCATCTCGCTAGACGGAGAAAGCGCAGAGCTGAAAGGAAGTGGTGTAAAAGTGATTCCGCAATAGACCGTAATAACTACCTCATTGAAAAACGTGAAACATCAAATCTGATTTGCCGTACAAAGATATGTTGTCTACTTCTGATACCAAAGAAGTCTACAAGACTCTAGACCACCTTTTGAACCGAAAGGCCTTGTGTCTTCCTTTCCACGACTATGCTGAAACCCTGTGCAACCAGTTCTCTACATTCTTCGTCAACAAGATTGAGAAGATCCAACAAAATCTGGGGAATATCTCCTCAAGCTCTGAACGCTCCTTTGAATCTAGACCACTTTCATCTCCATCTATGGTCTGCTTCGATCCAACAACTGAAGATGAGATACTGAAAATCATCAAGGCATCAGCGACTATAAGTCGTGCAGCCTGGACCCAATTCCTACTTGGTTCATAAAGGAAAACATCCAAGACCTTCTTCCCATCATAACAGAGGTAGTCAACTCGTCACTCTCATCTGGAATCCTTCCATCGACGGCAAGAACTGCGGTCATTCGACCACTTCTCAAAAAGTCATCACTCGACAGAAACTGTCTCTCGATCCAACTACAGACCAGTTGCCAATCTGAGTTTTCTTGGAAAGATTATTGAGAAAGTTTTTTGTCGTCGATTAATGGATAACATGACTGAAAACGACCTGTATGAGCAATACCAATCAGCGTACAGACTTCTCCATAGCACCGAAACCGCTCTTGTGAAGGTGAAAAACGACATAATGTTTGCATTAGATAAAGGCCATACATGTAGCATTGCTGTTATCACTCGATCTCTCGGCAGCATTTGATACCATCGACCGGCAAATCTTGATCTCTCGTATGTCAAGTAGAATAGGAGTCGATGGCACTGCACTCCGGCCGGTGGTTCAAATCCTACATTGAAGACTGGACCACTAAAATAGAAATAAATGGAAAGTCATCTCAACCCAGCAGGAGTTCGATAGGTCTTCCACAAAAATCTGTCTTCGGGCCGATTGGCTACACCATCTATATACTCTACCTGTTGGAGACATCGCTCGTCATCATAACATATTCTACCACACTTATGCTGATGACATACAACTCTATAACATTTGATCCGAAGAAGGCTTTCAGCCTAGATGAAGCATTAAAGTCACTTTCTTCTTGTGTGGTAGACATCAACACTTGGATGACACATAACAGACTGAAACTGAATGAAGAAAATACTGAATTTCTTGCAATTGGTTCTGTTCATCATCCTTCGTTGCCTTGGAAATGTTACTCTCAATGTAGGTTCCACAGTTATTGTACCTTCTAAATCAGCCAAATCTTTGATTGTAATATGTCTATGTTAGAGCAAGTTAATCATTTATGTAAGTCTGTTAGGTTCCATCTAAAAAACATATCCTAAATTAGGAAGTACATAACTGAAGATATCTGTCATAGTGCTGTACGCTGTCATATTTTGTCAAGATTAGACTATTGCAACTGCCTTTTAACATCTGTTCCCCAGGCATACTTGAAGCGGCTGCAAAGTTTACAGAACTGGGCAGCTCGCATTATCTTTAAGCTAGATCGTCGTCATGACTCCAGTCCTCTACTTAAATCTTTCCACTGGCTTCCCGTTAAAGAAAGAATTTTCTTCAAAGTACTTTTGTTTGTTTTTAAAGCCTTCCATGACCAGACGCCATTATATCAAGGATTGCTTTACTTTTCATAACCCATCTCGCCCTAATCTTCGCTCTTCTCGAGACCCATTTTTGCTTACCATTCCCAGGACCCGTAGCAAATCTGGCGATCGCACATTCACTGTAACTGCATCCACAGAATGGAACAACATCCCTTCTTTCATTAAAGCCGCAAAATCCACAGACCAATTTAAAAAAATTCTGAAAACACATCTCTTTCCTGTTTAAGCTTTTCTCTTTTTCTCATACTTTTCAAACATTGTGTAGGGTATGTAGCTTTCCGATAAGATTTTGTTGTTTATTGTGCATTTTCTGTTTTTGTAAGCGCTGTGATGTAGTTTTCTATGGGGAGCGTTTCTAAATACCTGTAATTATTATTATTTATTATTATTATTAGTATACCTAATTTAGACACCACATTATTTCTTACGTATTCGACATGTGGGCCCCAACTTAATGCTTCATCAATAATTACACCCAAACATTTATAAGACTTCACATTTTCAATACGACTACCAGCAATGCATACATTTAAATTAACATTAGATATTTTCTGCCTAGTACCAATAAGCATGCATTTGGTTTTGGTGGCATTTAAAGCTAGCTTGTTTCTTTCGCACCAGTTTTGAAAACTAGTAAGAGCTGTATTTAAGCTACTTTCTATTATATTAATGTTGGAGGAGCTACACGTTAATGTGGAGTCATCTGCATACATAAATAAGTTGCAGTTTGGGGCAATACAAAATGGAAAGTCACTAGTATAAACAATGAATAAAAGTGGACCTAGTATCGACCCCTGTGGAACACCAGTGTTTACGGACAGGACCTTTGATATGGTGCCGCCAATATTTACAGACTGACTACGTTCACTTAGGTACGACTTAAACCAATTTATTACAGAAGATGACATGTTCATCCTTTCTAGTTTCTTTAGTAAGATTTCATGATCAACACAATCAAATGCTTTACTGAGATCAATAAACACACTGCCTGTAACTTGTCCATTCTCCATGGCCGCAAAACACTTGTTTGTTAAGTCATGTAGCGTGCTTTCAGTTGAGTGCAGGGGTCTAAATCCTGACTGGCAACTAGGAATCCGATTGTTTTCATCAAGATATCTATATACCGATGAGTGCACCCATCTTTCAAAAATCTTAGAGATAATTGGCAGTATAGAAATAGGACGATAGTTACCTGTACTACATTTATCTCCTCCCTTGTGAATTGGTGTTACTAAAGCATGTTTCCAATCTTTAGGGTATCGCTCACATCTTATAGACAGGTTAACAATATGAGTTAAAGATTTAATGATATAAGGTGAAGCAATTTTAATCATTTTAACACTAATTCCATCCGGACCTGTTGCTTTCCCAACCGACATGGATGATATTTGCTTTCGAACAAACTCTTCTGTAATGTTAGGTACTACGCAATCTTCATCAACAGAATCACTCGGCATGGAAGACTTTTTTGTTTTTATTCTGTATCGCACATTATATTCACACATAAAGATAAATCACGGTGAAGCATGTTATGCCCCACAATCTGGGGCATAAATAAACACCAAACATAACAAAATCATGCAATATAAATTATAAGACGCGGTGATTTCTCAAACTTGTGTACCAAATCTTAACAGCAGTTTTCACTCTTTTAAGAATGTCTGTGTTGAAAGGATTGTGCAATAAATGCATAATGGTCGTTTGTTTGTTTTGACATGACTCCTACAGGTCCACTCGGCATCGCAGCTACACGCACCAACAATCGTTTGGTGGTTGTTGAGGTCGGCGCATCCCGTGTAAAGGTATTTAACGGAGACAACACGCTGGCCTACGAGTTCCCAACGGTGCCCACGAGTGAGGTTGGTAAGACCGCAGTTGACCTTTGGAGTGTAGCTGTCAAGAATGATGGTACCATCCTTGTAGGTGATATCAAGAGGCTGGTGTTGACTGAACACAGCCCCACTGATGGTGAGCTCCTACGTACCATACCAGTCAAGGTTGCACCTCACTTTCTGGCTGTAGACAGCAATGATAGAATTGTCATCAGTTCACAGTCACAGACAGTAAATGTTGCCGATGGCAATGGTACTACACGGCGCACCATCAAACCCACCATCAATGGTCAACCAGTAAAGTACTGCACCGGTGTGTACACTGATAGCTCAGGTATCTATGTTGCAATGTATAATGGTATTACCATGGGTCATATCCACCACTATGACCCTAAAGGTGGATTTCTCAAGTGCATTGCACAGGGTCTGTACTCTCCCCGCGGAATCACATTCACATCAGATGGGCAGCTGGCAGTGGCTGACTACTACTCAGTCAAGATGTATCACCAGGTGTGACATTGTAATCAGTCATGTCCGTTTCTAATCCCCAATGACATGGCAATAGTTCAGTTTACGTTCTACATTTGTACATTGTTTGGTCATTGTTAACAGAAACCGGAAACTAAGGGAATCCCTTGTCAACTAACGCGCAGTGTGACGTCACAAATTTATTAAACACATTATCTATCACACACAAAATATAAAACCCAATAATTGATTTTTATCGCATCGTAATTATTCAAATCGAACAAAATAATGTTCTCTGAAACTCTTAACTTATGTTAAGAGCCACACATTCACAAAGAGCCAAACATTTCAAAAATAAAACAAATTCTTTTCGATTTGTTTCTCACTATTTTGCTTTAAAATTTTTTACTTAAACATTTTGACATGCTTCTGTGAACAAAACATCATTAATTATATTAATTACAAAAGTTGTTGCAAATAAAGTAGTATTTTTTGAAGTTTTAAAGTAGGAGAAAATCTTCCTGCGATTATCTCAAAAATGCTTTTTCTTCAAAATCCACACATGTGGCTTATTGGTGGAACTACATGTACATGTATGATAATCCGCATCATATACTGTAGCTGACCATTTTAATAGTTATTTTACTGTGATTGGTCAAACCCTCGGTGATAAAATCACCCAAACAAACTGTTATGATTATTTGTCAAATCCTAATCTTTCTTCCCCGAGTAATTAACGGGTCAATAAATCATTGATATCGTACATAACCTGCCAAAGAAAAAAACTGCAGGTTGTGATCTAATAAACAGTTCGCTAATAAAGAAAATTACTTGTGCACTTTTTAAGCCTTAACCAGTTCGCGCCGGATGACGTATATAAACGCAAACATTTCCCAAAATTCAAAACGGATGACGCATAAACACGCCAAGTTCAAGTTCGGAAATGTATGTCAGCAGCGCGCAAGGCCGGAAATGCGTGGGTGTGCTTCCCGGCACTATCAGCCTGAACACGCTTCGGATCAAGTTTCGTTAAAAATAATCCCGCCCGTCGGCTCGGCGTTGTTAAAATAATCCCGGCGCGAACTGGTTAAACCTCCTCATCGTGAATGTTCCCCATCTCGACAGGAATAGTTCCTGAAAAAGTGAAAGTTGCCAGAGTTACTCCTATCTTCAAGAGTTGCTAGTTCGAAATTGGTTGATTATTATAGACCAATCTCAATTAAAACTACACTTAGTCGTACCGCTATTAAAAATATGTATTATACTTAGTAATATAATATAATTATCTAATATACAGTTTTGTTAACGAGAAAATCACTCGACATTGCACGCTATCACTCAATTAGTTGATAAAGTAACTACTAATATTAATTCACCCCTTGGAACATTTTGTTTGACCTTTCTATTGCATTTGGTAGTTGGTACTATTAACCATGGTATTATAATTATTTGTCTTTAGAGGGTTAGGAGTCTTCTCTCTAAAATAATCCCATATGGTGTCCACCGTGACAATTGGACCTCTTTTGTTCTCTATTTACATTAATTCCTATACAAAATCGTCAAAATCATGTTTTTGTTAATTATGTTTGCTGATGGCAGTATTAGTCATAATAACATTTTGGTACTTGACTACTTGCAGATATAGCTAATCTGGAACTATACTTTTAATATAGGTTTTCCTGGTCAGTTTAATATATTTGGCAACCAAATTTCCACACGAATTTGGATGCACGTTTTATATCAACATTTCAATTAACTAAAATAGATTGTTCGATTTCAATCTCGATTATCATCCAACTGTATTTTGCAACGATTCAATTTCAAGAATGAGGCATTATTTCACATTGGGTCATTTTAATTCGCTCGAGCTTCCAGTTGCGCCAGTTTGGCCATTCAAATTCACCTTTAGGCAAACATTTATGGAAGAAATTCGACAACGGTTCAGTTCATTTGGAGTTATACAGTGCCTTAATCCAAATTGATTAAGTAAATAAGAACTTTTCTAACAAAATCCTGCCACAAAGAAGCAGCAAAAAAACACCAACCAAATTGATTGTGTAACCCGGAAAAATGGCACAGTTGAATAAATGAATAAAAAATAGGAAAACCGCTTAGAGTTGGGGAACTCGCTTGTTAAAAATAAGAGAAAACCAGGATCGATAGGAAAAGGTCGCGAACTATTCTTAAACAAATTGGGACAAAAAAAGAAAATTTGGTTTACCTTCAAAGACAAAATGACTTATTTAATTTCCCAAACAAACCTTCAGATAACAAAATAACAAACTTAAAAAAAATACTTTCGTCTAACAAAAACCAACACAGCACTAAAGTGAAATATAATCTACAGACAATCAAACATCTACCAGAACGATTGAGCGGTATGGAAAAGGGAGAAAGCAGCTGTCCAGTATAGATGTGTAATGTTCGCTGCTCACCTGCTCACTGACTAGCCAAACACATGGTTAGTGCCAGGACAACTAAAACGGTCTGGTGCTCTTAAACAATCAACTAAAATATGCACAGTGAACTTTGGGTACAAGAGAGAAGTCTGGTGCTCTTACAATTAACTAACATATGTACAGTGGACTTCGGGTACTAGACAGGGGTGCCACTCCTAGGACTATTTTACAAAGAAAAATTTAATCACATCAATTCTCTAAGGGGGAACTCACACTATAATAAGACAGCGGAATTTCACTCCCTTACACTCACCACTGCTAAAACCTATTGTTGTCCTCAACAATACTTTAACTTAACTGCAGTGCTGCTCAAAGAATAACGCTACGTCAAAAACAACATCTTGGGATGTGTCATGGACCTGAGTCTAAGGACAACAAACTAAAAAATTGCATGTTAAACCACAATCTAGTTATAATTCCAGAGTCCAAAACGATTCGGAGGTTTGATGTGTCTTTGAGGACGAACGGACTGCATCTCCTCTTCATCGCACGCGTCATCCACGTGGCTTGAATCAGCGTCGTCATCAGATGTGGAGATGTTGCTTTCAGTCTCTGCTGTCGTAGGTTGCAGATATGTGTCTCGGGATGTTCTGTCACGGTGGTAGTCGTCCGAGAGTGCGTCTTCATCAGTACTGGAATGTGTTGCCAAAGGATCATCTGGGGGGGCCTGTAGAGCTTCATCACTCGCATCAGATGTGGAGGAAGGGGGTACGTCAAAGGGGCAAGGTGTCAGCATGTTCCTGTGTAGTGTTCTCATCTTCGTTGAGTCCTTACGGCGTACGACATAGGCAGGAAAGGCGGGTAGCTTCCGTACTATCACATGTGGCCATTCCTCCCAGTTATCCTTAAGTTTGCACTTCCCACGGGGCGTCTTGTTCTGAACTAATACGTGATCACCTGACTTAAGGACACCTTCACGTACCTTTTGATCATATGCAGTCTTCTGTTTCTGTCTGGCCCTGTCTGCAGCTGCACTTGCTTCGTGGTATGCTGTGCGCATATGTCGTCGTAGTCTTCTCACATATTCTGAAGGAGATTTGCCGATCTTCTTATCACACTCTTCGGGACTTCTTTGTGGCTGGAACAGGTCAGCGGGCAGTTTGGGCTCTCGCAGGAACATCATGAAGAAAGGGGAATAACCCGTGGATTCATGCTTCGTCGAGTTGTATGCATGGGTCATCGTTTCTGCGTACATGGCCCAATTTACCTTCTGGTCTGGCTCTAAAGTACCGAACATTGAGAGTAGTGTGCGGTTGAAGCGCTCTGTCATGCCATTACCTTGGGGGTGATACGGGGTCGTACGGCTCTTAGTGATACCCATCAACCTGCAGAGCTCTTTGATGATCCCGGCCTCAAAGCACTTCCCTTGGTCTGAATGTATCCTTTCTGGGATATTCCAAGATATTCTCGTAGCCTCCCTTAGACTTCTCTAGGCTGAGGAAGTCTATGCAGACTAGTTCTAGCGGGCGTGTAGAACGAATATTTTGCAGACCAGCACATCTCTTCCCAACCGGCAGCTTACGAAGGGTACACCTCTTACATTTCTCAATGTATTGCTTGACTTCGGTGTGCATACCTGGCCAGAAGTACCGTTCCTTCACCAGCTGAAGGGTTTTACTGAAACCAAGGTGGCCCATGGTGTTATGCAGATAGGTCAGGACTTGATGTCTCATGGCACGAGGAAGAACGAGGATATGTCTTGCTCCACTTTCACCTTCTTTGCGGTAGAATAGGAGACCCGTCACCACGTGAAGATTGTCCCAGGCACGCCATAGCCGCCGGACAAGCGATGGCTCGTGAGACATCTCTCTCCTACTTGGCTTTGACCTAGAAGTTGTCTTTAACTCCAAGACTCTGCTTATCACTGGATCATTTATCTGAGCTGTATGGAAACTGGAGCCTTGTGAACAGCTGGTACCAACGACAGTATGCAGGATGTCATCACCACTGCTTGAAACATTGGATTGGCTCTGCTGCTCTTCACTGCCTGTATCATTGCTAAGGGGTTGTTCCTCGACACTGGTCAAACTGCTAGCTGTCGTAGCCCGATCTGGTTCAGAAGAAGAACTTGTCGCAGCAAACTGGACATTGTGTACGGCCACGTCGCGTGTGTCGTTTCCTTTAGATCCTGCACTATTATTCTCTGCTCTGACAAGCATCTCTGCGACCTCCTCTCTCGTTATCCTGGACAATGCATCGGCATTGGCATTGACTCTGCCGGGACGGTACACAATGTCAAGATCAAACATGGCCAGATCACTTACCCATCGTTGACCATGTGCATCAAGTTTTGCTGTTTTCAACACATAGGTCAAGGGGTTATTGTCGGTAGCGGCAGTGACTTTGTGGCCATACAAGTAGTCTCGAAACTTGATAGTCAGTGCCCAGTGTAGCGCTCTGATTTCCAGCTTGTGTGCCGGATACTTTTTTTTCTGCTGAAGAAAGAGTCCTGCTAGCGTATGCGACAACCCGTTCCCGTCCGTCCTGTTGTTGTGTCAGCACGGCACCTAGACCCTCTAGAGATGCATCAGTCTGCACTACAAATGGCAGTGTGTAGTCCGCGTATGCCAAGACTGGAGTAGACGTTAACTTCGAAATTAGAGATCGAAATGCTACTTCGCATTCATTGCTCCAGATGAATGGGGGGTCTTTGCTACCCCGCTTTCCTCCCATTAATTTGAAGAGAGGGTTTGCTACTTTCGCATAGTTGTGGATGCATTTCCTATAGTAGCCCGTCATACCAAGGAAACTTCGGACATCCTTCTTACTTTTTGGAGTCGGCCAGTCCTCTACCGCTGCAACCTTCTCAGGGTTAGTAGTAATCCCTTCAGCAGAGACAATGTGCCCGAGATATTGGACACTGCTCTTGAGGAAGTGACACTTCGACGGTTTGAGCTTAAGGTTGTGACGTCTCAGTCTTTGAAATACCTCTGCAAGGCGGGAGATATGTTCTTCAATGGTTGAACTGTAGATGATGATGTCATCAAGATAAAGAAGAACACTTTCAAAATTCATGTCGCTAAACACGGTGGACATCAGGCGTTGGAATGTGGCTGGGGCATTGACGAGACCAAACGGCATTCTGGTGAATTCAAACAGCCCCATAGGTGTCGTAAAAGCTGTCTTCGGTTGGTCCTTCTCTGCCACTCGAACTTGAAGATAGCCAGAAGTCAGATCCAAGCATGTAAAATACTTGGCTTTCCCTAAAGCATCCAAAGCTTCATCAATCCGTGGTAGTGGGTATGCATCACGAACAGTTCTGGAGTGTAGTTTGCGATAGTCAACGCAAAGCCTGATACTGCCATCTTTCTTCCGAACAATTACTACTGGTGAAGCAAACGGGCTCTGACTTGGCTTGATGACTTTAGTCCTTGCAAGATCTTCTATGTGCTTACGGACCTCTTGAAACTCTGCTGGTGCAATGCGTCTGTACGGGATACGGAAGGGGGTTGGGTCACTCAGGGGGATTTCGTGATCAACTGTCAAGGTCATGCCAATATCGAGCGAATCTTTGGAGAAAACGTCAGCATTTTGTCTCAGGACATCTTCAATAGCGATCCTTTCTGGGGGAGTCAAATCACCAATATCGACGTCTGGCAAGGGGTTTTCATCCGAAGCTGTTTGTTGAAAAGCCACTATATCAGCAGTCTCCGGATCTGGCGTGGAGTGAACAACTTGGATACAGGACAGCCATGCCACAACTGCATTCCTTCTAACGGTCACCGTCTGGTGAGACAAGTTGCACAGCCGAATAGGCACTTTACAGTCTCGAACCTCAACCAACATCTGCCCAACAGCTAGACTATTGTTGCTTTTACCCTCCACCAGTGCTGTGATGCACCGGCCTTTAGTAGATTTTGGAGCTTTGGTCGTTATGATAACTTCTGCTCCAGGCTGTACTTCAAGCGAACGTCGTCCTGCGTATCGAAGCTGACCAATCTCTCCATTGGTGCGAGCAATGTCTATGCCGTCTGTATTTACGCACTGGAATGCCGAATACCAGTTGGCAGACTTGTGGGCTCTTGTCATGAAACCGCGGCCATATTTACTGTGTAGGACGTCCCTCACTGCTAGGATCACATTTGTCCCAAGAAGGAGAGGTGTTGACCGTCTGAACTGGGTCATCGGAACTACTAACGCAGGGATGTTTCTGATCTTTTCACCAATGGCATCAATATTGAGGAGGATATACCCCCGATGAGGGACATTCTGGCCGCCAGCGCCCTTGATGACGATATCGGTTTTCTTCAAAACTTGTCGTTTAAGTTCAGGATGACTCGAGAAGAAATCGTCTGTAATGGTAGTTACCTGTGAACCAGTGTCAAGCAGAGCCTGACAACTCCTCCCTGAGACGACTACATCTGTGGTACTTACTGGTCCCACCATTTGCTCTTCATCTGGCTGACATCCTGGACTATTTTGAAGAGAGATCATCTTCGATTTACTCAAGCTTGTAGTTTCCATTGTAGGGCTCTCCTTACTAGTAATACCTGCCAATTGCCCATCATCAACAGGTTTTTCTAGTTTAAATGCATCTGCTGTTTCCTTTAATCTGTGGAGAAGTTGGTCTGTCGTCTTGGAGCTCTACACTGTCGAGCAAAGTGGCCGACTTCATTGCAATTGTAGCATCTCTGGTCTTGTCTTGTGGCAGGGATACGACGGGATTGACTCATATCTCTATTGATCTTCGTGGGGGGTCCTTGACTGAGGAAATTCTCGATTTGGTGGACACGCTGACCCAGAGAATGTTGGCCATCTACGACTTGATCCAACGTGGACATATGCTTCTTCATCATATTCGTCAGTTCCTCCAATTGTTTGTTGACATCTGGGACGACTTGATTATATGATTGTGGGGCCAGCTTCATCTCCGGTTGATTTGTCGTCATCTGCTGTTGTTGGGATGTTGAGCTGTTGGCCTCTGCAGTCTGTTGATGGATGGAGTACTGGTAGCGCCTTGTTTCTCGTACTTGAGAGAATTCCTCGTTGATTACTCGCAACTCTCTTCTCAGTGTTTTAAAGCTCATACAGCGAGGCTGCATTGGTGCAAGACGTTGCCGGACTGCGTTGTCACGGAGACCAGACATGAATTGTGTTGTCAGGAGTACATCACGATCTTCACCGAGGGAACTTTGCCTCCCTTGCCGCTTTTGGATGGCCTCTACGTTTCTCAGTAAGGTCTCGAGAGCAATGGCATACTCAATAGCCGTCTCCTCTGACCGTTGTTGTCTCGAGAAAAATGTCGCTATGGGGGTAGACGCAGCACTTCCTTCTCCAAATTCCTCTAGGAGTTCTGAGATGGCCTCCTCTGCGGTGGTGGTCCCGCGGCTCTCTAGGTTCAGCACCACATCTCGAGCGTCAGCTTTCGTATGTCGGACGACTTCCTGGAATTTAACTCGCTCTGGTTGGGATCCTTTTACTTCTAGAAGGAACCTCATGTCACGTGCCCAGTCTTCGACTCGAAGTCCATGCTTCTTCGAACTAGAACCGCTAAATGTGGGGACGTCCTTCAAGTGGTGAGCGGTGTAGGTCCCTGGTGTCTGGTGGCTGAGAGTTGACGTAGAAAGTGGGTCAAAATCTGCCATCTGTATGTTGTATGGATAGGGTCTACCTGTAGGCTGGTGGAGGTTGTGTTGAGCACCAGATGGATCGGCCTGGTGGTGAGGGCTTGCTGTTGTACCCTGCATCGCTGTCATGGTTGTTGGACGTGGCAGAAAGGGTGTATTCTGCCCATGGAAGGTTAGGTTGGCTGGACTCAGGGTTTCCGTCATCATGTACTGCAAACGTCTTTCAACTTAAAGCACTGTGTTGGTTTTTCGTTAATTTGTTATTGAATTTTTTTCTTTACATTTTTTTTAATTATCTAGGGGCAAAAAAAAAACCTGTCCCAGATGAATAAAGAAAACAAACAGTTGGCTAAATTCTAAAAGAGAATTTTTTGTTTTCCTACCCGGATTCTCCCCCCAAAAAATGTAACCCGGAAAAATGGCACAGTTGAATAAATGAATACAAAAATAAGAAAACCGCTTAGAGTTGGGGGAACTCGCTTGTTAAAAATAAAAGAAAACCAGGATCGATAGGAAAAGGTCGCGAACTATTCTTAAACAAATTGGGACAAAAAAAGAAAATTTGGTTTACCTTCAAAGACAAAATGACTTATTTAATTTTCCCAAACAAACCTTCAGATAACAAAAATAACAAACTTAAAAAAAAAATACTTTCGCCTAACGAAAACCAACACAGCACTAAAGTGAAATATAATTTACAGACAATCAAACATCTACCAGAACGATTGAGCGGTATGGGAAAGGGAGAAAGCAGCTGTCCAGTATAGGTGTGTATTGTTCGCTGCTCACCTGCTCACTGACTAGCCAAGCACATGGTTAGTGCCAGGACAACTAAAACGGTCTGGTGCTCTTACAATTAACTAACATGTGTACAGTGGACTTCGGGTACTAGACAGGGGTGCCACTCCTAGGACTATTTTACAAAGAAAAATAAAAACACATCAATTCTCTAAGGGGGAACTCACACTATAATAAGACAGCGGAATTTCACTCCCTTACACATGTACACCAATTCTTGACAATGTATTCTTTGACAGAGATTTTTCTACTGCAGTTTTCACTCTTTCAAGAATGTCTGTTTTGAAAGGATTGTGCACTAAATGCATAATGGTCGTCTGTTTGTTTGGACATCATTACTCCCACAGGTCCACGCGGCATCGCATCCACACGCACCAACAATCGTTTGGTGGTCGTCGAGGAAGGCGCATCCCGTGTGAAGGTGTTTAACAGCGATGACACGCTGGCCTAGCCTACGGGTTCCGAACAGTGCCACCGAGTGAGGTCGGTAAGACCGCAGTTGACCTCCAAAGCGTAGATGTCAAGAATGATGGTATCATCGTAGTAGGTGATGTCAAGAGGCTGGTGTTGACTAAACACAGCCCCACTGATGGTGAGCTCCTACGTACCATACCAGTCAAGGTTGCACCTAACTTTCTGGCTGTAGACAGCAATTATATAATTGTCATAAGTTCATTGTCACATACAGTAAATGTTGCTGATGGCAATGGTACTACACGGCGCACCATCAAACCCATCATCAATGGTCAACCAGTAAAGTACTGCAACGGTGTGTACACTCTGATAGCTCAGGTACCTATGTTGCAATGCGCAATGGTAATAAAACTACATTTGTACATTGTTTTTGCCATTGTCAACTGAAAACCGGAAACCAAGGAAATCCCTTTATTTATACCAATGCACGCGCAGTGTGACGTCACATATTTATAAAACAATCTGTCGCACACAATATATAAAGCCCAATCATCGATATTTGCATGTATCGCATCGTAATTATTCAAAACGAACAAAATAGTGTTTTCTGTAACTCTTATTTAATGTTAAAAGCCACACATTAGTTTTTATTTTCAATTTGTTTCTCAATATTTTGCTTTAAAACGCTGTACTTAAATAAAAACAAACGTTACTGCCCCTTGATCGTGTACAAAATGTATTGCATGGAATAGCGTAAAAGTACATGTACATGTAGGTCATTTAAACAAATATATTATAATGTTTAATATAATATATCTAATATACCGTTTTGTTGACGGGAAAATATAACTCGACATCGCACGCTATCACTCAATTAATTGATAAAGTAACTACTAATATTAATTCAACCCTTAGTACACTTGGAATATTTGTTTAACCTTTCTAATGCTTTTGGTACTATTAACCATGGTATTATAATTATTTGTCTTTACGAGTCTTCTCTCTAAACAAAATCCATATGCCATCCCTCAAGGATCCACAATTGAACCTCTTTTGTTCTCGTTTTTTTTTTAAATCGTCAAAATCATTTTCTTTGATTATGTTTGCTGATGGCAGTACAATGTATTAGACATAATAACATGTATGTACTTGCATATAATAGCTAATCTAGAACTATACTTTTAATATAGGTTTCCCCGGTCAGTTTAATAGATTTGCGGCCAAATGATGATGGATGCACGTTTTAGATCAACATTTCAATTAACTAAAATAGATTGTTCGATTTCAATCTCGATGCATCTGACTGCATTTTGCAACAATTCAATTTCAAGAATGAGACATTGCAATTTCACATTGGGTCATTCAAATTCGCTCGAGCTTCCAGTTGTGCCAGTTTGGCCATTCGAATTCACTATTAGGCAAGTATTTATGGAATATAAGCGAAGAAATTCGAAAACGGTTCAGTTCTTTAGTAGTATACAGTGCCTTATTCCAAATTGATTAAGTAAACGAAAACTTTTCTAACAAAATTCTGCCACAAAGAAGCAGCAACAAACAAACCACCAAATTGATTGCTCTTTCCCGCTTTTTTAACACATCAAAAAGAAAAACCAGTTAGAAAAAAGAAGCATGAAAAACAGAGATATAACATAAACACAGAAGATAAGAAAGCTAAAAGTAACAAGTAAAAACCATTCAAAAACTATGTGTATAATGCGATAAAAAGCGGGGAAACCTAAGTTTAATATTGCCAAAGTTTATTGTTTGTATCTAATACTTTCACCCCGTATGTATAATTTTTCCGTATTGCTCACTTATATTTTACTTCTTCGGGTTAAAGACGGATAAGTTAAAACTGAACAAACTAGACTAGAATTAAACTTGTGAAAAAGTTAAAACAAATTACTTTGCATCTTGTCTGAGTCGTTTCCCTTTTAATATTTTGGATGCAGAAAGTGCTAAATAGAATGAGCAAAAATGAAAACGAATAGACGAATGTGGATCTTATGCAAATAAGCTTTTACCAAACCGACTGCTAAATTGAATGACCACTTAAACCAAATGCCAAACAAATTAACATAGGATGAGTAAAACATGAATATGTCAGGTATGAAAACGAATTTGAACGTCTAAATCTAACAGGAACCACGGGAACGTCAGCAGAGAGCCAATTCGCTTCAAATTGGTCATTATCAAGATGAATTAGAACGCTATATTTGCGAAATTGGTCGGGAAAACCTATATTAAATTATTATGATAATGTTAATGTTATTTTACACACAAAATGGATACATAGTTTACTAAACTGCGACATTTAACACCAATTACGCAGGTGAGAATAATTTATTTGTTTAAATTTTCTTTCATTTTCTAAAAGAGTGAAGTGTGGGTCATAATGTAGCAAAATCTATGGGGTACACTGTTGAATTTCAATCTCGATGCATCCAACTGCATTTTGCAACAATACAATTTCATGAATGAGGCATTAACATTTCACATTGGGTCATTTAAATTCGCTCGAGCTTCCAGTTGTGCCAGTTTTGCCATTCGAATTCATCACTATTAGGCAAGTATTTATGGAATATAAGCGAAGGAATACGACAACGGTTCAGTTCTTTAGAATTACACAGTGCCTTATTCCAAATTGATTAAGTAAATGAGAACTTCCCTAACCAAATTCTGCCACAAAGAAGCAGCAACAAAATAACCAAATTGATAGCCTTTTGCCGCTTGTTTAACACATCAAAAAGAAAAACCAGTTAGAAAAAAAGAAGCATGAAAAACAGAGATATAACATAAACACAGAAGATAAGAAAGCTAAAAGTAACAGGTAAAAACATTCAAAAACTATGTGTATATGCGATAAAAAGCGGGGAAACCTAAGTTTAATATCGCCAAAGTTTATTGTTTGTATCTTGACTTTCACACATGTATAATTTTCCCGTATTGCTAACTTATATTTTACTTCTTCGGGTTAAAGACGAATACGTTAAAACTTAAAAAAAAATAGACTAGAATTAAACTTGTGTAAAAGTTAAAACAAATTACTTCACATCTTGCCTGAGTCTTTCCCCTTTTATTATTTTGGATGCAGAAAGTGCAAATATAATGAGCGAAAATTAAAACGAATAGATGAATGTGGATCTTCTTATGCAAAAAAACTTTTACCAAACCGACTGCTAAATTAAATGACCACTTAAACCAAATGCTAAAAAATTAACATAGGATGAGTAAAACATTAATATGTCAGGTATGAAAACGAATTTGAACGTCTAAATCTAATAGGAACCACGGGAACGTCAGCAGAGAGCTAATTCGCTTCAAATTGGTCATTATCAACGCTATATTTGCGAAATTGGTCGGGAAAACCTATATTAAATTATTATGATAATGTTAATGTTATTTTACACACAAAATTGATAAATATTTTACTAAAACTGCGACGTTAACACCAATTACGCGAGTGGAAATAATTTATTTGTTTAGATTTTCTTTCATTTTCTAAAAGAGTGATGTGTTGGTCATAATTTAGCAAGATCTAAGGTGTACACTGTTGAATAATGTCGTGGTGGCGATAGATGAAAAAAAGACCCGTGTTCAATGATTGGTAATGCTGTACCCTCATAGAGATTTTACATGAAAACTCACCCAGTAGCTTAGTTCTCTAAGAGTATTGATATAGTTCCCTTTGAAATTTTTTTTTTATATGAGGCAAATAGCTAGACACACAGATAGAGAAATAAATAGATATACTGTATACACTGTTTTTAGCTTTATAGAGATTTTTTTTAATTTCTCTAGGTTTTAAAGTTACATGAATGAAAGGTGTAGTATACACCATTTTCTTTTGTTGTAATTTTTGAAAGTGTATAGGTTTGAAATATAGTTTTTATTTATGGTAAATATTGTGACGAAGATCAATTTTTTAAGTTTTGCGTTAATAGATGCTAGGAAAAACCAAGAACATTAATGCTGTTCCTTGACTTCGTTCAGACAAAACAGAGCAATTGATAGATGCAGGTTAGGAAACCAGACTACTGACTGACAACAGCATGCACGGATGTGTAACAGTATTGCCAAACAAATGAGGTGTAACTTAATTTAATAAATTGGGGAAGTTTTTGAAAATAGTCAGGTATTTCCAACCATTGCCGAAATCGCAGTAATTCCTTTGAGATATATAGAGGGATGTGTATATATGATATAGGAACAAGGGCCCTGTGCAGGTAAAGTAAATAATTTTTAGGAAACGTGTTTTCAAACAAACACCTCAACAAACAAACAAGACAATGACTGACACAACAAAATAAATGGAGGGGAAAATATGATAAATTAAAACTATCAAGGAATGAAAAAAAAGACAATAAATAAGCAAATATTAAAATATTAAAAAAAAAAATAAAAAATTATTGCGGAAGAGGCAAGACAACATAATTAATACAATGGGGAAGAAACTACGGTACGCAACATGAGATGAGACATTTGTTGGTTGTAAGCAGATTTGACGGAAGCAGCCCACAGACGACTTTGTTCTTAAACTAAGCTGTGTCTATAGGCTCAGGTTCCAAAGACGAGGACCATGAAAACGAATAGTGTAAGCATGGAGGTAGTGTAAGGAACATTAGATTAATTTTAGAACGTGTATTAAATATATTCATGGATGTCATAATCAGTTTAGATGAGATTTAAAGGTTTGCATTGCGAAAAGTACTGTAGTTTGAAGTAACACCACTATTTATATTCTTTACTGAGTGAGATGTGTGGTCCGGTTGTGAACGAATGCAGCCTAGTCTATAATGGCCCTTTTCTGTGTGACAATGAGAAAATGTAGTTAATTAGTGGTAAAATGTAGTTAATAGATCGTGCCCACACAATCAGTATTGTGCACCCATATCGCACAGGTTGTGCTAAACCAGTACATGCAGTACAGCCTAATTAGCCATTAGTAGGGGTCCTTATGTCGTCAGGTGTTTTTTAAGACCTAGAAGTGATCTGAAAACAGTTTTGGAATGCTTGGTGGGTCCATTCCACAGATTTATATGTTTCCAAAATTTCTTTGGGGGGTTTGGTCATTTTCTGTGGCTATTTTTAGAAAAAAGGGGGGAAAAAGTGAATACCGCTAAATATGCACGCAAAAATCAACACCGATTACTGATTTTTAATTCCTATCGGTGAGTTGAATCTAAATAAATATCCGCAATGTTTTCAAATAATGATTAAATATGTTTTATGTATATAATATCACTTTTAAATTAACAAGCCACGCCCCTTTTAGAGGTTTCCTGATTCTAAGCAGTACGCATTTTTCAGCGATTCTCAGTGCATGTGTTTTGGGTGCAAACCAGTTTGAACTTGTAGACCAATGCCTTGCAAACATTGGACACCATTTTTCTGGAAAATTAGTTGTGGGCGTGGCTTTTAAATTAACAAACCACGCCCCTTTAGGGGTTTTCCTGATTCGAAGTACATTGTATAGTACGCATTTTTCACTGCGATTATAGTTGCAGGTGTTTGGGTGCAAACCAGTAGACCAACGCCTTGCAAACATTGGACACTATTTTAATAAGAATTAGTTGTGGGTGTGGCTTTTTTAAAATCTTACATTTTCTATTGACCTTGAATATGAAATATGTATACAAAAGCACACGTGTTTATACATGTATATGAAGAAGTATAGAATATGAATGTATTGCCATTAAAAAGAGCTATAGGCCTATTCCATTTAGTTACAATTTAGCATGATTCATATCAAAAGTCTCAGTAAGCGGAATGCTCTGATTCATTCGCCTTTCTTAATATTTATGCTGACATCATACTTTTAATGCTTTGGGTGGTAAATTAAAGATGGTGGCTATTTACTCAATGAGGATTAGTACTGATAATACAAGGGTTGCGGTACCTGTTATAACAAGGTAATTGTAATGTCCCAAAGAACCTGCGGTTATAAATGTGTTTGACTGTAGTCGCAGGGGTAAGCCCCTTTCCCACTTTGACGAATTTGAAGGCGAGTGTCAAGAACGTGCCACGAATTGGCCAGGCATGATACAGTCACGACACCGGCAAGATGCCAACACGGTGCCCCTATATGATACCCCTACGACTTTGGTACGACCTTCCACGACTTTGATACAAACTAGCTCCCACAACGTAGTGACGGCATCGTCAGGACCCCCACCAAAATCTGTACGTATTTTGGGCATATATATTTTATCTAATGTATATAGACCTATATCGACATATTTCGCCCTTTCTGAAATAATGTTCTTTTTCTGATATATTTTGTTATCGTTTTTAGGTCTGACGAAGGGGAGTCATATTTTCCCCAAAACGTTACAGATTAAAACATCAGTCAGCATTAAATCAGGTTCACACATTCCCGAATTATAACCGAGAATACCCCAATCTATCCCCAATAAAAACGGTTGATGACATCGGCAGAAATTAGCCTCGATTCGCTGTTTGTATAATAAATAGAATAACTTTAATACACCAATTAAGCCGAATGTAATGTAAACATTCCCGAACAACCCCGAGTTAAGCCTATTTTAATGTTAACAAGCAAGAATCATAAGAACGACACCGAATCCAGACGATATACAACAATCCAGACAAGAGATCATCTTCAGTCAGTTCCAGTTTGACGAGCAGAGTAGATCTTCACATCAATTTTTTAACAGTTCTGGTTCATTCGGTTACTTCTGGTCTATTCTGGATCAATTCGTACTAAATTCTGCTTGATGCTTGGTTATTCTTAATAAATTCTTAGAAAAATCTGGATAATTTGTCATTATGCGTGATTCATTCTTGGTAAATTCTTATGTTGATTTATTCTTAACAAAATATTGGAGTATTCGTATAAGTTATTCTTATACTATTCATAAATTACATTCTTAATGGGTCAGCAGATTATGAACTAATAACTACAATAATAACTCTACAAAACTTGTAAGAATGCTGGAAGAATATATAGAACTATAGTTGCGAATGTTGAAGAATAAACCAAGAATTGAAATTTGTTTCTGAATCACCCCAACAATGTCCAAATATGTCGGGGCGCTTTCACGATCTTTAACGATATTTCACCGAGGCAGCCAAGAACCATTCCTTGATTTACTTAATAATTGCTGTTCGTGGCAATTCGATCGGCTTCCTCTTTCTCTTCTATTATACAGAGTCCCTCCCCCCCCCCCCCCCCCCTAAAAGCAATTGGACAAACAGACCCTATTTTGTGAAGTTCAGAGTGGTTCTTTCGCACCGAGAAAAAAATAAACTGTGCCATGTGCGATTTCTCGGTGCGAAATGATCGACCCCTGACTGTACTTCACAAAATAAGGTCTAGAGCTAAAACTACTCGCCCAAATCCAGATATCTCGCTACCATTTTTCGTCAAGAAAGCTTCTCTATCCGTTGGTATAGATAGCTTTGGCCCCAGGTTGTACACGTAGAAGTAATACTTGTCCCTTTTAATGGGCCACCCTGTATATATATATATTTAAAATAATAAAATTACCTTTTCAACTTTTTCGTTTTAAACACCACTAAACATTGATTATTATTATATAAATAGGACATAATATACTATAATAACTTATATACTATAATTTGTCAACAGGAATCTATTAAACATCATATTACACCTGAACAGTTGTGAACAAATGAAGTGAAATATTAAATGCTTTAACTATTTGTAATTAAACAATTCACAAAATGGGTGTTTGCTCCCCAAATTATATTCAGAGTTGCATTCTTTTTTAGTGTAGACATGTCAATTTAGAATTGTTTGATTATTACAGGAGTTTCGATTGAAGTTGGTGTGTCCGTGCGTTTAGGGGGTTGCATCCTAAATTCGAATTCAATTAATAATTTGTAAGTATTGTAAGTATATGTTTTTTATGAGCTTTCGAATGAGACATCCCACGAAAAAAACATGCGAGTAATTATTTAATTAAATTATAATTTTGAATTAGGAGCGTCCCGGTATGCACAACCGAACTGGAGCGCGCAATTGGCGCAATGATAACAACCACTTTTAACAATGTGTAAAGGCCTGCCAATGCAAACAAATATAATTTATTCGTATACAGTACTTGATCTTCCTTCAACATTCGTTCGGAAAAGAAAATCTAATTTTTAAAAAAGCAGGGATTAACCCAACTTTAGTTATGGGGAAAAAAAAAATATTGTTTTTTTCACACAAATTGATAAAAATTGCATTTTACCAGAAATATTTAGGAAAATGTTAAGTCTGACCCCCAAAAAGTATGTTGCTTTATACCAGGAACAATCAAAACCCAAATTGTGCTGTCAGAATGAATGTTATTAAAGTTATTGAAAGAAATATCAATTTTCATGTTTTTTCCCAAAAATACTGTTAAATATGTGTTTTCATTTAAAAGAAATTTTGGAAACATATAAATTCGGAAAACAGACATTTCAAGGATTCCAAAACTGTTTTCAGATCGCTTCTAGGTCTTAGAAAACACCTGAGCCTATTTTAGGACATAAGAACCCCTACTACATGGAAAAAAGCTTGGGGCCGTTTCCCAAGCCCAAGCTTGGGCTTGGTTTATGCAGTAATTCGTCAATGGCATGGTAGAGCCAGAAGGAGCCTATTATTGGGCTTGGAAAACGGCCAGAGTCAAAAAATGGGTGTTTGCTCCCCAAATTATATTCAGAGTTGCATTCTTTTTTAGTGTAGACATGTCAATTTAGAATTGTTTGATTATTACAGGAGTTTCGATTGAAGTTGGTGTGTCCGTGCGTTTAGGGGGTTGCATCCTAAATTCGAATTCAATTAATAATTTGTAAGTATTGTATTTTTTATGAGCTTTCGAATGAGACATCCCACGAAAAAAACATGCGAGTAATTATTTAATTAAATTATAATTTTGAATTAGGAGCGTCCCGGTATGCACAACCGAACTGGAGCGCGCAATTGGCGCAATGATAACAACCACTTTTAACAATGTGTAAAGGCCTGCCAATGCAAACAAATATAATTTATTCGTATACAGTACTTGATCTTCCTTCAACATTCGTTCGGAAAAGAAAATCTAATTTTAAAAAAAGCAGGGATTAACCCAACTTTAGTTATGGGGAAAAAAAAATATTGTTTTTTTCACACAAATTGATAAAAATTGCATTTTACCAGAAATATTTAGGAAAATGTTAAGTCTGACCCCCAAAAAGTATGTTGCTTTATACCAGGAACAATCAAAACCCAAATTGTGCTGTCAGAATGAATGTTATTAAAGTTATTGAAAGAAATATCAATTTTCATGTTTTTTCCCAAAAATACTGTTAAATATGTGTTTTCATTTAAAAGAAATTTTGGAAACATATAAATTCGGAAAACAGACATTTCAAGGATTCCAAAACTGTTTTCAGATCGCTTCTAGGTCTTAGAAAACACCTGAGCCTATTTTAGGACATAAGAACCCCAACTACATGGAAAAAAGCTTGGGGCCGTTTCCCAAGCCCAAGCTTGGGCTTGGTTTATGCAGTAATTCGTCAATGGCATGGTAGAGCCAGAAGGAGCCTATTATTGGGCTTGGAAAACGGCCAGAGTCAGAACGCTGGGCGTGTTGTCTTGAGGGCGCTCTTCATACTTCCGTGTTGCTTGGAGGACTGAAAGGACCAATAACAAAAAGTGAGCAAAGATATAATAATATTAATCGGTCAATAATTTCATCGTACATAATTATCTGGATTTTAACTTGTGGCAATACTGCCATGATGATGACCACCCCTGTATCTTGAGTTACACACCGATTGTGCTCAAATAATTTTGCCAAATGATGTACTTCCTCAATTTATCATCTACTGTCTAGACTAGACTGTCTTCCCATTGATGCCTGATATGGACTCTAACAACAGCAGAAAAAATCAAATGTCAAACGTGCATGATACATGACCTCAAACCACATCTTAATTCCCTGAATATTATGGAATTCGGTTTAATGTTTTTGTAACAACTTGCATGTCTTTTAAGATAGGATGTAACCTTCTTCTAAATACTCAGCATTCTCATTAACGGCTGTCGATACCTGTTATTAAATACATGAACACATTACTTTTCTTTTTTCTAGACAAAACAAAATGGCGACCGGCTCTGCAATAAGTTTAGCTCTAGAGACGATTAGCAGACAGCATCTGGAGTGCTGCATATGTCACGAGAGATACGAACGGCCTAAGATTCTAGAATGCCTGCACAGTTTCTGTGAGCAATGTCTGCTGAAATACCACAGCACGAAGCACCAGGGCTGTACGGAGATTCCTTGCCCCGTATGTCGACAGGAGACGAAGCTTACAGAGGCGGGGGTGCAGGGTCTGAAAACCAACTTTCATCTAATCGGTTTGGTTGAGGAGATTGTACTTCAGGAGAAGGTAGTGAGCTTGGGTGATGCTGGTATTTTGTGTGGTATTTGTGAGGAAGCCAATGAGGCAACGCATAGATGTCTGGACTGCGACCAGAATTTGTGCTCAGCCTGTAGAAAAATGCATCTTCGATTCGCAGCAATGTCAAACCACAAGGTGACTCCACTGAAGGACATTCGTGAGGGGAAGGTTACACTGACAAAGAAACATCAGAAACAACATCCAAAATGTCCGATTCATGCGGGCGAAGCAGCGAGGTTCTTTTGTACCACATGTGAAATACTTATCTGCCGCGACTGTACGGTCGTAAACCACTGCAAACCAGAACACTTCCCAGCCAGCAAGCCCAAGTGGGCCCCATGTGGGTTGTGGTTGGGTTTGATGGGCTTAGGTGGGCTTGGGCTTGAAATGGGCTGCCCACATGGGTCCTGTGTGGGGCGACGGTGGGTTTTCAGTGGGCGTGGGCATCAAATGGGCACGATGTATGGGTCCAGTGTGGGGATTTGGTAGGCTAAGTGGGCCGTTTATAAACTGGGTTTTGATAGGGCTGGCCCGAGTGGGCCCTGTGTGGGATATAGGTGGGCCCGGTGGGCTGTATTGTTAGTGGGTTTTGAGAGGGCTGTCCCATGTGGGCCCTGTGGGGGGTATAGGTGGGCCCGGTGGGCTGTATTGTACGTGGGCTTTGGAAGGGCTGGCCCAAGTGGGCCCTGTGTGGGATATAGGTGGGCCTGGTGGGCTGTATTGTAAGTGGGCTTTGGGAGGGCTGGCCCAAGTGGGCCCTGTGTGGGATATAGTTGGGCCCGGTGGGCTGTTGTAAGTGGGCTTGGGGAGGGCTGGCCCAAGTGGGACCTCTGTGGGATATAGGTGGGCCCGGTGGGCTGTATTGTTAGTGGGTTTTGAGAGGGCTGTCCCATGTGGGCCCTGTGGGGGGTATAGGTGGGCCCGGTGGGCTGTATTGTATGTGGGCTTTGGAGGGCTGGCCCAAGTTGGTCCTGTATGGGATATAGGTGGGCCTGGTGGGCTGTATTGTACATGGGCTTTGGGAGGGCTGTCCCAAATGGGCTCTGGGTGGGATATAGGTGGGCCCGATGGGCTGTATTGTACGTGGGCTTTGGAAGGGCTGGCCCAAGTGGGCCCTGTGTGGGATATAGGTGGGCCTGGTGGGCTGTATTGTAAGTGGGCTTTGGGAGGGCTGGCCTAAGTGGGTCCTGTATGGGATATAGGTGGGCCCGGTGGGCTGTATTGTACATGGGCTTTGGGAGGGCTGGCCCAAGTGGGCCCTGTGTGGGATATAGTTGGGCCCGGTGGGCTGTTGTAAGTGGGCTTGGGGAGGGCTGGCCCAAGTGGGACCCCTGTGGGATATAGGTGGGCCCGGTGGGCTGTATTGTAAATGGGTTTCAAGAGGGCTGGCCAACAAGTGGGCTATGTGTGGTATATAGGTGGGCGAGGTGGGCTGTACAACACTGTTATGGCCGATGGCGGTTTGCCTAAAGGTCACATTCTTGCCCTCTGATTTAACCCTTAATAATAAGGTACCACTTTTGTGGCAGTGACCTCGCATACCACAGAAAAACCGTTACTGCTGTGTGACTCGACTGTGAGCCACATTTGAATTTTGGAGACGGATCGAGCAGGTACATCGCACATCGTTTTACATGAAAACAACTGGTTATTCGTGGATATAAATGCAGTTTGCCTGTCAACATACAACTAAAGTTTATTCCTGTAACGCAAGCCTTTGCCCGAATGACTGTAGCTTTCTTTGAAAGGAATTTTAAGTTACGTGCAGAGAAACATTATGTTTAACTGGTAAGTTCATTGTTATTCAAATCTTATGCCCAATTTTCCACTTGTAACGTTTTACGACACGGTTTAGATTACTTCAAATTTTACACTGCTGTATGGCTTTTTGTGAGTGTTGATCTGTGAGTCAACCTATTCATTAATTCTATTTCCATGCAACAAACGGCTATATTTTGGCATCATTTGGCCAATTTCAAATTCGCTCGGGCGTAAAAAATAATTGTAAATGGGAATAAAGAAGAGACAACCATCTTTGTGGATTGCAACTCCGGTCAGCAATTTTGAACTTAATCATGCTGACTGTTTTTATTTTAAAGTTCTTGTTGGCCTACATTTGGGACATTTCGTGACTGAAAACATTGAAATTAGCTAAAATGCTGGATGAGTCTTCAAAATGCATACGTCTTTCAGGCCGTATTTTCTTTTTCTTGGTTTTGTTTATTTGTTTATTTCTTTTATGTTTTAGGAGCCACCAAGAAGAACAGTCAAACCGATACTGAGGAATCGAAGCACACAGGCTGGCTAGCGACAAGGTTGGACCATGGACGTGACAGAGATATGAGACAGCGGATCAGCGAGCACACTTGAAGACGAAGTAATCAAGAAACAAGCTGCCGCAATTAAGTTAGTCACTGAGCAAAACAAATAAGGAAATAATTGTTAAACTGTTTCGGTTACATGTTTAGGAAGTATACTTGTTGATAGTTTTAATCAGGTTAATATCTACAGTGGTAAAATAAGGACTATTTCATTCATCGTGCATTTGTAAATTTTGGCAAACCACATTTCATGGCGTTTTAACCTGCCTGTCAAATTATATTTCCCAGGTACTTAACGATTATTTCATCCGAGTTATTTCAAAGACGAGTGGCTTGGCCGTGATGCAATAGACTTAAATCCAGATGTAGTATATTTAGTATTTTTACCAATTTACCCATCACAAAGATTCCCACAGCTAATCGTGCTACACTATAATATAAAGCTCTGTACACATGGACATAATGTTTAGTCGAACTCATCTATAGTTTAGATATTTTTTTCAGAGAAATAAAAAAAGGTGTTTATTAGGTGTTTGGGGAAACAGTATATCCTAGAAATATCCATCAAAGAAACCATTCTATGATCTTAATCTGCATAGCTTGGATTAACTAAACCGTCTTTTGTAAAAGAGACATATTGTTATTAAACCCAGTTCTCTTATGGCATCGAGTTGGCCGTGCATTTGACTCACAAATCATGTTTTAAAATAATATAAATTATTAATAAGTTCCAAATAATTATTACCATTGCGAATTCTGGTTATTAAAGTACGTTTTGACAAGACACACGTACAACTGTTTGTCACTGGTTTTGCATGCTTTTTTCTATTCCCACGACCTGAATTTGCTATAGTATATCCGGTCCGTAATATCCCACAATAAACCGATTTCATAGTGTGGGTGCTCCTAATTTAATTTAATTGAAATGAATCGAATTAAATTGAATAATGATCGAGCCCTAACTAATGTGTACAAGGCCCAGATGGAACTATACGACTGCTGGGCTGCCCATTAATGTGACCCACCTTATACGTACATTTTGCCAACTTATAACCCGGTTAAAGCACAGAATGAGCCCACACAGGACCCACATAGGACCCGCATGAATTTATGTGGGCTTGCCCATTTGGGGCCCAACTGGCGCCGGCGGACAAATCTCTGTGGGCCCCAACTGGGCAGCCCACATGGGACCCATGAGGGAGACCATTTGGAGCCCACTTATACCCCGGTTAAAGCTCAGAAGGGACCCACACAGGACCCATATGGGACCCACACTGGGCCCACATGAATGTATGTGGGCTTGCCCATTTGGGGCCCAACTGGCGCCGGCGGACAAATCTCTGTGGGCCCCAACTGGGCAGCCCACATGGGACCCATTTGGAGCCCATTTGGAGCCCACTTGGGCCCCATGTGGGGCCCACTTATACCCCGGTTAAAGCTCAGAAGGGACCCACACAGGACCCACATGGGGCCCACATGAATTTATGTGGGCTTGCCCATTTGGGGCCCAAGTGGCGCCGGCGGACAAATCTCTGTGGGCCCCAACTGGGCAGCCCACATGGGACCCATGAGGGAGCCCATTTGGGCCCCATGTGGGGCCCACTAGGGAATGTTGACTGGGTTGTACCTTGAGGGAGACGAGGCAGCATCCACTTACAAGCAATCGTTGGCTGAACTGTTTCATCCACTTGAAAACTCAATGAAGGAAATCCAAGAATCTCAGGAAAAAGTCTTACGACTAAAAGACGATTTGAGTCTCAAAATCAGGAGGGTCACAACAGAAGTGCAAGACAGAGCAGCTAAGATACGAGCAGAGATCACGGCCCAAGAAAATCGCATCCTTGACGACATCAAAAACATTCAGTCGGATCGTGAGCAGAAACTGGAAGAATGTGAGAAAACCGCGAGCTTGACTGTGGAGAGGTTTCAGTTTTCACTTGATACAGCTAGAGAGGTGTCAAGGACTGCATCGGATAGTGACTTCCTGTCACTCTATCCTACAATCAGCAAAGACTTGAAACTGTTGGCCGGTCAGGCTATTCCTAGAGTTGATGACAGGCTGGCATTTCTGAAGTTCAAACAGAGTGAGGGGATTGGTGACATAAATCTGGGTGAGGTGGTGATGGAAGGCAAGTGGGAGCTGTGTGGGGAGTTTGGTAGAAAGGGAAGCGGCCCAGGACAGTTTATTGGGGCTTGGGGCATTGCTGCTCGTCAACCTGATGAGATTGCAGTGACTGACTACAATAAACGAGTTGTGATCTGCAGCATCGATGGCAACCAGAAAAGCACAATCCCGATGCAAAGACGTAAGTTAAAATTACATGCCATCTGCAAAATAATGCACTTGAACAATTTCCATTCGCTCTTCACTAATATTCTCTGTATTTAAACAAATAAGGTTAAAAAAAAGTAAATAAAACTCCATTGAAACTGTAAAATTTAAAACAAAATAAGTTGGTATTCATGACATGGGAATGTTTTTCAACATCAATGTATATTCCATGAAAACAACATTTTAAAAGTGGACAAACCAAAAATAAAAATGTCACCTCAGTAATTTGATTTGCTTTATTCCTGAAGCTTTTTGCAAAAGATGGGAATAATTCCAAGCAAAATACATCTGATAGTTACAGAGAAAAAAACACACATAAATACTGTGAATTTGATGAAAGAAAACATTGGTAAACATTGATATGCACAGATTTACACTCTAAAACCTGTGCCTACCGAGTAAACAAACTTTTTTTGCTAACAGTTGACGTGTTTTGCAGCTAAATACCCGTATCCAATTTCTAAACATCGATGTTCAATTACTAAAACTCCATCCTTATGCTAAACAGGCATGTTGAGCATGTAAACACGTTTACAAACTAATAGAAAAAAGTGTTTAGAAAAGTGTTTTCACTCACGCTAAACACAGTTTTTGCAGTGTACATGTATGTTTATCACTCTTAGGCATGGAAGACCTTTAACAAATTCTATATAGCACATTATTTACACAGAAAAAGAAGTCACGGTAAAGCATGTTATGCCCCACATTGTGGGGCATAAATAAACACCAAACATAACAAGATCATGCAAGATGAATTATAAGACGGGGTGATTTCTCAAACATGTATACCAAATCTTAAAAATGTATTCTTTGACAGACTTTTTTCTACTGCAGTTTTTACTCTTTCAAGAATGTCTGTGTTGAAAGGATTGTGCAATAAATGCATAATGATCGTTTGTTTGTTTTGACATCATGACTCCTACAGGTCCACTCTGCATCGCATCTACACGCACCAACAATCGTTTGGTGGTCGTCGAGAAAGGAGCATCACGTGTGAAGGTGTTCAACAGCGACAACACGCTGGCCTTTGAGTTCCCAACGGTGCCACCGAGTGAGGTCAGCAAGACCGCAGTTGACCTCTACGGTGTAGCTGTCAAGAATGATGGTACCATCGTAGTAGGTGATGTCAGGAGGCCGGTGTTGACTGAACACAGCCCCACTGATGGTGAGCTCCTACGTACCATACCAGTCAAGGTTAAACCTTACTATCTGGCTGTAGACAGCAATGATAGAATTGTCATCAGTTCATCGTCACAGACAGTAAATGTTGCTGATGGCAATGGTACTACACGGCGCACCATCAAACCCACTATCAATGGTCAACCAGTACAGTACTGCAACGGTGTGTACACTGATAGCTCAGGTATCTATGTTGCAATGCATAATGGTAATAACACGGGTCATATCCACCACTATGACCCTCAAGGTGGCTTTCTCAAGTGCATTGCACAGGGTCTGTTCTGGCCCTTCGGAATCACATTCACATCAGATGGGCAGCTGGCAGTGGCTGACTTCCACTCAGTCAAGATGTATCACCAGGTGTGACGTGACATTGTAACCAGTCATGTCAGTTTCTAATCACCAATGACATGCCAATAGTTCAGTTTATTGTTGTATATCGTTTTACATTTGTACATTGTTTTGTCATTGGTAACTGAAAACAGGAAACTTTAAGGGAATCCCTTATTAACGACGCGCGTGCAGTGTGATGTCATATACATGCAATTTATAAAACAATCTGTCACACACAATATATAAAGCCCAATCATCGATATTTATTGAATCGTAATTATTCAAATCGAACAAAATCGTGTTTTCTGAAACATTTAACTTATGTTAAAGATGGACTACAACGAAAACTCACACATCAAATTTATTATCGGACCTTGTTTATGTTGTGTTCAGGTAACACTTTATTGTTACGGTCATGTTTTTCTCTAACTAATTTTGTTGCAATTTGACCGACAAGTGATGAAAAGTGATGACGTACTACCCATGAAAACGCATACATGGTGGCCCTGAAGGGACTCCGCAGATCGCGAATATCGACGTCAAATTTGACGTCAATATTCACGACTTTCCAAAAAGGTCGCGAATATTGACGTCAAATTTGACGTCGATATTCACGACTTTCCCCAAAAGTCGCGAATATTGACGTCAAATTTGACGTCAATATTCGCGATCTGCGGAGTCCCTTCAGGGCCACCATATGTATGCGTTTTCATGGGTAGTACGTCACACACAAAGTATGAATTATTCATGAGTTAAGGGCTTTTGCTGAAACTGAGTTTTTCTGGGTCGTAGAACGCCGATCAATTTTGTTGTTTTTTTGCATGAAGGAACAAGATTTATTGAATACTAATGATATATTAGTAATCATTATACATTTCTCGAACAAAAAACAGCAACACAGCCTTTATCATTATTCCGTTGTAGTCCATCTTTAAAAGCCACACATTAGTTTTTTGTTTCATTTTTTCACTCTCACCATTTTGCTTTAAAACGCTGTACTTGACCATTTTGACATGCTTCTGTAGGCAAAACATTATTAATTATATAAATTACATTAATGGTGCAAGGGGCAGCCATCTTGACAATGCATTTTCACGAAGAGACAAACGTTACTGCCCCTTGATCCTGTACACAATGTAATGCATGGAATGGCGTAAAGGTAGGTCATTTTAAAATTATATTATACTGTTTAATATAATATATCTAATATACAGTTTTGTTGACGGGAAAATAACTCGACATCGCACGCTATCACTTAATTAATTGATAAAGTAACTACAGTACTAATATTAGGTAGCAATGAAGGTAGCAATGAATGTAACAGTATACTTGAAAAGTGCCTCAACTTGTAACGTTTCTTATCACCGAAAGCATTGGTGGACTCATTGGTATTGAGTCCAATCTATAGTAGGCCTGGAATTCCACAGCGCTGAAATCATTCCTGTGAATTTCAGGATTTGTTGGAGAGACAGAAAATCAGCAGGTGGTGTTTTTATCGCCGTAGCCGACTCAATCCCATGTTTCGAACTACTTGGCAATAGGTGATGCTGAACTAATAATGTTGTCAGCTATCACTTTAAAAATAAGACATTCTTGTAGGTTCCTATTATAGGAGCCCCCTCTTGTAGGAGCCCCTCCGAAGCAGCTAACAAAATTGACGACTTGGATGTAAGTTTGACAGAAATCCACAGCTCCAGTAAATCTCCATCTTATAGGTGGTGATTTCAATAGCCCAGGCATTCCCTGGTCGCTAGACGATTGCAAGCCGGCTTTCTTACCAGATAGTACTCCAATAAAGTACTCTGAGAAGATAACCAATAAAATGTATACATTTTTATTACACAAATGGTTGTTTACCACCACATACTAATGATACCGAGAATATTCTTGATCTTGTATTACGAGTTCCCCTTATCTGTTAAACTCCATCAAGCGTCACTCACTCGGGACTGAGTGACCATGATCGATGCTGTCCTAGCCAAGGTCGATAGCAAAAGCAAATATCAATATGAAACCTCCCAGGAGGGTTCTTCATGGCAGAAGACTAGCGATACAGATTTAAAGGTTGTGCGGGAATGGCTCGTAATTTTTTTGACAGAATTCCAGGTAACTATCCAGTACTATAGAAGAAAAATGGACTTTCTTCAAGGAGTCTCTGCTGATATTGTCAAAACGATGTTCCCCACCATGGGCGGCGAATATTTGTTATGGGGGACGACTATGGCAGTGTCCCCCCAATAGTTTGCCATGGGTCATTGACTTTTACATGAACCAGTTTGCACTAAATCACACCCATATCAGCACACATTTTCAAAATTGTCCCAGAAGAAACAAAAGACACCAAATCAAATTTCCTATTACATATTATCTCTAATAACAGTTGAACTGATTGTGCGTTCTTCCGAAAGAGTATTGGTCAGGGATTTTTTAGGGGGTTGGGGTTGGGGGGGGGGGGGGGGGGGGTGGTGCGAATGTGTACCGATGGGACCAAAAATGCATTGGGGAAACTATATAGCGGTTTTGCGCCCTTTCATGTACATGATTTTTAGTTGACATTATCGCCTAAGCCAAGTCCATTTTTGTGTGCCAGTACCCTTATTTCTACATCAAAATACCATTTTTTTTATTTTGAAAGTTGAAGTATGATGTTTGAAAGTTGAACCACGATGTTTTGAACTAAAGTTGAAGTGCGACGTTTTGAAAGTTAAAGCACGACGTTTGAAAAGTTGACTCGTTTGCAAAAGTTGAACCATGTGACGACGTCAGTGCAAATGTTGAACCATGTGACGAGGTTTTGAAAGTTGAAGACGCTTGGAATTGCCTGACCGTTTTAGAACGCCATTGGCCCTACTTTATCGCTGTAAATTAGGTAAACTCCGGCAAGTTTTGAACGGCACTATTACTTTAAGTGTAAAAATGTGTACGCGTACGTCTAAACGGTCGACAGACGTCAACAGCTCGCAATAATTAATATGGGGACAACTTCTCTTGGTAATAGATCACTACATCCAATCAATGCTATTCATTCCTAACATCATTTAAAGTTGTAATTTCTTTACAATATTTATTTATATATTGTATTTGTTTGAATGTTACCATTCGAGTAAGGATTAACAGGCTTTCGAGTCACAGTGTTTTATTATATTTTTGTCAATCCTGGCCACTCAGCTAGAATTGGGTTGTTTTGTTTAGTTGAATCTGTTTATTTTGTGGGTTGCTTGTTGTATTTTTTGCAATTTGGCCGAATAAATAATATTAATAATAGCAACAATATGCGTTCTACAAATCGATAAACGGGGTAACCGACCGAGTTATATGATATGTACACATGTAGTGGACTGAGCTTGATATAAAAACAATCCTGTCCCAATATGCGCTTTTGTACAGGACCTATTTAATAAAAGACACTTAATGCCATTGTCCCTTGCCTCCAGACATTTATCGAACTTTGTTTGTATCTAGGCCTAAACTTCTTGCATTTAGAATGTCAGAATTTTCAAACCCAAATAAATTTGAGGGACACTTTGTCCATGGAATCCCCCAGTTGGGCTACAATGTTAATTGGAAAGAGCATATATACAAGTAGGATATCCATCCACACTTTAAAAACTGGGCGTTTTTGAGTTATTCTTGTGTATAACAAATTTCGAATTCAGTCGTTTTTAGCAAAAACGACTGGATTCGATATTTGATTGTGCACGTAGGCCTATAGCGTATTCTGTTTACGCAGTGTGTGCGCCCGCCGCTAACGGACACGATTATAGACCTTAAGGCCGAGTTCGGGCGGTCTGTTCTTGACACGCGAACTCTGTTCTTACGCTCGAACGGCGGGAACGTATGGTGGCCCTGAAGGGACACGCAGATCGTGAATATTGACGTCAATATTCGCGACAAATTTCACGACTTTCCTCAAAGTCGCGAATATTGACGTCAATATTGACGTCAATATTCACGACTTTCCCCAAAAGTCGCGAATATTGACGTCAAATTTGACGTCGATATTCGCGTCAAATTTCACGACTTTCCCCGAAAGTCGCGAATATTGACGTCAATATTCGCGACAAAATTCACGACTTTCCTCAAAGTCGCGAATATTGACGTCAATATTGACGTCAATATTCACGACTTTCCCAAAAGGTTTTGGCTAGTCTTGCTCCAAGACTGAGTTTTTCATTTGTCCGGGGCGCGCCGTCCGTTCGTCGATGATCCATACTCAGAAAACGGGCTTATTGAGGGCGCCCTCGATTGTCACGAGTTTTTTTCAGTGATGTTTTTTTCAGTGCCAAAAACGTAGCCATTGTTGCTCAACATTTGAATCGGCGAACATCGCTCCACATTTTGAGGCCCGATTTTCTCACTTTTTGGAAAGGTAAGAACACACCGATAGTGTTAGTGTCTTCATTGATCCTTAGTGCCTACTGGGGACTAGCAGCAGTTTTGTAAGTGGCCGTTTTAAGTGACATTTTTGAGGAAAAGTGTGGGAGGTCACGGGGGATCGATGTGCAGACATTTCGAACAACGCGTCCATACGGGCTTGCTCGGACCCTAATATCACCAGACCATGTCCAAATGTTGAAAAAGGTGATTTTTGGGTCCAAGTTACTCGGACTACTATCCACCAGGGTTTTGCAAGAACAAGTTACGCGTGTCAAGAATAGACCGCCCGAACTCGGCCATAAGGTATACACTGTTGAATAATGTCGTGCTGGCGATAGATAAAAAAGGACCCGTTTTCAATGAATTTGTATGCTGTTTCCTCAGGGAGATGTTACATGAAAACTCGCCCAGTAGCAATAGTTCCCTAAAGGAATTGATACATTTCCCTTTGGAAGATGAATATACACATAGGTAGAGAAATAAATAGATAGACTGTATACACTGTTTGTGGCGTCTTCTTTTGTTGTTGAATTTCTGAATGTACTTCTCTGGTTCCGAAGTTGCATGATTTGAAGGTAGTGTGAGGAGGTGTTCTTAGCTCTTGCTGTGTAAGTTGTGTTGTATCTCTCCGCTGAACGGTGGCGCCCTTTATTTTGACATGTGCATGTGCATGTAAAAGTTTGATGATCCTAGGCTTCTTACCTACGAAATCTTTCACAGGTAAGAACGTCATTTTGTTACTGAATATTACAACCTAGATTTTCTGGATGACAAATTAATGATACTTGTCTATTGTTATTTCCAGTTTATCCGCTTAGGTTTATAGCTCATGCCTATTGTACATTTTAGGTGAAACTTAATTGGTATCAAAAACTGTTATTTTAGAGTTTGGAAACTTGTGAACTAGTGATGAAGTGTCAAAAGTTTAGCGGTGACAGTTGCCGTGCGGTGCGTTTTTGCCATAGCACATCGTTGTACAATATGTACGTGCTGTATGAGGTGATTTGTGGAAGCAGTTATCATAATCATAATCATGTAATTATATTGTGTATTACATTGCTGGTTGTGGCGGGTTGCATGGTTGTCGCTAGTGCGCTGGACTTTGGACTGGAGGAATGGGCGTGTACTTTCTGTGTATGAATGTATGTGTGTGGGCCTAGAGATGCCTTGTATAGTGTGTCTATATCCCTTCTGCCAAGCGTTTCTGCGGCATCTTTGCAGCCTAAACAATCTGGGTTGTGTAATGATGGTGAAATTAATAGATCTAGATGATTGATGGTGACATTTATTGAAAGGAATGCCTTTTGGAATAAGGGGACATGTTGAGACAAATTAAGGTACAATGTACAATAATTTGGATACAGTAATACTAGTCACTTAATAATGTGCATTTGAAGTATAAATCATGCATTCACTTTTAGTATGTTGATTGATATTCTTTCAGATGTCAGTCATATTTGTACATGTTTAACAATTTGTCTACTTGATCTTGTTTGACTGCCTGCACAATCTTTCACAGTTTGTGAAGGTATCCTGCAGGCAGTTGGCGGCAATAGACCCAGCCCTGGCTGGAGAGAGACCCTAGAATAACCTGAGTTTTGTTTACCCTTTTATAGATGCCAGATAAATATCAGGTTAGGAAACTAGACCTAGTTGGCTAGACCTAACAGTACTGCAAAATAAGAGGACTATGACTATATTAAATAAAATAAATAAATTAAATAAATTGAAGGAAGTGTTTAAAAATAGTCGGGTATTTTAACTATTGCCGAAATCTCAGTACTTCCTTTTAGATATCCAGGGGTGTGTATTTATACCCAGCACAATATCAGACCGGGGACCCAGCCACCCCCCTACCCCCTTAGTCTCCCATACCTATACACTCCCTCCGTCTCATATCTTGCTTCGTATGTACTAGCGGGATGCCGCGCGGCACCCGCTAGCTGAGTGCATTGTATAATTGAAATTGTTGGCAGGTTTTAAGTATAGTAAGGCCAAGTAATAAGGAAGTTGGTAGGCATTGCTTCCCACCCATCAAAAAACGACCCCTACATTTGTATTTAAACTTAAACAAGTTACCTACATTGTAGCTATCCAAAAATTAACCAAAATACTGTTAAACGCTTATACTTGCTGTAAAAATATTATTGACACTAAAGTTTTTACACACAATATCCACTCACAAATAAGGGCGGTTTAAGGTATGAAGGAAAGCATGCCTCGGGCAGGGCTGGGTGTGAGGAGATACAGGGGGTACCCAGGAATGACCTTTGATAGAGAGGGTTTTTACAGGTTAACCGCCGTTAAACAATAGAAACCGTGCACAAATTCGGGCAATAACTCCATACTGCCGCACGGTCTGCTGCTGCATGCCCACCAAAAACCGGTCAAATCTCGGCCAATTTCTGTAAAAAAGGTGAAAACTATGCCCGTTCCGCAAACACGACTGTTACAATACAAGATGGCGGATAACTCGTGCGTACTAGCCGCAGAGCCGTTTTTGAAACACAAGCTTCATCTTCCGTGGCCTTATTCATACAGTTTAGCAATGCCCCAGAGGTACAGCCACAATAGACCGAAGCCAGGGTTTGGAAAACAGCACCCATTGAACGATGTTTTTCGCCATCTTGTAGCAGTCGCGTTTGCGGAACGGAACTCACCCAGCTGCTGCCCACTAAAAAACGGTCGAATCTCGGCCAATTTCTGTAAAAAAGGTGAAAACTATGCCCGTTCCGCAAACGCGACTGCTAGTTATCTGCCATCTGCCATCTGTTATCTGCCATCTTGTATTGCTGGGCGAGTTGATAAAGTACTCATACAAATTTTTGGTTGGGGTAGACCTTGTGGCAGTATGGAGTTATTGCCCGAAATTTGTGCACGGTTTCTATTGTTTTTACGGCGGTTAACCTTTAATCTATGGGTCTCCGCCCTACGGGCGTCGGGAGACCCAGAGTTCTAGGGGTACCCTAGAACTACAACATGTATGTACTACCGATTACCGGTAGTATATATGACGCTCCCGACGCCTAGTGTCGGGAGGGAGTTTTTTGCTTGAGCTTCGAAAGAGTGTGGACGTCTTTTAATCGGTCGCAGCCCGACTCTTAACTGCGAGTGGTGAGATTTATTTTCCTTATTTAGCTCGCCTTCTTACTTTACCTGCTTGCTTTTCCTTTGCTGCTTGCTTTCTTGGCTATACCACATTATTTTCTTTTACATACATAACGCTTCGCCTTCGGTCGTCGGACCAACATGGCCGACGACTCCGAGGAGGAAGACATGTCATGGGACCTTCTATCCCAACAGCAACTATCCCAAAACAGGAACAGGCAACAATACGACCAACCACGGTCAACTTTAGACAAATTAATGAGCCAAGCTCAAGAAGACAAGGATATGCATGCTGACGAAAATGATTCTCAAGTCTCTGTGAAAGCAACAAACAAAAGAAAAACACAAAGTCAAAGCGACAATTCCAGCGACTCTGATAACAGTTCCTATAGACAACAAAAAAGAAGAAACACATATTCCACCCAAGGAAACCCTACCATAGTAATCATAAACTCACCAGATGTCAAACTTGCCCAAATAAACCCGCTAAAAATTGCTAAGGCACTAAATGCAATAGGAAGTGACATCATACAAAATGTGACTAAAACTAATCAAGGTGGCATTAGTGTCAAATGCTACACCTCCGGACAGGCCAACAAATTGAGGAAAATCTCCATTCTTGGAAAATGGTCAGTTACCACCGACTATGCAAAATCAGAAATTCAAAGTAAGGGAGTTATTTCTGGCGTTCCTCTAGAACTCACAGAACAAGACATAATCAAAGAATGCAAAAAAGCAGGCGTAATAGAGGTCCGCAGACTCACATTCAGAAGAAATGGTCAAACAGGGAAAAGCCTTTCTGTCTGCCTTACATTTAACACACCTTACTTACCCCAGAGCATCAAATTCGGCTATCAACACTTTGACATCAAACAATACATTCCACCAGTCATTCGCTGTTTCAATTGCCAACGACTAGGTCATACAGCTACAAATTGTCGAAGCAATACCAGATGTGTTAGATGTAGTGGAAACCATACTTATGAAGAATGTGACCAAAAAGACCAGGTGAAATGTAGCAGATGTGGTGGAAATCACTCCTCTGCCTACGGCGGATGTAACACCATGAAGCATGAAAAGAAGATACAAGAAGTAAGAGTCACTTACAACATTTCCTATGCTGAAGCTGCCAAATCCATAAGAACAAATATTACTGTCCATGCGGAAAAACCTAGGGATACATATACACCTACAATAACACCTAAACAAACTCAAATCTGGTCTGAACGAAGAAATTGGACAATCCCACAAACTCCTCAAGTCGTAAATGATGTACCGGTACAAAGAAAACAAAACATGTCCTCTGTTAACAAAATATCGGTAGATGCATCCACCCAAACTGATCAAATTCCAGTTGCTTGCCAAACTGAACCAACCTCAACTTACCTACAACCTGACAAATCTCTGATAGAATTGCTTATCGGAACACTTCAAATCTGGGAGACAACTAAAAAAAAGGAAAATAGAGAATCAGAAATAAAGACCCTAGTTGAACACTTGTACCATCAGTTAACTAGAACTCACAATATCAAAGAAAAACAGAGCAGACATAATGATTCCTCGCAATCCCCTGATAAGCCGGTTCGACAACCTAGATCTTCTCAATCCAAAACAAAACCCAACGAACCCACCACAGAGAACTCTCAAACTGAAACACCCAAAACAAACCAGAAAACTTCCAATCGCCCAAAAGGAGGAAATAATCAAACGTAATCATGAACATTATTCTCATGGTCTTCATTATACAATGGAATGCCCAGTCTCTCATTGCACATGGAAATGAATTAAAACATGCTATAAACAATTGGGATAGTAAACCTGACATCATATGCGTCCAAGAAACTTGGCTCAAGGAAGGGAAAAACTTCAATCTCCCTGGATACAATATTTTCCGTAATGACAGAAAACCAGAACATAAAAATACTGGCGGGGGATGTGCCATCTTCACTAGAAAAAATCTCACCGTCAACAACATTATAGACAAACAATCTCCTATTCAATATCAAATAATTGACATTTATATTTCTGATAAAAGTAAATTAAAAATTATCAATGCCTATAATCCTTGTATCACCCTGAAAGAGGAGAACTTTATAGACATTGAAAATCATATTGGTAAAAATACTATTATTTGTGGAGACTTCAACAGCCATAATCCCCTTTGGGGAAGCAAGAAGATGGATACAAATGGCCATGTCATCGAAAATTTTATAGACAAACATCATCTTGTCTGCATAAATAATGGAGACGGGACAAGAATTAATACCTCTAATGGTACCATCACCTGCATTGATATTACTCTTACCACTTCTGACATAGCAGCTAATTACAATTGGAATATTTTAGATGACACATGGGGTAGCGATCATCATCCTATAATTGTTGAATCTAATAAAAAATGTCTTCATACGCCACGTAAACATATCCCTCACTGGTCTATAAAAAAAGCAAACTGGGATACTTTTCAAACTGCCTGTGATAGTTTCATTACTGAACCCAACATAACCACATGTTGCAGTGCTGAAGAGACATATAACATATACATCAATCAACTTACTGAGGCTATTAACTGTTCCATCCCACAAACCACTACTACTAAAATTTATAAAAGAAAGCCCACCACATGGTGGAACGATGATTGCAAAAGAGCTATTAAAAATCGTAAAGAAGCCCTTAGAACCCTTAAAAAAACCCGTCATCCTCAAGACCTTATTCACTATAAATATACTTGTGCCATAGCTCGTAAAACAATAAAAGTGGCTAAAAGAGAGGATTGGAAAAATTTCTGCAATACTTTAAACTACCAAACTCCCTCTAAAAAGATCTGGGACAAAATTCATCGTATTAACAATACCCATACCAAGACTAATATTTCCACTTTAACAGACAACAATCAAGATTTCATTACAGATAAAGAAAAGGCTAACTTGCTTGCTAGTAGTTTTGCTTCCATCAGTAGTGACCAAAACTACAGTGATTCTTTCCTTGAAGTAAAACAAAATGCAGAAGATAACTTTTCCCACTCTGAAGAAAATGATAACATCATTAATGATCCTTTTAACATATCAGAACTTGACGAAGCCATCAATTCAGCTAAGTGTACCTCTCCTGGTAAAGATAATATATGTAATAATATCATCAAACATATCCCTCTGAAAGCCCGTGGCTTTCTCCTCATCATTTTTAACATAATATGGAAAACTTCTCAATGCCCAAGCACATGGAAGGAAGCTATTCTCGTTCCTATTTTAAAACCTGGCAAAAATCCCTCCGGTCCTAAGTCATATAGACCTATAGCCCTCACCTCCACATTCTGTAAGATCATGGAACGTATGGTTAATAACAGACTCATCTGGTACCTGGAAAAACATAATCTACTTAGTACTCATCAGAGTGGTTTTCGTAAAGGAAGGAGTACTAAAGATCACATCATTAACCTAGAGTCTAACATAAATAAAGCTTTTGCCAACAAGGAAAGCACCCTCGCTGTCTTTTTAGACCTTGAAAAGGCATATGACATGGTATGGCCAAAAGGCATAATCATTAAACTTCACTCTCTTGGAATATATGGATGTATTACTAAATGGATTGATGATTTCCTCACTAATAGAAAAATTCAAGTAAATATCAATGGTACCTATTCTGACTCGCACAATGTCAATATTGGCATTCCCCAAGGAAGTGTCATCAGCCCCATTCTTTTTAACATAGCTATCAACGGTCTATCTGAAGTCATAAACGGAATCAACATCTCCCAATATGCCGATGATATAGTTATTTGGAAGTCCAATAGAAACATAAACTTTATCAACATAAAAATCCAACAAAATTTAAACGATATCTCTGCCTGGTGTGATAGATGGGGTTTTAAAATATCCATTCTTAAAACCTTTGCGACTCTTTTTACACATAAACGCAATGCTTCCTGTAAATTACAGATAAATAATACTGATATTAAATTTCAGACGTCTATTAAATTTCTGGGTATTATTTTCGACAACAAACTTAATTGGAAAGACCATATAAATTATATTGTCAACAGATGCAAATCCAAACTCAATATCTTGAGATGTGTTAGCGGAAAGGACTGGGGAGCGGATTGCTGTATTCTCCTTCAACTATACAAAACACTTATCAAACCAATTCTGGACTATGGATGTGAAGCCTTTAATTCAGCGGCCATGGAACATAAACAGAAATTAGACAGCATACAATATCAGGCTCTGAGAATATGCTCCGGAGCCCTCTACGGGACTTCGTGTCAGAAACTACAAGTAGAGTGTGGTGAACCCCCATTATGTTTTCGTCGCAGTTTTCTCTGCAATCTCTACAATATTAAACTCAACATGCACAATTCTCACCCCAACAAGTATGTCCAAACAGATTGCTGGCAGAAACATTATTTTGCTGAAAAATGGAAAAATAGTCTACATCACACACCTTTTGAAGCCAGATCCAGTCAACCTCACTTCAACATTTTTCCATTACATAACCCTTTTCCTTACTGGCATTACACAAAACCAGACATATCGGCCGAAATCTTCAACCGCATTAAACACATATCGAACATCAATGAAAAGGGCATCATTGCTGCAGAAACAATACATACCCAGTGGGGAAATTCACTCCACATCTACACTGACGGATCACTTAATCCTACTACCAACACAGTCGGATGTGGAATCTATATTCCTCAATTCAGTTATTCCAAGAGTATTAAACTAAACAATGAGGCTTCTATTTTTACAGCGGAACTCTTTGCTATTCTGTTAGCTGTGGAATGGATTGAAGATGTTCAGCCCATGCACACCTGCATCTTCAGTGACTGTTTAAGTGCAATTCAAGCCATCTCACACCCTATTCCCAGCAATAAAATTGTATGTGACATTAGACACACCTTGATAAGCATTCAAAACCAAGCTAATAGGGTCACCTTTGAGTGGATACCAGGACATTGCGGTATTTATGGGAATGAAAAAGTAGACCAGATTGCCAAAAAAGCCACCAGGAAAACTAATATTGACTATAAATTACCCCTCACAATTACAGAAGCTAAACATCATCTTAAGGACCACCTCAAACAAACATGGCAAATGGAATGGAATAATTCAAAAGATTCTACCTTAAAAAATATACAACCCACTATTTCCACCCACTTAAACTCATGGGATCTCCCACGCTGGCAGGAAATAAAGATTCACAGACTTCGGCTGGATACATGTAAAAACCTTAACAGTTTCTTTAAAAAAATAGGTAAACATCCTGATGGACTTTGCGAAACATGCAACACTTATGATAATGTCGAACATTTTCTCACAACATGTAAAAAATTTGAACATAATAGACAAATACTTAAAAAATCACTTAAATTTACTTCTGATTTACAAATGACACTTAAAAATTTGTTAAACTCAAAACACAGCATCCTTCATACATTAAATTTCATTAAAGAAACTAACAGTGATATTTAACTTAATCCTTTTCACAAACAACACCAACCAACCATGTACATTTCCTTATAATATATGTTTCACATCCTCACCCACAGTATACAAATCATTCCATATTGTCTTTCTATACAATGCATGAGCTCTTGTTTCATCCTACACACATGCCTTGCTCGCACTGGTCTCATCGCTGCTTTTTTTGCATGTTTTGCCTCTACAATTCACATACAAATTTGTTTGATTCACATGTATCTTCTTTTCTTTTTATTTCCAAATAGTCATTATCCTCAAGACGTCATTGGATAGCTAACTTCTTGTAGCTAGCAGGTTGTTTTTTGATCTTTTTTCCCTTCCCTTCCCACTCCAACTCTGAAGCTCAAGCAAAGTCTACACGTATGTAACAAAAATCAAAAAAATCAAAAAAAATCAAAAAAAATCAAAAGAAAAAAAAGAAAAAAAAAGAAAAAGAAAAAAGAACAAAGAAAATAGAAAAAAGAAAATAGAAAAAAGAAAAAAGAAAAAAGAAAAAAAGAAAAAAGAAACAAAATGGAAATAAAATAGAAACAGTAAAAGAAATAAAATAAAAAAGTAGAAAAAAGAAGAAAGTATAAGAAAAGAAAAGAGAAGAAGAAAGAAAAAGGAAGAGAAAAGTAAAAGAAAAGAAAAAAAAAAAAAAAAAAGATGAAAGTAGTTTAACAAGCTCTCTACTGGACCGCAAGATTACAGCAACTGGCACAAAGGGCACACAGATTGCCAGAAGTGCCATTAACCACCACCAACCAACCAACCTAGTGTCGGGAGCCCCATAGTTCTAGGGGTATGTACGTCCTCCCCTGAACGTGTATACTGACACCGCCACGCTTTGATGAATTTCAAACATCTATTTTCCGATAAAAAACGCTACACGTATCAGTATGTCCTTTAATTGCACTTGCAGCCTAAATTTCTTCCTATTTTATTTTGTAGTGATACACATTGCTGTTTTACATCAAAAGCCGCAAAAACAGCACCTTCCGTTCCCCAAAACAATTGATGACAAAAGGTGGAGTTCGTTACAAAAGTGTTGCTTTTTTGGTTTGCCACTTTTGCTGGAAGATCTTTGCACGGTGCCCTGAATCCTTTACGTGGGAAAGCCAACACTTTTGTATTGGACTCAACATTTTTTAATATCATTTTTCTGGAAAATATTCCCGGAAAATAGATAGTGTTTAAAATCTATCAAAGAGTGGTGGTGTATACTGCCACGTTCACGGGTCTAGGCCTTCCCCTGCATCTACAGTAACACACTGATTGTGCTAGCAAAAATTGCCATACGATGTGCTTTCTAAATTTAACATCTAGACTGCCTTTCCATTTATGCCTGCTATGGACTCTAACACCAGCAAATCAAAAATCAAAGGTGAGAAAATCAAAGGTGCATGATACATGTACATTGTACATGACATCTAAGCAAATCTTTCTGACAAAAGCACTGTAAATTTCGCCTGAATATTACATAATGTTTGAAAACAACTTGCATGGCTTTCAAGATAGGACGCAAGTTACTTCTGAATTTTTTTCAGCCTTCTCATTAACAGATTGGATTCACAAATGGCAATGTAAAACAAAAAACAAAAAAAAACTAAAATAAAAGCGATGACAGTTGGAAGAGAATGTGCAGTTTTGGTAAGGGTGTGATTTGGCACTTCTTTCAAATTTACATCTAGAGCTCTGGCTGTCGATCCCTATTAATAAATACATGAACACATTCTCCTTCTTTTACCCAGACAAAACAAAATGGCAACTGTAAGTTCAGCTCTAGAGACGATCAGCAGACATCATCTTGAGTGCTGTATATGTCAACACAGATATCAACGGCCTAAGATACTAGAATACCTCCACAGTTTCTGTGAGCAATGTCTGCTGAAATACCACAGCACAAAGCACCAGGGCTGTACGGAGATTCCTTGCCCCATGTGTCGACAGGAGACGAAGCTTACAGAGGCGGGGGGGGGGGGGGGGGGGGGGTGGGTGAGGGTCTGAAAACCAACTTTCATCTAATCGGTTTGGTTGAGGAGATTGAACTTCAGGAGAAGGTAGTGAGCTTGGGTGATGCTGGTATTTTGTGTGGTATTTGTGAGGAAGCCAATGAGGCAACGCATAGATGTGCGCGTCCAGCGTACATTAATGGGACCAGTGTTGGAATGCACACCAATAATGTGGAGACACTTTGCAATCCCGGGACCGAAATGCCGGTCCCCACATTTTTAACTGGGGAAATGGGTCAACAGATGGCGCTCTTTATCATCCAATGAATTTGCCGCAACCCAGTCTCCTTCTTATTTTGTGTACCTATCACAATTGACCAATTGTGTGTATATCACATTTTAACGTACTGCCCTCTCGCGCTTGTATTGGCAAAGAGGTCAACATAACCGGAAATAGCACTGGTACCGGTGTCATATAAAAATTAGACTCGCATTAAAAACCGACACAGTTCACGTCACGTTCCTATTTGTTAACGTGTATTTACTTTCAAAGCATGCGCAATAATACCATAACTTGTTTTGTTATAGAGTCCTGTATTCACGGCACACTGTTTTCGATACCGCGAAAAATCGTTTATTAAATCCTAAAATACTCCGGCATGCCGTATTATTGTTTGGGATCAATTGTTCACGATAGTCTCCGGCTGAAATTGTACGGCTTGGCCTAGGAATGGATTAAGTTATGATCTGATCATTATATTATTATTATAACGACGTAATTAGGCCTAAACAAATGGATTCGCCTGATCTAATCACGACGTCATAATTATTTATATCATCATGATGACATTGACAAAGTAGTGACTGGACGTGGACATTATGACATGTATGATCATGGAGGAATGAGAAGGATCCTTGATATGGTATGATGGAGAATGTTCAGGCATTTCCTTTCTCCGTGTGTCAGGTAAGGCATTGTAATTTGTAAGCCATTACTGTAATAATGTAGTATAGTAAAGCCATTGTAATTTGTAATTATAAGCCCTCTGAGAGAGTTAGTCGAACAACTCGACCCTCGGGCCCGGCCTGAGTCATACCGTAGTCGAACAACTCAACCCTCGTAGTCGAACAACTCGATCCTCGTAGTCGAACAACTCGATCCTCGTAGTCGAACAACTCGACCCTCGTAGTCGAACAACTCGACCCTAGTACTCGTAGTCGAACAACTCGACCCTCGTCGTCGAACAACTCGACCCTCATCGTCGAACAACTCGACCCTCATCGTCGAACAACTCGACCCTCGTCGTCGAACAACTCGACCCTCGTCGTCGAACAGCTCGACCCTCGGCCTCGTCGTCGAACAGCTCGACCCTCGTCGTCGAACAGCTCGACCCTCGTCGTCGAACAGCTCGACCCTCGCCGTCGAACAGCTCGACCCTCGCCGTCGAACAGCTCGACCCTCGTCGTCGAACAGCTCGACCCTCGTCGTCGAACAGCTCGACCCTCGTCGTCGAACAGCTCGACCCGCGTCGTCGGACAGCCCGACCCGCGTCGTCGGACAGCCCGACCCGCGTCGTCGGACAGCCCGACCCTCGTCGTCGGACAGCCCGACCCTCGTCGTCGGACAGCCCGACCCTCGTCGTCGGACAGCCCGACCCTCGTCGTCGGACAGCCCGACCCTCGTCGTCGGACAGCCCGACCCTCGTCGTCGGACAGCCCGACCCTCGTCGTCGGACAGCCCGACCCTCGTCGTCGGACAGCCCGACCCTCTTCGTCGGACAGCCCGACCCTCGTCGTCGGACAGCCCGACCCGCGTCGTCGGACAGCTCGACCCGCGTCGTCGGACAGCTCGACCCGCGTCGTCGGACAGCTCGACCCGCGTCGTCGGACAGCTCGACCCGCGTCGTCGGACAGCTCGACCCGCGTCGTCGGACAGATCGACCCGCGTCGTCGGACAGCTCGACCCGCGTCGTCGGACAGCTCGACCCGCGTCGTCGGACAGCTCGACCCTCGTCGTCGGACAGCTCGACCCTCGTCGTCGGACAGCTCGACCCTCGTCGTCGGACAGCTCGACCCTCGTCGTCGGACAGCTCGACCCTCGTCGTCGGACAGCTCGACCCTCGTCGTCGGACAGCTCGACCCTCGTCGTCGGACAGCTCGACCCTCGTCGTCGGACAGCTCGACCCTCGTCGTCGGACAGCTCGACCCTCGTCGTCGGACAGCTCGACCGGTGCGACAGCTCGACCGGTGCGACAACTCGACCGGTGCGACAACTCGACCGGTGCGACAACTCGACCGGTGCGACAACTCGACCGGTGCGACAACTCGACCGGTGCGACAACCCGACCGGTGCGACAACCCGACCGGTGCGACAACCCGACCGGTGCGACAACCCGACCGGTGCGACAACCCGACCGGTGCGACAACCCGACCGGTGCGACAACCCGACCGGTGCGACAACCCGACCGGTGCGACAACCCGACCGGTGCGACAACCCGACCGGTGCGACAACCCGACCGGTGCGACAACCCGACCGGTGCGACAACCCGACCGGTGCGACAACCCGACCGGTGCGACAACCCGACCGGTGCGACAACCCGACCGGTGCGACAACCCGACCGGTGCGACAACCCGACCGGTGCGACAACCCGACCGGTGCGACAACCCGACCGGTGCGACAACCCGACCGGTGCGACAACCCGACCGGTGCGACAACCCGACCGGTGCGACAACCCGACCGGTGCGACAACCCGACCGGTGCGACAACCCGACCGGTGCGACAACCCGACCGGTGCGACAACCCGACCGGTGCGACAACCCGACCGGTGCGACAACCCGACCGGTGCGACAACCCGACCGGTGCGACAACCCGACCGGTGCGACAACCCGACCGGTGCGACAACCCGACCGGTGCGACAACCCGACCGGTGCGACAACCCGACCGGTGCGACAACCCGACCGGTGCGACAACCCGACCGGTGCGACAACCCGACCGGTGCGACAACCCGACCGGTGCGACAACCCGACCGGTGCGACAACCCGACCGGTGCGACAACCCGACCGGTGCGACAACCCGACCGGTGCGACAACCCGACCGGTGTGACAACCCGACCGGTGCGACAACCCGACCGGTGCGACAACCCGACCGGTGCGACAACTCGACCGGTGCGACAACTCGACCGGTGCGACAACTCGACCGGTGCGACAACTCGACCGGTGCGACAACTCGACCGGTGCGACAACTCGACCGGTGCGACAACTCGACCGGTAGCCCAGGTTGGAAGACTTTCTTCATTGCATTACGAATGATGACGTCCAGGGTATCAATTTCACAGCAAATTATTTTTAAATTTGTACCTGATAAACTTGAAGGAAGCTGAAATTTTGTTTAGATCTTTCTTGTGTCTGGAATTACGTCGTCATAGGTTAAAAAAAGAGAATGTGTCTTTGGGTTACGTAATTACAGAAAATAAATAGGAAATCCATGCTTTTCGATGTGAACATCATGTACAAATGCGTGCGTGCGTAACCGGCAGCCGCGCTGGCCTAGGACTGATGAGCCGGCCTCGCGCATGCTTGTGCGTAGGAAGTTTGTACATGATTTTCATGTTGAAAAGCGTGGATTTTAAATTTATTTTCTGTTAATAAATAACCCAAAGACACATTCGCTTTTTGTAACCCATGCCGATCTGTAATTCCAGACAGAAGAAAGACATAAGCGAGATTTTGGCTTCCTTCATCAGGTAATTTTTTTGTTAAAAGTTGTCGCTATGGCAGGATATACATTGATAATCTGGACTCCGTCGCGTTGTACACAACGAAGGAGTCCAACCTGGGCTAGACCGGTGGTAACCTCTCGATAATCAAAATAAAATATACATGTGTACTTAGCTGGTTTATAATAACTACTGGAAAAAAGGTTGAGTGACAAAGTGTACCTCACTTTTGACCAAGGGGAAAGTTATCCCTACCTTTTTCCGACAAACTAACGTTAGCTGCAATTTATCCCTGAAGATTACTGCCTGTAAAAACCAATTTATACTTTACGTGAATGCGCACTTTTTGCAAATTTGATGTTGCCTAGCATTCTCTTTAAAATTTGCCGGAATTTGAATTAAATGTTTGTCCAACTTGATCAAATTCGCAGCACGAAAACTTACTGTGACATCACAAATTTGCGCTCGATTTAGGGGATACCAGTGCACCACCTAAATACACCTAAAATAAATACTCCTTAACTACATTAGCGCCCATTTTTTTTTCAAAACCTCTGGCAGGATTTTTTTCAGGTTCTTTACCTAGAAACATTTTATTTTTAGATAATGCAACTACATGTACTACAAGATGCCAGCAGTTAGTTTATTAGCACCGTCATTTACACGTTTTTTGTCAACATGTTGCCTAGGGCAATTTTGTTCTCTCTGCAGTTAAGGCATATTACGTGGAACTACACACAGGGGCTTTAAATAACCGTTTGGTGTTTTTGTCATTAAAAACAAAATAAAATATCTTCAGAGGAGCGACCCAGCTCTCCGAATAGCAGTACCACCAACCTGGGCCCGGCTCACGGCCAACAGCAACAGACGACCCCCAGCCATCAACCCTATGGTCAGAACACCCATGGGCATTCTCAGACACAGCAACCCATCCAGCAACCGGCCAGCATGCTACAGCAGTCTCAGTATCCGAGTAAGAAGTTCTTTCTTTAAAGACATATTATTAAGGGCATATTTAGATGTTAACATTCCTGTTAATGTTCCTTAAGAAATTTGCTGTTTCAAATTTTATTAAGAATTTTGCAACTGAAATCAGGATAATCAGCCCCCCAAAAAAACCAGAGAAGTTTCTTTTTCAAAAGTAGAAAAATCCTGAGAAACTACAATGTTTTACATTGCAGGTGTCGCACAATCGGGTCAATATGGTCAATCAGGTTTACATATGCCTCAGAAACAGCAAGTGCAGCAGAAGCAGCAGCAGAAACGGCAAGGGCAGCAGCAGCAACAACAGCAAGTGCACCAGAAGCATCAGCAACAGCAGAAACAGCAAGGAAAGCAGCAGCAGCAGCAACAGCAAGGGCAACATCAGCTACAGCAAGGGCAGCCACAGCCACAGCAGCAGCAGCAGCAGCAACATCAAGGGCAGCAGCAACAGCAAGGGCAGCAGCACCAACAGCAAGGGCAGCTGCAGCAGCAGCTGCAACAGCAAGGGCAGCAGCAGCAACAGCTAGGGCAGCAACAACAGCAAGAGCAGCAACAGCTAGGGCAGCAACAACAGCAGCAATGGCAGCAACAGCAAGGACAGCAGCAGCAGCAACAACAACAACAACAACAGCAACAACAACAGCAGTCTGTATTGTCACAGACTCTGGCTTACAGCAGTCAGCAGCCACCAGCATCATACAACAAAGGTACAAAATAGCTGAAAGACCTCCATTCAACGTAGCCAATAAGCAGACAAATTTGCTGAGCAAGCCTAAATATTATGTACTACTTGTTTTCCCAAAAGAAACTGCAATTTTTACGATGCAGGTGCCACACAATCAGGCTAATCTGGCCAATTCCTTCATTCATTCATTCGTTCATTAGTGCGTTCGTGCGTTCGTGCGTGCGTTTGTTCATTTGTTCGTTCATTCGTTCGTTTGTTCGTTCGTTCGTTCGTTCGTTCGTTCGTTCCTTAAATTTTTACCAACACATATATCTGCAATCACAATTATCTATCATTTAGAATTGTGTATGGATGGGGGTCTCCGTGAAGCATAAGCTTGTCGAGTGGATCAAGATCCCACTAATTTCATTTACAAAGATCAATTACAATTACAAAGATCAATTACAATTGTATTGAGGGCGCTCTTTCGAGTAGCTGCCATTTTTATACTCTGCTGATGTTCGTTTTTAAAATCCTTTTTAATCATCATCTGCGTTTGCCATCCCTTTTTAAATTTGATTACTGCTTGTTTTTTACTCTCTTGGGGATCTTCTTGTGTGATTCTGTGCATCATATGTGGAGTGATTCGTCTGATTTTGACAGTTTTCTGTGATTGATGCCTGGCCAATTCGACTATGCATGTTTGTGTGCATAACAACATGGCCGTGAGTATAGTATGTTTTATACTTATGCTGCTGGTTCAACAAACAGTTCAACTGAAACTCAATACTATCGACTCGGGTTATTCTTCTCAATATGAAATCAGCCCTAGCGGTCTCCATCTGATCCCATTGCTACTTCCAGCAACAATTTTCAGGTCACGCAGTAACAGCGCCACTAGCTTTATATCATCAATACCTATTGTGAGATGGTCTAAGCATGGTCAGACGTGTGTGTATATCCAACGTAAAGATCCTCCTTTGGATATCACCATCTGTATGGACATTGCTGCCAATCCAGGACCCAGGCCCACTTGTTTTGATGATGATAGCGGAATTACTTCATTTGATTTGACTGCAACACAATCCAGCTGCAATTCTACTGGTTCAGTGAGTATAGGCCTATGTAACTATTCACGAAATGAACTCCTGCATCTTCGGTATATATCTCGCTGTCGTATCACTGATGTTCAACTTCAGCTGCTTAGAGCTAATGGCATTTTGAGATATAGAGGGAAACGTGCGGGCCATAAAAAATGCAACTCTAAAATTGCTGTCATCGTTGGTCATCGCCTGTCCATCCACCGACATGATACACCATCAAATGGGTCAGTTAACCGGACATTGGTTACACCTTCTCTACAGAGCTTCCCTCCGATATCATCTGGATGTTATTTAAAGTTCTGTATGATGAACGTCCGGTCATTAAAAAATAAATCGGCTGACTTCGTGGATTATGTATGCACAAGCAATGCGGACATTTTCGGGCTGACTGAGACTTGGTTAAAGGACATCGATTCTGCTCATCGATCTGAAGCTACACCACCAGGTTACAAGCTCGTGGATCATGCACGTGGGAGTAGACGTGGTGGTGGTACTGCCCTCCTTCTACGTGATTCGATGGAGGTTAAAAAGGTCGCTGCAGCTGAGAAAACGTCCTTTGAATTCTCGGAATGGCTTGTGGGGGTCGGGTCTCATCAACTGCGCGTCGTCGTCATTTATAGACCACCCTACTCAACCAACCATAGAGTAACACTTAACTCTTTTTTACGTGAGTTTTCCGACTACCTAGAAACTGTTTTACTGTCTACCGCGCCACTGATAATTACTGGTGATTTTAACATTCATGTCGATGATGTTGACAACTATGATGCGACATGTTTTTCTAAGTTATTAGAATCATTGAATCTTGAACAGTTTGTTGATCAACCTACTCATGTTTTGGGTCATACATTAGACTTAATTATTACTCGTAAGTCAGATTCAATAATTGAAGGTAAACCGGTTACCGATTACTTATTTTCGGACCATTATTCAGTTTTGTGTAAACTAAATTTAAATAACATAACTCTCGCAAATGAGATGGGCAAATTTTTTGTTAATAAAATATCAAATATTAGGTTAAGATTGCGTAATGAGATCTGCTCACCTCAGATAACTGTTCCCATACTTTCATTAGTTGATGATGCCGATAGATTATCTGATTTTAGGCAACTTTCTGAAGACGATGTTTGTAAGTTAATTTTAGGCTCAAGTAAGAAATGCTGCATCCTCGACCCTATTCCTATGAAGTTACTTACTGGGTCCTTAGACGTACTTTTGCCTGTGATAACTAGTTTAGTAAATTCATCCTTGCACATTGGTCACTTTCCAGCATGCTGGAAATCAGCAGTGGTTTTACCTTTGTTAAAAAAACCTGGTCTTGACTTACATTTTAAAAATTTTAGGCCTGTCAGTAATCTGCAATTTATCTCTAAACTGGTGGAGAAAGCTGTGTCACTTCAACTACAGTCACATTTATCCTTGAACGGTTTATATCCTATTGCACAATCGGCTTATCGTAAGTGTCACAGTACTGAAACTGCTCTATTAAAGGTTAAAAATGATCTGTTAATGGCTATGAATAAACAACATGTTACATTATTAGTTTTACTTGATTTAAGTTCAGCTTTTGATACTTTGAATCATCAAACTTTATTGAACACACTCCATTCTAAGTTTGGCATTGATGGGACTGCTCTTCTTTGGTTTAAATCTTATTTGTCTAATAGATCTCAACAGGTCTCCATTCGTGGTAAATTGTCTCAGAAATTTGACCTCGACGGTGGTGTACCACAGGGTTCATGTTTAGGTCCCTTGTTGTTCATTTTATATACTAGTAGTTTGTTCGAAGTAGTTGAAACTCAACTCCCAAATGTTCATTGCTATGCTGATGACACGCAACTTTATCTTTCGTTTTGCCCAAATGTTGCATCAAACCAGGCGTCGGCACTTTCTGCAATGGAGGGCTGTATACATGTCGTACGCAAATGGATGCTTGGCAATGGGCTGATGCTAAATGACGGTAAAACTGAATTCATTATCTTAGGTACTCATCAACAACTAGCTAAGGTTAGTATTGATGGTATCAATATCGGAGCATCCAGGGTTTCCACTACCCCCATTGTAAGGAATCTCGGTGCCTGGTTTGATGCTAACATGACAATGGCTACTCATATAACCAAAACTTGTGCTACTGCTTTTTATTACTTACATAATATTAGACGTATCAGGAAGTACCTATCCAGGCAATGCACCGAAACTTTAATTCATTCATTCATTTCCAGCCGATTAGATTATTGTAATAGTCTCCTTTATGGATTGCCTGATATTCAAATTAACCAGCTGCAACGTGTTCAAAATTCCTGTGCTAGATTGGTTTGTAATGCTTTAAAGTACTGTCACATTACACCCTTGTTTATCGATTTACACTGGCTTCCGGTTAGGTTCAGGATCGATTTTAAAGTTTTGTTAATAACTTATAACATTTTAAATGGTCTTGCTCCCGCATACTTATGCCAACTTATCAAAAAAAAGGCATCTTCTTATTACAATCTTAGAAGTTCCATGGATGATACGCTCCTTAGTTACCCGGTGTGTCGGACTAAAATCACGCTCGGTGATAGGGCTTTTGAGTATGCTGCACCCAAATTATGGAATGCTCTACCATTAAATATTCGGAAGTCGACAAATCTTGCTGTTTTTAAAAAATCACTTAAAACACATCTTTTTACTATGGCATTTTATTGATACTGTCCTTTTGGATGAGTTGGACTAAAATCATGCTGGGTGTTATGGCATCTTAGTTTGCTGCAAATTACGGAGTAAAATGATGTGATTAATGTTTCTGTCATGTTAATGTGTAATTTTTAAATTTGTATATTTGTAATGCGCATTTGAACATCTTTTTTTTTATGGAATTTGCGCAATATAAGTTAATAATAATAATAATAATAATAATAACAATAACACGGACAACAACAGTTAAGTTAGAACATGATATTTAATCGGAGCAAGGAAAAAAACACGTCCGTTCAGTTCGAGTCCATGTTTTCGATATTGGTACATGTACATGTATAGAGCTAATAATACTGAGAATTAAAATAATAGTAATTTTTTTAAATACAAAAAAACAAACATTATTCTGCCAATCTGTTTAATCAGGTTACCCCATTCCTCAGGTGTTGCATTTGTTTTGTTATTGTAAACAGTTCTTGATTGTGTGGTCATGTGCTTATCTTTTATTCTCACCAGGCTACGAAACGTTGCAGGCGTCTTTAGAGGACCTCATTCGCGAAACTTGTTCTCCATCTGATGAAGCAGCCTCATCCCATACAAGTTGGTCTTCTCGGAAAGAAGCTGTTGATAACAACTGGAAGGGAATTCGGCCTCTAATATTCCAAGAGGTCTTGGAATGCCAGTCTGTTCCCATGGAACCAACATGTCAAAGATGCAACACCCAGGCAACAGTGAGATGCACAGACTGCCCAGTGCACATGATGTGCTTAAAATGCGATGTGGAGATGCACACCAACCTCCCTTTTCATAACAGAGAGATGTGGGTCAATTCGTTCTTCGAGAGGGTTCCACCTTGTACAACTGTGGTGGTTGGTGATGACAGTGCTCTACATTTGCAGCGATTTGGTATGGTCCATATGGATGTTTTTAGCTAACATTTACATTGTTATTAACATGATGTCAACCATCTTTTCACACTGTGAATCTGTTTTTTTCAGTTATTCGTTTAGGTATTCAACTGTCTTTGGTTAAAGGACTTGTATATCAACTGGTGCCTCTCTCTTTCTTACTACATGTATTTTGGCTGTTTCTAATCTAAGGTTAATCTTGATTGTTGCCTTTGCCTAAAGGTGATCACTTCCGGTGTTACCGTAAAAAGAACTGTACCATATTTCACTGTTCTGCTTGTATGTCAGTATAAAAACATACTGCTTAAAACCGACCAACCACACTTTTATTCTCTTAGTGATACAGTATCAATACATTTGTGTGACTTTATCGGTTCCCGTTGGTTACAATATTAGTTGAAACACACAATACCCCTGCTGCTTACCATGGGCAACTTTATTTGAGAAGGAAACCTTGATCGATAAAAAGTACTAGAAGCTGTAATTCTTTTTAAAAGTTATGCTGTTTATCACTTCTTTTTTTAATGTTTGTATTTTAAAGAAGTATCAGTTAACCTTTTTTATTACACAATATAATTTAATGGTAATGCTACCGCTATCTGTAACAAACGGGTAAAAAAGACCACATTTTTACTCCAAAATGTTCTCCCTATCTATGCAGATCAGTATTTCCCCGTAAAAATCCCAAGTAGATGTCAAAATTGTTGTGGGGATCAGTTCAAAACATCTCCAACAGCAAATGCAAGTCAATATATTGTGTTGACTATTCAAGGTAAGAAACAATGTGATTTAACAACACTTTAAATCATTAATTAGTAATAATTTATATTATTTAAATCAACCACTCGTTTTTTTCTTGGCGTTTATGATTGTACAACTTTGAACGAGTCAGTGAAACGATATTTGCTATAAAATACAACCACTCAAATCCAACCTTTACTGATAATTCAAGCAATTACCAACGGTGTATCCTACCTGTAAACACATCAAGGTGACTCTTTATTGTCTGTTGAAGACAATGGAAATTTGTCAAGTATCGAAGGTATTTTTATCTCTTTCTGTACACGTTATCAATTTCACATATTGTTTTTGATAAACAATTTTCAGTTATGTAAACTTCTTTGCCTGATTCATTTACAATTACATTATGTATGTTATGCTAATGTTAATTAATATTTGTTGCTTGTTATAACAGGAAGATATGACCTTAAAAAACAACAGGTCAGGTGTTCTTTGTGTGGTTTTGTCGACGCAAGCAGCGAGGTTCGAGGCATTATAGCCAATGGATTTTTTCCAGGCAATCCAAAAAACATTGGCACCATTCTCGAGGTGAAATTGCTAAGATGGATTGATCTAATAATGAGCAACATGCCTGGGACATCTCTTTCAGCTTTCGCAAAGGTGCTTGAGGACATCAGTATAGAGGTGTGTTAATGGGATGATAGTTATTTTGTTCTCCAACACCGGTCCTTAAATTTAAATAAGCTTCTTACAAGCCAAAACATTTTATCTTACAGGTACACAACATATAGCATCATAGTGTACTTAAAATATTTAACTGTTGTTGCCAAATAAAATGTTATTAAATCTTGTTATAAGAATGAACTACAATGATCAAATTCCCCCAATGTAAAATCATGTTTTAGGGCTGAACCATACGTATGAAGATGTTAGAGTTTTCCCTTGGGAAAATAGAATGGTCATTTAAACTACGGCACTAAATTTTAGTTTGTGAATGGCACTTTATTGGAAGTTTGCATTTTTTTGAAAAATACATTTGTGTGTAAACAAAATTATGTTATTGTGGAGTTTTGCATTACCTGTTTTTCTTAGGAATTAATTTAATTTACCTTTGTGTTCTTGTAAGTATACTGCAAATTAGTGGATAACTGATATTAAAATCTGTTTTCTTATTTTTATTTTGATAGAGGCATTCAGAAGCCATACTTCGCTGGTACATTTATTGAGAAGGATTCGGACGTTTCACATCACATGGATAAAGTGTACATGTATCGAAAGAAGAAAAACAAGGTAAAATGCTACAAATTTAAATGTCATATTTCCTGAAATGTATGTTGTAATAAATGTTTATTTTTGTATATCTTTTTTTCGTAAATTTAATATGTTATGTCATTTTACTTCATATTTCACCTCGTTCAATTTCGGGAATCATTCTCTCAATTAACCCTCCTATGGTTTCACCTTTCAAAACCTTTCAAAATCTGCTTACGGGGCAAAATGGATATAAAAAAGTATGAACCTTTCAAAACGCTCCAGAATTTGTTGCTACTGCACTACCACACCTTTCAATACCTTTTGAAAGGAATTGAAAGGTTGAAAAACTGGGCTATGGTATACCCTATGATAAAGGTATTGGAAGTCTATCAGAAAACGGCCAGACCTTCCAAAACCTTGCGAAAGGAAATTAAAGGTGGAGCTATTGCTCAACCAAATATCAGTACAGTTGCTATGCATACATGGTTTGACCTTTCAAAACCTTTTAAAATGTGTTGAAAGGTAGAATTACTCCCCAGCAAATTATATAGAATATCTCTCACGGAAAACAGCTAAACATTTTTAAACATTTCAACTTTTATTTGGTATGGTATGCCCCTATGATAAAGGTATGGGAAGTCTATCAGAAAACGGCCAGACTTTCCAAAACCTCACACCAGTTTGTTCAGAGAGTTGTTTTACCTTTCAAAATCTTTCATAGGTTTATTTTGTCAGACAGCTTTCTCACCTTTCAAAACCCTTTAGTCCAGGAAACTTGAAAGGTTTTGAAAGGTCTGACAGCTCTATGGTAACTGCACAGTACAATGTATATAACAGGGTTAATATTAAACCTGGAAAGTTTTCTCATATTTGTTCCCTAATTTGATTTGATTGTCGGTGAGTTCATTCTCCCACACGTGTTTAGCATTGTGCACAATATATTTTTTGGTCCATATTTTAAAAGTATCTTAAATTTCTTTACATCTGCCAATGAATGATTTTTTTTCATGAAGTGACCAGCATAATGAAAGGTGTGTTCAGTCATGTCACGACTGCTTTCTTTTTCTTTGTACATTCTGGCCTTATCAGGTACTTGAGAAGGGAAAAATATACAAATAGTATTATTTTTCTGGATCACAACAGTAACAATGATTTGTCAACATTTTTTAATAAAATTGTTATAAAAATTAAATCAAAACTTTCAACACTACAAACTTTACGTGATGCCATTTTGATAAGTCATTTCCCTCAACGATTTTTCTAAAATGGCATTTACTTTCCTGACCCGACCCGCCAGGTTACTTTCTTGTGGCTTGATGTTGCATGTAAATACTTTCCATGGGCTAAACAAGAAGACATTACCCAGATTGATCCTTCGTACCAAGCGGCAGTGACAGAAATAAAACCAGCTGTTTCTGTCATGCACGCAAAGGCTCACAGCTGGCATTGCCAGGTACATACATTTCATTATTTATAAGTTTATTTTCTATTGTGTAAAGTACAGACTTAAAAAAGGTTGACATTTTGTTAGTAACATAAGATGGGGGCTAGTTTTTACTAATTGTTTAGATCCCATAATTCAATTTGTTTACCCCACCCCTATATGTGACCTGCTCCCACAAAACCAGACATAAGTGTTTTTGTTTAAAAGTGAGATATAATTATTTCCATTTTTTTATTCCCATAGAATCGCGTGTACAGGCAGTGGTAAAATCATCATAAAATTTGAAGTATGTATGGTATAAAGGTGGTTTTGGTACCAAATGAAAGCTGAAGATGTGTACTAAATGGAAATAACAATATCTCACTTTAACAAAAAAACACTTATGTCTGGTTTCGTGAGAGCGGGTCACATATGTATTACACATACTGTATACATGTATGCCATCGCCCTCTGTCTTTCCCTCTGTGTATCCTGAAGGTCATTTGGGGTGGAAGGAACCAAGAAGGTGCAGGTGCAGGAGCAGGAGAAGACATGGAACTATTTTTTAGCTACCTGTCACGTTGTGGATCTACAACAAAAAATATGGGAAAAGCAAGTATGTGTTCCGACCATAAAAACTACTTATTTCCAAATATTTTGTTACTACTTTATTTACATATATGTTAATGTATGTGATATGTAGATTCCCGCACCTTGTGCTTATTGAACAACTTACTCTTGCTATTTTAACGTATTTTTCAAAGATTTTGTAACCATTACATGTTTTTTAAAGATAATATTAGATAATTGGGTAAAATCAAATTTCCATAATCTGGCACATATAAATAATACTTTATAAATGGGCTCACTCACTTAATTGCCAATAGAGAGAAGGAGAGAGAGAGAGGGGGAGGGGGAGGGTAAGCCCACACACTTACCTATAAGACCAATGTTATTAACACAATGAATTTCTCAATTGCTTTACCTTCATCGAAACAAAAAGTTTACCTTCATGTCCCGTGTACTTATTTCGCATGTTTTGATCTATGTACCAGACCGTGAAGATACACTGACATCACATGTTCTTTTTTTGAATGCCAAAAAAATAGAAGGACTGGCAAGACAGTTGTGCAAGAGATATGAAGTGGTATGACAATTTATTTTTAACACTTAGGGATATTAGGAAAATTGGGTTGATCACTTTGGGGCGATTTTTGCTTACCAGAATTGGCATCGTCCCCCCCCCCCCCCCCCCCCCCCCCAATTGGCCCTCCAAAAAAGCGGAAAAAATACATAAATAATAATACATTTCATATAATAAAACTATGAAGCACCATATGATCACTTTTAAGAGAGAAAATTATGAGAAAATTGACTGTCGGAAAAACACAAAAATTACTCTTTCAACAACTGTACACAACATCTTTTATAAAAACCCTGCTTCTGCCATCACCAAGATTATTTATTCAGTTCAAATTTGGTGCTTTTCACAAGTCCAACTCATCCTTCCTTCCACCTGTCGACCTTGAACCTCTGAAAACTATTAGTTTGCAAATGAGTTTGGGTCATTAATTGGAAAATGGATCAATTTGTCTGTACATGTAGTGGTTTTTCCCTATTTTGTCAGAAATATATGAAATTAACAATGAATGACATTGTAATCTGTTTCAGGCCCAAAAAATGATATCAAGTACTAACAATGACTTGACCAGCCTTCTGGAAAAGGTGCAAGCTGACCACAGTAATCTCGGTGAATGGTTCGGTGAAATAAGAGAATGTGCAAAAGGTATGTAGTACCATTTAAATATTGAAAACTTTGAAAACACTATTCCATGTACTGGTTGGGCTGATTTGGTATTTTTTATTTGTTATTATTTTTTTTCTTATTTCTTTCTTAAACAAACATAATTTGCAAGAAACAATAGTAAAGTATTTCAATGCATTTTGCTGGGAAGCTCAAGTGCACTTCTCTCTCCCACACACTCATCGAATATGTAAACATAGGCAACCTCTCTTTTGTTCGTAATTTAAATTTTTGGCAATGCCCCCCATAAGTTTTGCACAATATTTTACAATCGTGGACGATCAATCAATGGTGGACCCTTTGTTTATTGCCTAACTCAATTGCCCTCAGTCCTTGATTGCCGGTGTTTACATACGCATTCAATTTTCTAATTTTTCTTTGTATAATTTCAGAGCTAATAATCCTGTTCCATCTTTGTTGTTTATAATATCTAATCTCTTTACAACGTATTACTTTATTTTCTGGTAGTCCTATCTCATTTTTGTTTTATACTTAAGTGTCTCTTTGAAAGTAGTTGTTGTTAATTAACGAGTTACCATGTGTAAAAAAGCTGTGTTAATTTACCTTTATACAGATGCACATAGCAACAGAATGCCCCATGCACCTGATGAAGACTTTGAAACGTTTTTCCAAAAGAAACAGAAATTGAGAGAACATCGTGAAGGAGTTGGAACGTCATCCATGCAACGCTATGTCGGCGGTATGGGGTACAGGAAGAGGAGAAACTGTATGAAATGGGCCGTACCGCAGCCATTGAGCACTAAATGACAGTGCTGCAAGATCAGATTGAGCTGTACTGCCAGCAAATCAAGAGAAGAGATTTGGAAATAACCAAGTTTGCAGGTAGGTTGATGACTAACTAGAATTGTATTCATGGCTTAGGCAATTACATAAGTTCCTATTTGTGATGCAATATACACGTATTCCCCATGCAGTTCTATTTAAAAAAACAAAAAACTGTGTGCATTGTCTTAAACACGGGACAAGGGTCGCAATGTCCATTGGAATACCAGATTAATTGCAAAATATGACTGATCCAAATATTTAAGCCTTTCCACTCACATTTTTTACACATGCACACAATTTAATGTCAAAAAAATGTCCCCCCAAATTTATATTTTTATTGTCGGAAAGTACAACAAATGGTTGCTGTTATAGCTTGATATGCAATGAGTGATTACATTAATGGCTGCCTGGTGTGGCTCATCAGTTTAAATGTACCTAATCAGCTTGATTGTATCTAAATCAGGTTTGAAAATCTTTAGGAAAAAAATGTCAAACAGATACAAATGAATTAAAATGATAATATTCCAATTTAAATGTGTACGTATTTGCCAGATAACAAGTTTAAAACGGTACTAAGCTTGTCAAAATTTTCTTTGATTTATCTAACATAATTTCTCATGTAATTTTTTTCTGCATCACCATGCTACAGAAGGGTTCAAGACTCTTCCAAAAGGTTCTTATGGGAGATGAAATAGCACCAATCGAAGAAGACTGGATGGGAGCTATGACGTTAGATGACCAGAAGTTTTCAGACATTGAATCTGATGCAAGTTGAAATATGCATTTGCATATGGAATTTATTATAATTGTTCCTATCATCTCGAAAATCACAGTGAAGTTTCAGTATGAGGGGGGGGGGGTGGTTCTAAAGTTAATGCCAAAAGTGTACCAAAATCAATTTGTTTTTTTATAACTGTTTTACCTACTGAATTCAACAGCAGTTGTAGATTTCTTTGGAATGTTTTCTAAAAGATTTATGGACAAAGTGTTGTATTTCCCCCCAAAGAAATGCGTATAACTTCGTAAAATTTGTTAAGGAGTCGTTTACAATCGAAATTAATTTGAGTTATTTGTTTGGGGTGGTTGTTTGTTTGTTTGTGTCTCTTTGCGTTTCTAACATCAATATAGCCTAAGGCACACGTAGCTACCCGGACGCGAGGCGCCCCTGGATGCCGCTCTGAAAATAAGACAAGTGCTAGTGGCAAAGCCTTGACTTCACCATTCGCACTGTTTGGCCTTCGTTTATAAACAACTATTGGTTTCCCCTAAGGCCTTACATGCCTTGATCAAAGGCTAGCAGCTTCGCCTCCGTCTTGGGCTTTGTTTATGCAGTTTGGCAACAGTGACAGCCTCATCTGGTTTTTTTAACTGCCCACGCTTGTAAACTATTATTAAAATTAACTGGTATTAATTTGTAATTAGTTTAAGTTCATTAATTTCCTTTCCAATCACAAGTTCCTAAAATAAATGGGCCAAATTCATAAACAGTGATTTTTCCCTTGATCACGATAAACTGTGTATAAATAGTTGATGATCGAACGTTTAATCTAATTCATAAAGAGTGCTTAGTTCAGCTGCTGTTGATCAAACGTACATATGGTTAGTGACATGTGTGTCTAAGTAACAACCGAAATTGTAATCGTCCCAATGGGCTTGTTTATCTCGTGTACAAGTGCCAAGTTACCATTTTCCAAGTGTGTTGTCTGGATTTGATGTTGGGAGCCTGCAGGTTGGCTTGCTTGTAGGATGGACGTATATGGCCATGGATCTGCTGCGTATCCCTGAAATAGCACAGGAAGAACTGTTTTCCTACCTTGTACCAGGGATGTAGTTCCTGCAAGTCCCTGCAAGTCCCTGCAAGTCCAACACAAGTCCTCTAGTTCCAATTCAAATCACAAGCTATTTAAATCAGCTTTTACAGAAGCATTCCTTTGTCATTGTTCATCCAGTTACTTGTGACTGCCTTTATGAAGGGACTTGTGACTGGCTTCACGAAAGGACGTGTGAAAGGACTTGCAGGGACTCGACTACAACCCTGCCTTGTACACACTCAACGAGACCCATTTTCTGGTCATGAGTAAATTATCAGCGCGTTTTTTTCGACATGGCGACCCTCTCACTAGTGTCAACTGAGCAGAGCACAGCGATATGCGTGTTTTCGAAGATAGAAGTGCCTTTTATTCAACATATTACGTAATCCGCTGTGAATAGAATGATGTACGGTTAGACCGCTAAACATCGGTTAAGCAGTACATGTACACGGCTGGATAAACGGCCGATTATTTTCTCACTGAATTAAAATAACCACAGGAGTTTATCCACACGCGCACTTCTCTGTTTTAGCCACCTGTACGCGACTCAAATAATCCGGTGATCATCACCGTTTATGAATTTGGTCCAATATATTTACATTGCCCCACACCGTTTGCCAGTCGTATTGCCAGTTGATATTACGCAAACAGTAACTGCTACGGATGTAGTCGAGTCCACCACAAGCCTACCCATCCCAATTCCAATCGCAAGCTATTCAAATGCGATTTGACCCCCCCCCAAAAAAAAAACCCAAAAAAACCCAAACAAACATTGTTCTGACATTTACTACGTTGGGTAAGGACTTATAACTGTATCTGTGATTGGACTTGTAAAAGGATTTGCAGTGACTCCACTACACTCTTTTGGTCACTGATTAATTTTGAAACACGTCTATAATTCTGTTTGTACAATGTTACAAATGTATAGATAAATGTTTGTTTGTGGATTACATTGAATGTTAGTATTTCAAGCAACTAAAGTGACAGATAAAAATGTAGATTTGAAATCGAGGCGAAATTTATTTATATGTTTAATCACGTTTTCTCTTTGAAAAAAAATTTGGTAGAATATACATGTAGAGTGATGTATAACATTGTACTGATAAGCATACATGTATCAGCTTATTGTAATGAATTATTTGTAAAAGAAATACATGTACAATAAAAAGAAACTATTGATCTCAGAAACCTGCTTTACTAAGTAATTCAATAAAGGTAGATGCATGTTCTATGTTTAAATATATTTCTATGGGAAATACAAACATCTAAAGTTGTTTTATGAAAACCAAATTTTTGCAATGTACAGTGTGTAATCAACATAGGAATTGTGGGCGAATAAGTATAACATCAACTCTTAATACATTCTCTGTTTTGTTTGATTTCTATGGATTTGCCTGGTTGACTTGAGTTTAACATTGGCTTTAAACGGAAGGTCTGTGATGACAAGTGTGTTGTCTGGATTTGATGTTGGGAGCCTGGTTGACTTGGGTTTAACATTGGCTTTAAACGGAGGGTCTGTGATGGCAAGCGTGTTGTCTGGATTTGATGTTGGGAGCCTGGTTGACTTGGGTTTAACATTGGCTTTAAACGGAGGGTCTGTGATGGCAAGCGTGTTGTCTGGATTTGATGTTGGGAGCCTGGTTGACTTGGGTTTAACATTGGCTTTAAACGGAAGGTCTGTGATGGCAAACGTGTTGTCTAGATTTGATGTTGGGAGCCTGGTTGACTTGGGTTTAACATTGGCTTTAAACGGAGGGTCTGTGATGGCAAGTGTGTTGTCTGGATTTGATGTTGGGAGCCTGGTTGACTTGGGTTTAACATTGGCTTTAAACGGAGGGTCTGTGATGGCAAGCGTGTTGTCTGGATTTGATGTTGGGAGCCTGGTTGACTTGGGTTTAACATTGGCTTTAAACGGAAGGTCTGTGATGGCAAGTGTGTTGTCTGGATTTGATGTTGGGAGCCTGGTTGACTTGGGTTTAACATTGGCTTTAAACGGAGGGTCTGTGATGGCAAGCGTGTTGTCTGGATTTGATGTTGGGAGCCTGGTTGACTTCCCAGGTGAAAATTCCAGTTGAAACCAGTTAAAATTTCAACTGGTTTCAACTGTTTTGAACTGGAATTAACTGGTATCCAACTGGTACGTGATGGAATCAACTGGCATCAACTGGTAGCTCAACCGGATTCAACAAAAAACAGTTGAAACCAGTTGTAAGCAGTTAAAGAACCAGTTACCAACTGGTAATTTGTGTGGCGACAATAGGAACCAGTTGAAACCAGTTGTAGGAACATTTACCAACTGGTCAATCTTGTGGCGACAATAGGAAACAGTTTAAACCAGTTGAAGGAACCAGTTACCAACTGGTCATTCTTGTGCCAACAATAGGAAACAGTTCAGACCAGTTGAAGGAACCAGTTACCAACTGGTCATTCTTGTGCCGACAACAGGAAACAGTTCAAACCAGTTGAAGGAACCAGTTACGTACCCTGAACTGGTCTTTCTTATTAACAATATCTAGTTGAAACCAATTGTTGAAACCAGTTACATGTACCAACTGGTCAAGTGAACAGGAACCAAATGAAACATTCTTTAAAAGTCGAATTACATCCCCAACAGAATCAACAGACAGCACATTTTCCCCAACTTGATTTATTAAAAATACCTATTGCCAAGAACCAACATCCCCCTCGACTTCCGAACAAATCAGTGGCAAAAACCGGTTGCAAGAACCAGTTGCAAGAACCAGTTGCAAGAACCAGTTGCAAGAACCAGTTGCAAGAACCAGTTGCAAGAACCAGTTGCAAGAACCAGTTGCAAGAACCAGTTGCAAGAACCAGTTGCAAGAACCAGTTGCAAGAACCAGTTGCAAGAACCAGTTGCAAGAACCAGTTGCAAGAACCAGTTGCAAGAACCAGTTGCAAGAACCAGTTGCAAAAACCAGTTGCAAAAACCAGTTGCAAAAACCAGTTGCAAAAACCAGTTGCAAAAACCAGTTGCAAAAACCAGTTGCAAAAACCAGTTGCAAAAACCAGTTGCAAAAACCAGTTGCAAAAACCAGTTGCAAAAACCAGTTGCAAAAACCAGTTGCAAAAACCAGTTGCAAAAACCAGTTGCAAAAACCAGTTGCAAAAACCAGTTGCAAAAACCAGTTGCAAAAACCAGTTGCAAAAACCAGTTGCAAAAACCAGTTGCAAAAACCAGTTGCAAAAACCTGTTGCAAAAACCAGTTGCAAAAACCAGTTGCAAAAACCAGTTGCAAAAACCATGCAGTTGCAAAAACCATGCAGTTGCAAAAACCATGCAGTTGCAAAAACCATGCAGTTGCAAGAACCAGTTGCAAGAACCAGTTGCAAGAACCAGTTGCAAGAACCAGTTGCAAGAACCAGTTGCAAGAACCAGTTGCAAGAACCAGTTGCAAGAACCAGTTGCAAGAACCAGTTGCAAGAACCAGTTGCAAGAACCAGTTGCAAGAACCAGTTGCAAGAACCAGTTGCAAGAACCAGTTGCAAGAACCAGTTGCAAGAACCAGTTGCGCCAAACCATGCATTTGTCCAAACCATGCAGTTGCCCAAACCATGCAGTTGCCCAAACCATGCAGTTGCCCAAACCATGCAGTTGCCCAAACCATGCAGTTGCCCAAACCATGCAGTTGCCCAAACCATGCAGTTGCCCAAACCATGCAGTTGCCCAAACCATGCAGTTGCAAAAACCATGCAGTTGCAAAAACCATGCAGTTGCAAAATCCAGTGGAAAAAAACAGTTGCAACAACCAGTTGCGCTAAACCATGCAGTTGCGAAAACCAGTTGAAAAACCAGTTGCAAAACCAGTTGCAATAGTCGATGTTAAATTGTGGTATTTTGTCCAAAAAATGCACTTTGGTGACATTATATGTAATTATTCAAACGATTCCATGATTGAATTTATATTTTTGTGCAAACATAGTTAAAAATTCCCATTACATTCCATTCGTATTCAAATTTTGACATTATTCATAAAAAACTAGCTGTGACTATGTCGTGGACAAAAAAGTGTAGTATAAAACTAACTAACGACAATGCCTAAGTGTAGTACGTATTTAGTAGGTAATATATAATAGGAGTAGGTTATTATTGTATGTATACCTATACTTCCCCCTAGTAATGTTTAATAAGTAAATTCCATTGGTATTAATTGCAGAATTCCATGCTGTTGTTATAAGAACGTTCATTGATTTTTTTTTTTTCAAAACCAGTTCAATACCAGTTAAACCAGTTCAATACCAGTTCAATACCAGTTAAACCAGTTCAATACCAGTTCAATACCAGTTAAACCAGTTCAATACCAGTTAAACCAGTTCAATACCAGTTCAATACCAGTTAAACCAGTTCAATACCAGTTCAATACCAGTTAAACCAGTTCGATACCAGTTAAACCAGTTCAATACCAGTCACCAATTCCCAGTTGAACTGGACCAGTTGAGACCAGTTCGACTGGTTTTAACTGGTCCCAACTGGTCCAGTTCAACTGGTTTCAACTGGAATTTTCACCTGGGTTGGGTTTAACATTGGCTTTAAACGGAGGGTCTGTGATGGCAAGTGTGTTGTCTGGATTTGATGTTGGGAGCCTGGTTGACTTGGGTTTAACATTGGCTTTAAACGGAAGGTCTGTGATGGCAAGTGTGTTGTCTGGATTTGATGTTGGGAGCCTGGTTGACTTGGGTTTAACATTGGCTTTAAACGGAGGGTCTGTGATGGCAAGCGTGTTGTCTGGATTTGATGTTGGGAGCCTGGTTGACTTGGGTTTAACATTGGCTTTAAACGGAGGGTCTGTGATGGCAAGCGTGTTGTCTGGATTTGATGTTGGGAGCCTGGTTGACTTGGGTTTAACATTGGCTTTAAACGGAAGGTCTGTGATGGCAAGTGTGTTGTCTGGATTTGATGTTGGGAGCCTGGTTGACTTGGGTTTAACATTGGCTTTAAACGGAAGGTCTGGGATGGCAAGTGTGTTGTCTGGATTTGATGTTGGGAGCCTGGTTGACTTGGGTTTAAACGGAGGGTCTGTGATGGCAAGCGTGTTGTCTGGATTTGATGTTGGGAGCCTGGTTGACTTGGGTTTAACATTGGCTTTAAACGGAGGGTCTGTGATGGCAAGTGTGTTGTCTGGATTTGATGTTGGGAGCCTGGTTGACTTGGGTTTAACATTGGCTTTAAACGGAGGGTCTGTGATGGTAGAAAACTATAGAAGGACTAGCATTCAGAAGAAAGTGAAGTCAGACAAAAATATTGGGGCTTGAAAAAGAGAGAGAAGTTATATCTTTTCAAGTTTAAGAAAAGTTGGAAACCACAAGGGAAACTTACTAGGTAAATTAGTATTAACTTCAACAAGTGAACAAAGAAATGGGCAAGGCTCTAACTGAGTTATCCTACCTTGCACCTGGTTATATTATTGAATTATATTATATTATATTATTGAATTATTGACAGATCACAGGCCAATCCGCTCACTTAGATCAAGTAGCAAACATCTTCTGAAAATGGCCAAAACATCAACATCATATGGTGATAGAGCATTCTCTGCAGCTGCTCCCAAACTTTGGAATGAGCTTCCATTGTCTATTAGATGTGCCAAGTCGGTAGATGATTTTAAGAAATTACTTAAGACTCATCTTTTTAACTGTAATTCAACATAAGTCTTTATTTTATTCATGTTTTAGTTTTCATTTGAACCGTTACATGCATTTGTTTTTTGTCCATTCATTTACTAGGAATAATAGTGATTGGGGTTTTTAATATACAATGTAGTTTTTACAGTATTTTATTGTAATGGTATTTTAACTATGTGCGTTACTGCGGTATTTAACAGTTTACAATATTTTATAATATTTTTGTAAAGCGCTTTGAGGAATCTTTGATTTATATTGCGCTATATAAATGCTGTTTTATTATTATTATTATTACCCTATGGCGGGTCTTCCAAATAAATTCGTTCGAGGGCGCTAGTCAGAAGTCATAAATACCAGATGGGGATCACTCACGAGTATACGACTTTTATCTAAAATTAAAAAAATGACTATATAATAGCGCACAAACTGAACGAGCCTGTTCAAATTGCAGTCATTAACAAGAAAAAGGCTTTTAGTACAGGATGTTATGGGGACATTTCTTATGGTTCGTGTGTGGAAATATTTCTAAACTCAAACTCTGACAATTCTTTTGACCTAAATTTGTTTAAATCGCCCTAATTTGTCTTCTCCATTTTCTTGCATTATATCCCAACCTAACTCAATTCTACCTCAAGACCCCATTACTGGAGACCCAAAATGTTATGGGGACACGAAAATGTCCACACAACTCGGTCAGATTTTTTAAAACAAACGAATGTATCCCCAAAACAATCGTCAACACCCCCACCAACTCCCCCCCCCCCCCCCGAAAAGTTGGCACTGCGTGAAAGTTTAATAGTGACTAATAAGGCAACAGGTTTTGAACGAATGTAGCTCCATGGTACATATATAAGAATGTTTATGTACTGATAACCACTGACAATGAGAGACATAAGCAATGAGAGAAATTAAAATAAACAAAAACATTACAACTTTCATTTGAAAAACAAAACCAAAAATGCAAACTAGTTGAATTAATGGTAAAGTTAAGCAACATGCGACAATATCCGAGAATACCTCTGTGGATTTTGAAGTTCCATTTCACTCGTATTTAATCTATATAGTGGAAGAGAGGACTCTAATATGCAACAACATAAACAGGGATATAAACGTCATTGTAAAGATATATTTAAAAACTATATATTTAAAATTTAGCATGGTATTTCTGACCGAGATTTTAGGGCAAATATATTATTTCGTTATAGAACGCGGCTTGTTTTAAGTAGGATGGTGATTAGGCAAAAACATAATATTAAAAAAAAAATCGTTTGTATGGTAATTGCACATAACGTGTAAATTATGGTGGGATATATACCCCCCCCCCCCCCAACTGACAGAACATTAAAACGTGTAACAGGAACTAGATGCTCATGAGGACTGATGCCGCGAAGAACGTCACTGGCAAGAATGAACAAAAACATTTATAAAATTATTAAAACAACAACCCAAAATACAAAAAAGTGAAAAAAGTGTTGAAACAAATTGTGACGAACAACATACCTTGGGGAAATTAAAATTGTAGGCTTTTTATTGGTCTTTTAAATACCCAAAATTTGCACAAATTGCGCCCTCTGTTGGTGAAACAAGGTCCAGTTGAGCAACAAAAGGCAATATCACAGAATACCTCTGTAGATTTCAAGTTTCATTTCACATGTATTTAATCTATATACATGTAGTGAACAAGAGAACTGTAATATGCAACAAAATAAACAGAGATATAAAATATAATTATATAGATATATTTTGAAATAAATTATTATAAAAACCTAACCCAGCTAAAATCTCATTTGGATGGGCCATGTTATTTGAAAAACAAAAAACAATACTTCAATAATTATGAATGGTATGTGAACGATGTAAAAGATCTAATGTTTACCTTGTAGCGATTGTATATCATAAATATTTCAAAGGAAACCAATAAGTAATTCAATTACAATTAAGCTATTAAAAGGAAAATCTACGAACAAGCCCTGTACTTTATATTGTTACTGGCAAGGTTAATCTTAACATTTTCGGTAAGTGAAATTGAGCCGAATGGCGGGTTAACTGTGTATGAACATCGTTATTCCGGGTAAACATTGAGATAAGACAGGCTGGTAACTCATTTTCGGTTTATAGCTGGAACATTAAAAGTCTTATCTAAGCTGGTAGTAATATTTGTCACTAAACCGAGTCTAATGTTCAAGAGAAAAAGAACGAGTGTGAGCTAGGTAACTTGTAAAATATAAAATACGTTGGGCCTATATTTTTTATGTAGAAGTAAAAGTCGATTTAGCAAGCTCTGTATCGAATTTCCCAAAGCTAGAATTCCATAAATAATGTTAGGCAGATTAAGGTATTGTATAAGTTGACGGTATAATAGTTTTTTTTGTGAAATGAAATTGTAGACTATTAATAATGCCAATAATTGTTGATACAATTTCACATAAGTATTCAATATGATTCTTGGATGATAATTTATTATATCAATATATAATCTGCGGAATTGGGTAGAATAACAAGGATGAGAGAAATTAGGAATAAACAAAAACATTACAACTTTCATTTGAAAAACAAAACCCATAATGAAAACTTTAACCTGATTTCGAGCAAAAGCTCAAACTGGTTTCTGTGTGTGCAGCAGCAGGGAGAGTTGACCTTCCTAATTATAATAACACCCGCAGCGCGCATAGACCATGGAAATCTCCCCACGTGGGTTATTCCATTACGATTGATAAGGGAGTTTAAACGACAAGTAGTACATCATGTACATTTTGTACAGAGTCGAACAATTACTCTTGGACTTCTTGTTAGGCATTAGGCTATAACATGTTTAATTCACTGCAGTAAACAGAAAGAAATACATGCTAATTTGTAATGTGGTAAAACCAACAAGCGATGGAAATGAACATTGACATACACGATCGTAAAATCAACAGCACGTGTGCACGTACATGTACGTGTGTATGTTTTCATAAACCTATGGGGAGAATGCAGTAGTCCTAGCGTGATTCAAAAGGTCACCAAGCAGCCGGGTACCAAAGTAGAAAATGCGTGATTGGACACTATTTTTTATTATGAATGGGCGGCCGAACTAAACAACCAATCAATTTATGTCTTATATCACTGGAAAGCTATTGAAATCGGCTACACAAATCCGTTCACCAGGAGTCTGTACGACAAGCGGTTATTGATATACGACCTGCTGAACGTAAAAAAGTGTACCCAAAAGGGCGAAATGTCATCGCGTCCCATTGAAAACGTGGCTTGAAACACACACTTCCCTAACATTTGGCGGGACCCCTGAAGGTAGCATGATATCGAGAGTTAGATTTTAAAAAAGCTTAATGTGTCTATTTTTAGAAACCGTTCACCAGAAATTTACAGCTCATTTAGTTTTAAAGATACGGTCGGTTTTGTAAAAAAAAAGCAGATTTTTTTGGTCATTTCCCGTGTTGAAGCGTGCGTGCATTGTTTTGGTTGAGCAGATGACCGTAAGTTTTCATTATGAAAAATACAAACTAGTTGAATTAAAGGTCAAGTTAAGCAACATGCGACAATATCCGAGAATACCTCTGTGGATTTTGAAGTTCCATTTCACTCGTATTTAATCTATATAGTGGAAGAGAGGACTTCAATATGCAACAACATAAACAGGGATATAAACGTCATTGTAAAGATATATTTTAAAATAATTAATATAAAGTTTAGCATGTTATTTCTGACCGAGATTTTAGGGGCAAATATATTATTTCGTTATAGAACGCGGTTTGTTTTAAGTAGGATGGTGATTAGGCGCAAACATAATATTAAAAAAAAACACGTTTGTATGGTAATTGCACATAACGTGTAAATTATGGTGGGATATATAATCCCCCCCCCCCCCAACTGACAGAACATTAAAACGTGTAACAGGAACTAGATGCTCATGAGGACTGATGCCGCGAAGAACGTCACTGGCAAGAATGAACAAAAACATTAAAATGTTCATTAAAAAAACAACCCAAAATACAAAAAAGTGAAAAAAGTGTTGAAACAAATTGTGACGAACAACATACCTTGGGGAAATTAAAATTGTCTGCTTTTTATTGGTCTTTTAAATACCCCAAATTAGCACAAATAGCGCCCTCTGTTGGTGAAAAAAGGTCAAGTTGAGCAACAAACGACAATTCGACTTTTATTTCTACATAATAATAAAAAATATAGGCCCAACTTATTTTATATTTTAACTTTATATATTTTACATCGTTCACATATCATTCATAATTATTGAATTATTGTTTTTTGTTTTTCAAATAACCCAGCTAAAATCTCATTTGGATGGACCATGTTAAGTTTTTATAATAATTTATTTCAAAATATATCTATATAATTATATTTTATATCTCTGTTTATTTTGTTGCATATTACAGTTCTCTTGTTCACTACATGTATATAGATTAAATACATGTGAAATGAAACTTGAAATCCACAGAGGTATTCTGTGATTTTAGCAAGCTCTGTATTGAATTTCCCAAAGCTAGAATTACATAAATAATGTTAGGCAGACTAAGGTATTGTATAAGTTGAGTATAATAGTTTTTTGTGAAATGAAACTGTAGACTATTAATAATGCCAATAATTGTTGATACACTTTTACATAAGGAAATCAATAGGATTCTTGGATGATAAATTATTATATCAATATATAATCTGCGGAATTGGGTAGAATAACAAGGATTTGTAATTTAAGAAAATGACCCCTGCTGACCACCACTGGCCTTATTATGTTTACATCCTATGAGGCTTGGTCAAGGGATGTAACTGACCAAGTTTGACATTATTTGAAAATGATCCCTACTAATCGTTAGGTGACCACTGGCTAAACTAGGACCCCTGCTGACCATTATGCGACCATTATGCAATCATTGGCCAAATTAATTGGATAAAGACTATGGGAGAAGCATTTCGTAATTCTAAAGAACTAAAAAGACCCCTACTGATCATTAGGTGACATTGGCTGTACTATGACCCCTACTGACTATTACGTGACCACTGACCAAATTAATTGGATAAAGACTGTTGAAGAAGAGGCATTTCGTAATTTTGAAGAACCTGAATTGACCACTACTAAATTTTAGGTGAAAGGTTTGAACAAAAACCTACTGACCAATAGGTGACCATTACATGATAACTAACTAAATAATTTGATAAAGACTATGGGAGAAGTGGCATTTCGCAATTTAAAGAACTTAAAATGACCAGGTGACATTGGCCACATTATGACCCCTACTGGCCAAATTATGTTTACACCCTATAGGCTAAAAACCTTTGACCGTCAACACAATTCGGTCGCTGTGACTTATAGGTAGAATACACTAATGCCGATAATAGTAACTACCAAATTATAAAGAAATAACTTACATATTTGGAAGAAAAAAAATGATTGTAGGCATCTAGCAAAGATATACTGCGCTAAATATCCTACAATTGTTCCGACAGATTGAATTTTATCAGAACAAATTTGCGATCGCCGGATGGCAATTGCGAATTTTGTTTTTTTAAATCTTAACAAAAAATGTCCGACGCCGGTTAAAAACGAACGCATTTTTTTGCTTTCCTCGGCATCTATAATATTGTAAAACTTCGAACAGGCCAGTTAAACAATATTTATTATAAAATACAAACCCCCCCCCCCCCCCCCATTCACCATTCAAGCAATTACTAATTGTGTATCGTACCTTTAACATAGGAATCCGGTCAAGGAAGATAACAAGAGAAAGCTCCAACTGCCAATATCATCCGATAATCAAATACTTGTTGCTGGCATTTAGCCGCATTTGCGCCTGAAGTCTGCCTATGTTGCGAGTGGATATGTGGATACATGTAGATGTAGTTTGAAGATGAATTTTTGCAAAATGTGACTTTATATTTTTTTGCAGCTTTAGCCAAGGAAAGAGCTACTTCATCCAAAGAATAGTGAATGAAACTTCAACATGAAAATGGTAATCATACCTCAAAGTATGCCATCTTAAAAATAGGAAAACATCTCAATATTGGTTTTTGTTTGGCATTATGTCCATCCGGATAATTGTTTTACATAAATAACAGCATTAATATTTAAACTATGTTATGTGTTTAGTTTTATAAAAGAGGGCCTGATATTCTAATACTAGCAGCATCCAATCAAGTGATCCCAAAATAGGTAACATTTAGATAAAACAGTTAAAATACAGACAATTAAAGTACAGATAAGTAAATGTCCCAACACATAGAGAAACAAAATGTTTTTAAATTAAAAATTCAAAAGGGATCGTATACGTTTGGTAATTACTCCAAAATTAATGGCAATAAAAATCTACTTGGTAAGAAGTACAGCAGCTTTGGATAGTATAATGCATTTTTAGAAACTTGTCACTTCGAAGTACTGCGGTTATGGAAAAATATATCACTTTTTATCCCCAGAAATGTGAATCTGAGAAGCGTTACTGCAGTGACGTTTCTCAGACTGTGTATTCCAATGCATATTATTCTTCCTGCGTGGACATAACCGCTCCAGATTTTCGGCAATATCTCAAAATCGCTACCACCTTTTAAAATGAAATTTTTACAGGTTAGTTCTATGGTATATATATATAACTATATAAAATTGAAACAAACACATACGATCCCTTTAAATTAAAAACCAATATAAATTCAGCTTCAAAATGACTAACGCATGTCAAACGCTAAGCTTACATTCCTGTAAATGTTTCATAAAATAACAAGATTAACGGTGAAACTAAACGGTCAAATTTTACAACAAATTGATCAATAAAGCAATTGCTAGTTTTGATGTATTCGACCCAATGTCAAATAATATCGGCGTAAACTGGTCAAGCCCTCCAAAATCAAAATTTAAATAAAACATGGTAAAAACCGGAGGAACATTTGCTTTAATGTGGACGCACGAAAATGTAATTGGCTGCTCATTATTTTGCCGAAGCTGACCTGAAAAACCAATATTATATTATGTGGGTTAGAAGGTATACAGTAAGGTTCTTAAATAATCTTGATTTGGAATAATCAAAATTATAAAATGTTTCCAAGTTTTAATAAAAAACACTGAAACTGCGATAACGGAGATTATTTATTGTCCGTCATTCATGCTTTACAATTTGTTGTAACAAAAACTGAAGGACTGAACAACACACTGGATTGAACTGGATCCGATATTTGGTCAACTTTCAGAGTACGTAAGGGCCATAAGTATGTAACCCGTCACAACAAAATCATAATAAAGTCGAAAATTGCAATTCTGATCGACAGTGGGTTAAAGCCAGTTTTGAAAGAGTGGTAATTTTAAAGTAAATCATTATCTGTACCTTTCTCTAATTTGTCACTTTTGGAAGAGTTTACTGCAGAGGCGGACTGGCCATCGGGAGGTTCGGGAAGAATCCCGATGGGCCGGTCCATAATACTAGCGAGCTTTCGATTCGAGACGGGAGACAAGCCGATCGAAAAAATGGATCTGCGCACGCGCACAACCAAACGTGTCTCAGTCTTGTTGCATCTAGATAGTCTTGGTACGCAACCACATTTTAAAGTGTTTTACCATGGTCAATTCACTGCCAAAACTCTGTTTAGCGAGTAAACAATTTTCGAAACACTTTCTTGCTATCAGTTCGTAAACATGTTTAGCCATTGATCATGAACGTAGATGTTTAGGAATTGGACACGTGCGTTTAGCTTCTAAACATGTTTACAAACTTATACATGTAGCAAGAAATGTGAATTTCCTCGCTAAACACAAAATCAAAATGCTTGTTCAGATTTTAACAAGTACACGACTGTGTATGTATGTTTAAAACCGGTCCATGGGCATTGTTCACGCCGATGAGCTGGATTTAAACATAATCTCGTTTAATAACGGCCAACCGCATTTGTATTTTCATTCATAAAATACCTTTTGGTCAAAAAGTCTAAACAAGTCGAACAATTCATAACGATTTTTTCCAACAATTTTACCGTCTTGGTTTCCTTCAGCTGTTTTATTGTTGTGCCTCGTGCATTTTAATAGTTTGAGATAATGGTATTTCTATATTCCTTGATTTCTTAGCTTTAAAATGATATAAAATTTATTGGGTAGACTATTTACAAAATATATAATAATGACGTTACACGTCCTTCAATTTAATGTCTTTCCCATGTAACCGAGAATCGTTGTAATAACAAAACAAAAGTAATTAAGCTACATGTATTATTAACGCCCCTTCCCAATAAACACAATACAGTGGTAGTTAGAAAGAAAACATGTGGAAATTGTATCATGCCAAAACTCCCAAAACGATTCCTCATTTTCATCAAAACTCATAGCATAGCGCGACTTTACGCCGTTTTCATGGAGGCAGGTCACATTATGATAGACGCATGGTATGGTATGGTATGGAAAGACCCAATAGTACATGTACACGGACTATAATATCGGTTGTATTTTGCAGTTACGTGCGGTTTTAAACAAAAATAATACAAATATAATGCGACACAAAAAAAACCGTTTAAAACTTGCTGGGCCATGTTTTATCGGCCGTTCAAACATACCAACATGATGTCAGGCTTTCGACCAATAGGAATGGCTCAACTGTCTCAAATGTTTATGCATACGATTTAAAGACGAGACAAAACCCACATAATTCACTATTGGAATACAACACTTGCAATAATACATGTCATGTACATAGCATGTACAACTAGAACTATAAATGCGTGACTTGTTACAAGTGCATGAATCGAGTACTGGGCAATATCGTGACTGATCCAACCCTCAACAACTACCCACGAAACCAACAAAATGTTTGAATAACAATGGTAATGCAGTATACCCCGTTCTCTATGCATGCTATGGTTAAGTCAAACGCGTCACGTGAGACGAAACATGAGATAGCCAGAGTACTTGTTTTAACGATAATGCTTTTTAATTGAATTACTTTAATTGCTTGAGCTTGGCTCATTCACTTCGGAGATAAGTTATAGCTGATGGTGTTAAACGTTTACAATAATGCCGAGTTGTAAAAATTTCGTAGCGTCCATTTAATTAAGCGAAAAACGGTAAAAACAATTCAGACATCTAATACTTTTAAAGTTGGTGTTGAAGTGCATTTTGGGTGTGGCAACCTGAACAAAAATAGATTTTTTAATTTGAATTTTGCTAACATTATACTAGTTATGAGCTATAATATTTTGCTCAAAAATTTCTGAACTGGAACGCACAGTTTGAGCAATGATAAAAACAACATTTCAAGAATATAAAGAGGCCTGGCAATGCAAACAAGCAACATGATTTGTTATAGTACATTGTTTTTTTCAAAATTCGGTCAGAAACAAATACTAGAATAGATATATTGATACACTGAAGTAGACAAGGTTATGTTTAGCAGAGACACTTACAAACAAGTTCCATGCTTGGTCTCTTTGATGGGTCGGTTGCAATACATTTATCTGCAAGGCACCTCACCGTGTATGAAATATCATTATGCAGAGCTAATTGGTGAATGGTCTGGCCAAAGGCATATACATCACTAGCTTTGCTCGGATGAGTTTCCCGTTTCACTAGCATGGGATCAAGAAAGATGTGGTCATGTGAAGAGAGAGAATACACTTGCACATCTGTGAGCTTGCGTGCGTGCTTCTCCATGCAAGACAGAGACATGTCAATTACTTCTGCATGTCCCCTGCTGTCACAGAAAAGCTGAATATTGTCGGGTCGCATTTGATTATGGACAAAGCCATTGTCATGCAGCCCATTAAGGGCCTTAGCAGTATCCTTGATAATCTGCAACTATTCTTCCTTTGAGACTTTATCTTCAGACCATTGATTAATGTTGGAGGCTGTTACCATACTGTCATAATCCATAGGTATCTTAGTGGATGTTGTCACCAAGTAATGGACATGACATTCATGCTCCTTTCTATATACACCAGCTGGCCTTTGAACACCTTCAACATCCTTGTTCATTTTCAGAATCTTGAACTTCAGTGTCGCTTTGTTAAACCTGCTGGTAGAATCCTTAATATAAACCATTGGGTAACTACTTGGAACGATAAATAAACTATAACTACCTTCAGCTTTCAATAGTTTCTTTTTACTAAAATCTACCTCAACGTCAGTTACACCCTCAAAATCGAGCTCATCAAGTTCAGGCTGGGAGTAACTGTAACCTGAACTGAGCTGTGTTGCGGATTCCACCATGTCCAGTGTCCTCTGCAACACAGCTGGCCTGATCCTCTCGTGGATACAGTTAGAGTGTCGCTCTTTGAGGTCAACATAATCTGCAGTTACTTTTGTCAACTGCCTCTCGAGCACTTGGTTGTGCTCCTGCTCTCGTTGAAGATGCACTTTTGCACTCTGTTCCGGCGGTGCACAAGATTTATTTGGCTTTGGTTGTCGCTTCTGGCAAGGCCAAAAAAAACTCTGGTGCTGTTCCTGAAATATAAGTTTTAAAAAAGACATTTTAGAGTTACAATGTTCATTAACAAATTGACAAATGTTACTACTGTCAAAAATACCACTGAACAGTACACTTCAATCAACATATTGTTTAATCGAGTAAATTTACATTTTTGTTTTACATTCCTAGAAAATAATGAATAAAGGTCAAACAAATAGTACAATATGTTTGAAAACAATGATGAATTGCATGGGCCTATACATGTACATGTTTTACCTCATGCATTGTGGCAGTTTGGAACCCATTGAATGCTTATCACAATTTCGAGTTAAAAAATTATACTTAAACAAAACAATAATTTATGCACAGGAATAAGGTACTCCTCAGGTTGTTTCTGCCACAATTCTAAACAAAGCTTGTAAATGTTAGGTGGCTCTTTTTTCCTGTACAGTGCGTCTCATGGATAAACACTTTTCCTCTTGAAAATGAAACATCAAACGTCCAGGTCTAATAATGTTTGGCAGAGTTATAAGGAATTTCCCCAAGAAAGGGCAAAAATGTGGTACTTTTTGTAATACGTTTTAGATTTTTTGTTGGGAAACACTGTATAAATGTGAAGATGTTAAGGCCAATGATCAGTCTCACTTGTTGTTACATTTTCTAATCACTAGAACTCATTCGTAGGCCCAATTGTTTTTTAATATACACAAACATTTTTTTTTTGCTGATTTCAGGATGATTGGGCGTTAACCTATAACATTCTTTTTTCCATTATTCTTTTACAAGATCCACATTTCAAATTGTTTTTTAAAATGATGTTGAAAAAGAATATATGCAACATGGTAAACTATTTTGTTTTCTGTAATTATCGTGTAGGCTGTTTTGATAAACATACTAACAATTTCTGCTTAGTACATGTATACCTAATTTGGATATAAATCAAATAAGCTACGATGGCGTAATATCACAATTTTTTGCTAAATCTAAAAAGGCAAAATGACTGTGTATTGTACATAAAAAAAAAATACAAACAGGGCACACAAGCATAGTGTATTGTAAGGTTGGGAGGGAAAACACAAAGGAGGGGTATCAAGGGGAAGTGGAAAAACCAACAAAGGGAGGATTAGGCTAGAAGGGAGTCAAAGATTCAGAATAAAAAAAAAACTAATGGAGACAGATCCTGCAATAGTATTCAGCGAGATCTTGGCTGAGCTGATCCTGGTTCACAGTACGGAGAGTGGGACAAAAGTTGAGACCCTGATATGGATGTTAACTACAGTATTATGAGGGGGTGGTAGTGCCCATTAGGGCTTTGGAAGTCTGAACTGTCTCTGTCTGTGTTGATGCTGCTTGGCAAGCAAGCCACCGATCTTCTTGTTTCTCCTATTGAGAAGAACAGAGTCAAGGTTAGATAGGCACCTATATCAATTCCATCATGGAAGTCCCTGTAGCTGGTGTCTGGAGAGCTGGATCCGAGTTCCGACTCAAGAGGTGGACTATATTCTGGTGGAGGTCCAGAAGTGTAAATTGACACTGTTGAGAGAGTATTTTGATGAGTTTAACAGAGGCACTAATATATAACTTGATTCCATCTCCTTTGCAGGTGTGGATGAATCGACAAAGGAATTTTTTTTCTTCATTTATTCAGATGGTAGGAGAAGTGAAGGGCCTTCTCCATAGCTTTCCTGAGTTGTTGAAAAACACAAATGTTACTCATACCTGATAGGGAGAGAAAATATGGTTATTACTACTATTATATCAAGTAATATATTTGGGTGAATTTACAGTTGCAATGTCAAAATGTAATTATCACGCACGGGTGCGAAACACTTTTGAATGCCAGTGTACATTTGTATACATGTACCGGTATATTTACCTCATGCTGTTTTGAGACTGTCTGTTGTGATGTAACACTGACATCGAGTTGAATTTGATCTGATTGATCTAATTGTAGTGTTGATACAGCTGGGATGTTCAATGCATTGCTGAAGCTAGGATTCCCTTGTTGCTGTTGCTGATGCTTCAGTTGTTGCTGTTGTTCCTGCTGCTGCTGCTGCTGCTGATTTGGATGTTGCTGCTGATTTGGCTGCTGTAGGATTCAAAGAATAAAAGAGTGCATCCATTATCAATTTTTAACTAGCCACCACCCGTGAAAAAAAAAATTAGTTAACATTACCTGTTCCTTGAAATACATATAAATATATTCATGGTATAGCCCGTTCATCCTTGAAGTTTAATTCAGGAGTATCAACCAACTAGAAATCTGCGCTCTACCCATACATCTTTTTACATCTCCTTCAGTTACTAAAATCTTCTAATCAGCTGCTGTTATGGAACAACCTACAAGATGTTGTCAAACAGGCTGAAACAACAATTCAAAGCTAGGATCAATACATAAAGTTCAATTTGTATAATTGTTGATTTTCTGACAGCGCATGGGTACATCTGGCTTGAAATCTGGTAACAGATAAGTGAATTTATACAGAATGCAGCTTTAGAGTGCGATAGGTGTTCATTAGCTACAGGTGGTTTAGTATGCACTACATGTACGTCTATCTGCAAGTTCAGTCTAACTTGATAAATCTCTAATACACTGTACATGTACAATGTACCTCATAAGGTGTATTTTGCACTTACCGGTACCTCTGCATTCTCTGTCTGTGATTGGGATTTCTTTCTTGCTTTCTAAAACATACAAGCAACAAAGTTGGACAACCATGAGAGTTAACAAATACAAACAAAACAACAAACAAGTGACACATAGCAAATTGCAAATGAGATAAATGAAACCAAACATTTAAAGCAGATAATGAAACTTCCTATGAATTAGAATCAGTACGTTTTAAGAGTATGAGACCTGAAAGACTTTTTACGGGGGCAATCTTTGATTTCTTTCATAAATTGTTGAAGATTTCATCAAACGGCTATTCTTTCCCTGCAAATCAACAGTGAAAACAAATAAATATGCGACATCTTACATGTATAAAACCGATACTTTACATGTACATGTTTTATTACATATATTTCGACTGAAATACATTTGGCAAGTGCCAGACGATGCACGTTCATCAAACTAGTATTACAATTACAATACTAGTAAAGAATTTCCTTTAAGAATTGATGTTTGCCCTGCCTACACCTGTACTGTATAGTACATGTACTTGTATTAATGGCACTCAAGCAAAAGCAGTATGTTCCATGATCTTAGTAAAAATGATGCAAACGAACTTTCGGATTTAATAGTTTGGATTATACAATACATACAAATACTATAAGAACCAAGGAATTTGTAAATGTCAAAATCACAATATCTGCATCAATGAATAAAAACACATTCTGTATGATACTCATTAGAAAAAAATTGGAAACAAGAAAAATTAGAAAAAAACTCTGTTTACACTACCTCCAGCCTTGACTTTTGTCTGGCTATCCCTCGTTTTTCAGTCCTCCACTGCTTTTCCGTTTCTTTGTGAACAGCATTTTTTTTTCTCCTTGTCTTATTCTGTTGTATACCCACAATAGCCACCATTTGCAAAAACAAACATAAATATTTAGTTACAACACTTATACATGTACAAGGAGGAATGTTTTACGAGTGTAATAGTACAAATATTTCCATGAAAATGACCTACATGTATTTCATCTTTTACCAAATACAAATATTTTATCTATTTACCAAAAATGTACACACCTTTCTCTATGCAAGAAAACTGAAGGTCAGTTAAGTTTATTACTATAACTTTGAACTCGGATGAACAGATGTTTTGGGGCCCTTAACATTCAATATATGTACAAGCATTGTTATAACACCTCACCCACATATTCTGTCTTGATTGGTCGAGAGCCAGTCACATGGTATTTTCTATTTTTACTATCTTTCTGTAAACAGACAAAAGTACAATGTACTATACCCATAGCAATCAAAGTACATGTATACTCATGACGCGGTGTTTGTGTACTGTGCAAATGTTTAAAAAAGCCAGCACTACAGAGCTGGGTTCAAACTTTATAGGAAACAGTGTTTTAGAAAAGAGCATAAAAAAGTTTAATTTAACTGTATTTAGATGTTAATAATAATTTTTAAATATTAAAACCAAGCATAATCTGTGGGTGAGGTGTTATAAAACAAATATTAAATGCTTCTATCTTGTGGTGTAGTAATAACTAGGCTCCCTCAGTGAATCACCTCGGGAGGCTAGTTTTACTACACCAGTCGAAGCATTCAATATTTGTATAATATATTGCAAAATTTGACAGTATACCCTTTACTAATGGTTGAGAGCCTGTCACGTGGGAAGTGACAGGCACACCAATCTCCATAAAAGAAATCGTTTAGGACTAGCGGTAACTCACCGTAACATTCATTTGTGTAATTCTACCATGTGTTCCCACTTTGACTTTTATACCGCGATTCAAATGTTTAATTCGACAAGCATAAATTTCACACATTGCGGGCGCTCGCTGAAACACGGCTTTACACGTGTACTCACGACCTGGACACTTTATTATAGTTGGAGGGATGAGTCGAAAAACAAATTTAATTTGTTAAGCAAAATCATTGGAAATGTTACATTTTGGGCTTTTAACAAGTTTTGATCGAAAAGGTACACCTACCCGGTACAAGGATTTAAAAATGGGAATACAATTTATATGAGATTGGTAAAATTAAACCAAGCATAATTTGTTTAAGGTCAGTTGGAGTCTGGATGCTGATAATTACCAGAGCTGAGGGGAGGTTAACTATTGACCCCAACACCAGTTTTAAACTTAAAACCAACCAAACCCATTTTTATTCTTTTCAGTCAGCGCACAGCCTTGCCCATAACAAGTACATAATGACATTTTATTTGCATCTACATGTAGTTGGCAGTCTTGGCTGTACGATAATTCGCAAGGTTTTAACGAGAGAGTTCAGTAGTGTTCATCAAAAAACCGACATATGTACATGTACATGTACATCAATAAGATGTAAAATCTCTTCAGTCGTAGTTTCAGGATAAAACAGTAAGTGAAATGCCGATAATTTCTGCGTTGACTAATATCAAATGGAAATAAATACCTGGTTGGCTGGTTTTAACAGAGTTGTATGACTCGTGACTCGGACTCGGACTCGGACTCGAGTCCGACTCGAGTCCCATTTTTCGTTACTCGGACTCGGACTCGAGTCACGATGACAAGTGACTCGGACTCGGACTCGACCTAGTGGACTCGGACTCGGACTCGACCTGCGTGACTTGTGACTCGACCCAAAAACTATTTTCAGACTATTGTTAACAAGAAACTCACTTTTTGTTTGACCAAGAAGGATGAAGATTGTTCACGCAGATCCGACGCGACGCGACGCAACGCATCTCTCTAGAAATGCACGTACTGTGCGGTTGGCTTCCGATATTTCCGATTAGTCTTTGGGCAAGACGTTGTTACTTTAGATATACGCGATAACCAGCCGCCGCGATAGGACGTTATCGCGTATCTGACGTCTTGCCCAAAGACTAGTTTCCGATATATTGACTAGCGAAATCAATGTATCGAAACATGTATCCCGGCGTCCACATACGGTGATACTGCGTAATGCAAATTAAGATTGTCCGGATTATCCGTTCAGGCACAGATTGCTAGACTGGCGCTGTTCCAGGCAATAGCTTTGAATCCTGTGTGTTGCTAGCTATATTGCACGCGCTCATATCAGTGATGCTTGTCCTGCAAAGAAAGTACTGTCCATACCTGCATGAGTGCCCCTATTGAGCGCGTTTTCAGCCACGGTGGTATTTATGCGACCCCACCGTGCTCGTTTGGGAGCCCTCACTCTGGAAAATTTGGTGTTCTTAAAATGCAACAAGAGCTTCTTGGGGTAATCCAAATGCATAACATTCTTCAAAGTATACGAGAGAATTCAGCCTTCTTCATACCCATGCAGCAAGACCCAAAAAGTAAACTGTTGTGATATTGGTTTGTAAAAGCCTAAGGTTCCTTTTATGTTAATAAAAAAAAGGCGAACAAGTCACAGTGTACATGTAGATCGAATAACTTCAATGGTTTAATTGACATAATCATGTACATGATCTAGACAGTTCATTAAAGTAGAGGAAAGCTGTAAAAATTGAACTGTTTACACCGTTAGCTTTTCGCGGTACTTCACTAGTTAATGGTGACTCGTGACTCGACCTTTGTGACTCGTGACTCGGACTCAACCTGTATGACTCGGGACTCGGACTCGGGAGGGGGGACTTGGACTCGGACTCGATGTTTGGTGACTTGAATACAACTCTGGGTTTTAATAATACCGTCTCATGGGCCCGGGTGCGTTAATGGTGAGGCATTAACAATGTTCAGGCCCATTTTTTTTTTTAATATTAGTTTCCACAAAAAGATAGCAGTTTTGATAAACACTTTTGTGAAACACCCCTCTACATCTAGCTACCATTATGGTCAGTCCACGAATATCCTCGCTCGCGTGATTGATTTGGTAGGTAAACAAACTCCTATCATTGACATCAGCACGTGCGACCCCACTTACTGCGCGATGTTTTGGTGCTGTCCCATACCGTTTGATTTAAAAGACTAGCGGTGAAAATCTCTCCGGCCACAAAGATTAAATTTTTGTTAATTTTTTTCAACTGTGTCCTCAACACTTCCATTCCGTCTCCATACCGGGTCCTTACCGCCTACAACGTCCTCGTACCAGCTAGTGTCACCGTGTTGACCGTTCCCTCGTCGGGTATCACCGGGTCCTCACCGGATCCTCACCGGGAAAGTACCGGCCGCTTACAGCCTGGAACGCACCCATAACGTTCGCTAATTGTTCGCTCCATGATGACAACTGGCCCGAAGGGAGAGCTAGGACTGAATGAAGCTTTGTCCATTGTCGTCGTTTTTATACAGTAAAATATGGAGTCACGGTGTCTGGCACGGTTTTTGAACAGACGCGATGTGAAACACATGGCAACAGGCCGGTATGGAGACGTTATGAGGACGGTAAGAGGACGTTATTAGGTCGTTAATAGACCGGTTGAACGTTAATAGACCGGTGAGGGGCCGGTATGTAGCCGGTATAAGGTGGTGGGTCAACGTTGAGCGAACGGCAACAGCCCGGCGAGAACCCAGTACGAGGCTGGTATGAACACGGTGACAACCCGTTGGGCAAAATATGACACGTCGTCACCGTTCTCACCGCCCTACGAACGGGTCCATAACGGCCTCGTACCGGCCCACCGTCCTTATACCGTCCTCTTACTATCCTCATACCGGGTTTTCGCCGTGTGGGTACAAGCGGTGACACACGGCAAAAGTTTTTGGGCATGCACAAAACTTTCGCTGGGTCTCGCCGGCCACTAATGGGCCCCCACCGTGTTCACCGATCGCTCAACGCCCCGCCGTGTGCCCTCACCTTGTTCTACCGTGCTGGTACATGTAGCAGTAATGAATAGACAAATAGACTTGCATACAGTACATGCCACCCTGTTACAGTGTACGTGTCAGGGAGGTGGCCCTTTAAATTCAGGGATGTTGACCACCCTATATCAGAAAGGCTTTTACAAATTTTGCCATTTTGCCTAATTTGTAATACAAATTTTATCTAAACTGTATGCCATTACAGTTTAGATAAACAATTGTCCAACAATTTGATAAATTGGTGTTATAAAAAACCTTCATGGTTTAATAGTCTTAAGTCTTAAATTCTTTATTGTACATGTATGTATTAAAAAATACATACCCGAAAATCCTGATTAGTTGGTGGTGTAGGTGGAATTATTTCTTCCTCATTATCCGATAACATGATCATTCTGTCAGAAAAGGAAAAACAAAATAACAATTAGTACAGAAAAAAAAAAATCTTAAGATTAACAGGCCTTTCTGTTTGAGGCAAGCAATTCTCACAAAGCAATTGTTTTCACTCACTATCAATTGCTATAGCAATTTCCCTATTTCTACGAGTGATGATCGTTTGCAAATACTTAGTTGTCAAGTGCCTAAAGGTAGAATTTGTGAAAAATAGGGCGTATAAGTTGACCTTAAGAAAGGTGACCTGGTACGAGACTTTCTAACTTCCGGGCACATCGAATAGGAGCTTTAGTGTGTAAAGCAAGTAGTTTTCTTGAAATAATTATTTTGACAATTTTTTTTTTACAGATTGGTAGATAAACACTTTTTTAAAAATATGATTTTTCATTTCAATTTACAAAATGTTGACAATGTATTTAGGAAAAGTAAAACGAAATAACCTAATGCCAATTTCACAGCCCTGCAAAACACTTTTCTGCAAAACACTTTTCTGCTAACTAAGCCTTCTTCAATTTCATGCAGACCATAAGCAGTGAGCACGGCGAAGGCAAACTTAAGCACGGCAAGCTTAACCTATTGGAAAAAAACCTCAAATCAGTGACATAACAATATATATCTTCATCGCGCTAACATTAGTACAAAACGCCTTGAAATAGTGCTCAAGGTTTACTTTTCTGCTATTTTTACGCTAACCATCAAGCAATGCTATGAAATTGGCTGCTGGTGAACCGCACCCCCTAAACAATATCATATTTATTTTATTGGGTTATTTTAAGTGATAACTTGACTCAGAACATCTCGTCCGATGGGACATTTTAACTTGAGACAACTCCATCTGTGGATACATGTACATGTACATGTACATGTATGCATGGTGCGCCTCGCAATAAACCCCACCATGCCGCATCGCTGCCGCATCGGCGTCATGGCCACACACTGGAACTGCGTTGGAAAGTGGTACGGCGCCCACCGCCGTCGAGAATGCCGCACTCTTGAAGGTCAAGTTGTCCAAAGTTGAGTTTTCCCAACATTTGAGTTGCCTGACATTTTCTACCTGCAATCTACATGTACATGTACATATGCACACTGCCGATCGACAGGTTTTGTCATCCAGTCAAAGCTAGGGATTATTCTAATGGTACCTAAATGAAACTTCTGTGGAAATATTATTGCTAAACTTCATCAGGTATTTAAGAAAAAACATGGAAAAAAAGCCACGTACTCCCGTGCAGCACCATAGACTTGTGCGTAAATTCACGAGCAATGCTTGTCATCCAATCCAATAATGCATACAAGTCAACCCCGGCCACAAGTTCCATCAACTAGACCATAAAGACAAATTATTGTTTGCGTTGCCAAAATAGCATACCTGGGCGCTGCGGTGGCTGCTACACCGATGCATTGTTGGCGTCCCACTACTTTTAAACACTTACAAAAATGTAAACACTGTTCCATATGCCTTGCTTTAATTAATTACTATCCAGCACGAACGTTGGCAGCCATCTGGCTGCCTCCACAGGCGGAGATGACCTAGGCTGTGTCAGAAATACATGGCTGCGACTGAAAATTAGGCAAAAGTCTACGGCAGCGGCTGCAGCCACATCTCTTAGACTCGTGCGTAATATCAAGCCGCAGCTAGTAGTAGAAGAAAAAATGGCGGCTAACATTCGTGCTGGATAGAGAGAATTTCTGTCAGCAGCGAGCAAGGCCAGGAATCCCTAGGTGTGCTTCCTGTTACCATTGGCCTGAACCCGCCTCGGATCAAGTTTCGTTAAAAATAATCCCGCGCTCGGCTCGTTGAAAGTTACAATAATACCGGTGCGAACTGTTTAAGTATTGTCGTGTTTTGGCGACAGTTACGAGATTTAGCAATTTTTTTACAAATTCGGCGAGTGGTTTATATACGCTAGTACAGTCGTTTTCCTAGTTCCGGATCGCACAAAAATATTTATCCTGTTTTCGACAAGTCTGATCCTCGAAATTCAAATGAAATAGGTTTGAGAGTGATGGAGAAACTACAGTTTTGGTTTCGATATTTATGCTCTTCTTATTTTGAATATATACCACGTCAAAACTACCGACATCACTTTTCCTAGTTGCGGATCGGTTTAACCTCTTCCGGATCGGGTAAAAAACTGCTTCGTACATGAAAAATAATCACGCAAAAATCAACCCGAATTAAGCCTATATTTCTGATAAAGTATTCGTTAATTTATATAAAAACAGTTCAAAATACATTTTAACTACTTCTACTTCCAATAAAGTTATGAAAGACTTGCAAGGAAATGTTTTGAAATGTTTTGTCTGTGTAGCGCGCGCAACAGTACCGTGTGTGGCGTGGCAACAAGCCGATAAACTTTGACACATCATATCACAGACCACGTCATATGAAATCGCCTGTGCGTGTAGTTGATGCACGTATTTTACACGCGATTCGGAAAGTACATGTAGGAAAAAATATACGCTCAGTCTTTGGCAGATTTTTTAATACTGGAGAATTTATAGACTTATTTTTACTCAACAAATAATCGATGCATGAGTTAATACAACTGTAGATTACAAAAAGGCGTAATCAAAATCAAACTTTGTGAGTGACATGTCGCATAAAATTTTGTTGTGGTTTTTCTGCTCCTGTGATTTTCTACAAACCCGTATGTCAAAGTACAAGTAAAAAATCAAGCCAAAATTCCTTTTTGGATATTTTTTTTAAAAGTTATTTGTGTATCAAGAAGCTTGCATGTTTCGTTTCAAAATGAACTTTATTTGAAAAAAAATAGTATTGGACTGAGATCAAGCCATAACCATAAGACTAAGTAAGAGGTAGATTTTTTTTTAAAGCGATCCGGAACTAGGAAAAATCAGAAACTAGGAAAACAACTGTACGACTTTTACGACAAGCTAAATCTAAAATTTGAAAAAGAGGAGTTCTACTTCTATTTCTAGGGTCTTAGCAAACTCAATAATTCGAAAAAGGAGTGAAAACGCCCCAATTATTAGGTCTACTACTAGTAGTAGATTATGACTACCCCTAGAACGGGGATAGTTTTACCTTTTTTACAGAAATTGGCCGAGATTCGACCAGTTTTTGGTAGGCAGCGGCTGGGTGAGTTGATAAAGTACTCATACAAATTTTTTGTTGGGGTAGACCGTGCGGCAGTATGGAGTTATTGCCCGAAATTTGTGCACAGTTTCTATTGTTTAACGGCGGTTAACCTGTAAAAACCCTCTCTATCTATGGGTCTCCGCCGGGCGTCGGGATACCCAGAGTTCTAGGGGTACATTATGACCAGGGGCCAATTTCACGGAGCTGCTAAGCACAAACATTTGCTTAGCATGAAAATTTGTCCTTGGTAAAAACAAGGTTACAGACCAAATTTTCACGTGATCTTTATTGTTTTTTATTGATAATCATAAATCAGCTGTTTTTTGCTTAGTATAAAAAACACATAGAATTTTGGCTGATATAACTTGTTTTTAATGAGCAAGATGTTTTTGTGCTAACTTAGCACAAAAACGCTAAGCAAATTTTTGTGGTGAAATTGGCCCCTGACAACGAAGAAATAATAATAATATAAGATAGACCGAGTTACTGGCCTCTAGTTATCGCTTTTTTAACATTTGGGCATTATCTTGCGCTACTAGAGGCCGAGCCAGAAGATATTTGAAATCCTATAAGCTCTAGAAAGTGGTTCAAAATGTCGCCATAATCCACACAAATACGTAACAAAATACCTCTTAATCGTCTAAATAACCTTCCATATGTGTCCAAGCTGAGTTAACGAACTTCTAAGGTATTCACGATCAATTCTTGACCTGCAAATCAAGGAAATTCGACGCCAGTTTTCCAGCGCGTACTGAACTTTTTGCATGGCCGCCATTTTTGTGATTGCCTGTGACGTCACTGCCAAAGTGCATGCCGACCGTACCACTATACGCAGGGGTGCTCTCCGATGTCACAGGTCGGAGTATCGCGTTGCGCGCGCGATACAATGACCTGTGACATCGCAGAGCACCCCGCGTATAGTGGTACGGTCGGCACGCACTTTGGCAGTGACGTCACAGAATACCCACAATGCTCGTTTTGCTCATCATAAAAATGGCGGCCATGCAAAAGTTCAGTACGCGCTGGAAAACTGGCGTCGAATTTCCTTGATTTGCAGGTCAAGAATTGATCGTGAATACCTTAGAAGTTCGTTAACTCAGCTTGGACACATATGGAAGGTTATTTAGACGATTAAGAGGTATTTTGTTACGTATTTGTGTGGATTATGGCGACATTTTGAACCACTTTCTAGAGCTTATAGGATTTCAAATATCTTCTGGCTCGGCCTCTAGTAGTAGCGCAAGATAATGCCCAAATGTTAAAAAAGCGATAACTAGAGGCCAGTAACTCGGTCTAAATATAAGAACTAGGAAGGTTTCTCTTACTAGGCCGAGTTGACTCGAATTTCGAAAGTAACCATGGTAACGTTATTCATTATTTCTACATCTTACCACCACCGGCACTAAGGTGATTACTGCTCAGTCGGTGTCACAATGTCAGTCACTTTTTGAACAAAAATATAATCACCGGCCGACGTACGTACGTTCACGATATGGATCATGCAAGCATATGCGGGTGCATGCGGTACATGGAGCAGCGCTATTTCCGGTTATGTTGACCTCTTTGCCAATACAAGCGCGAGAGGGCAGTACGTTAAAATGTGATATACACACAATTGGTCAATTGTGATAGGTACACAAAATAAGAAGGAGACTGGTAATTCGAGCGATTCACAATACCTAGAAGCTGCCGTTGGAGGCGCAAATCCTGCTATACCCGCAGTGCATCATGGGAAAAAGTCGGCATCAGTTTGAAAAACGGTATTCATTTTGCATGAACTCATCAGTTTTTACGTCTTTTTGGACGCGCACGATTAAAGCTCCAATTTTGTTCTGCAAATAACAATGTTTTAATCATCGACGCTTCCGCATACATTTATGTTTGTGTTGTACCTCGCGTGAACAATGAAGAATAGATATTTCACTACAGTATGATATACGAAAGAAGTCGACCGTAAAGTTTAAAAGTGGCTCTTTTGAGTCGAACGCTTGGTGGCGCACTTCATTGTGAATCGCCCGAATTGTGGTGTGCTTTCCCCCCATGGTGTTTTTAGATGCATCTCACACAAAAAACACATGCCATGCCGCGCCAAAGCTCTGGTCGAAAAAGTGATTGGCGCCCTCTGTTGATGCATGGAGATATTGACTGGTACGGTTTCTGTTTGCCGCACGTGAATACACTGGTTTCGTTGGTAACCTTTGTACGCTATGTAATATACGCGACGCGCCTGCCTGTGGCCAGTATTACGTGACATCGACTTGCTAGACTCGACACCTGACTGAACCTAGCCGCGTTCTCAGCCGCGTTCTCCAGCCGCGGTCTCAACCGCGGTTTCAGCCGCGTTCTCAGCCGCGGTTTCAAAATCTCAAATGGATAGAGTAAAGGGTGGTCAAAACTGTGTTTTTTTATTTCAGGAGTTCTGAGACTATGGCAACGAAATTTTTCATTTTGCATAAAAATAATTTGTATTTTACGGTGTAATCTATCTTATCCATCTCTTTGGCAGAACAAATTTTGGAGGGGGCCAATTCGGTCCACTAATTAGGTCTTAATTAAAAGTCTAATGAGGAAGCTCAGTTTTCCACTCAAAAAGTGCAGAAAAATGAATACGGCTGACAATAAGACCACTTTAAAAGTAAATGTACACCACATAGTTTCACAAATGTGCATTTTTATTACACAATCCATTTTATGTATCCTTTAGGCAGATCAAATTTTGGAGGGGGCCAATTCGGTCCCCTAATTAGGTCTTAATTAAAGGTCTAATGAGGAAGCTCAGTTTTCCACTCAAAAAGTGCAGACAAATGAATACGGCTGACACTAAGATCACTTTAAAAGTAAATGTACACCACATAGTTTCACAAATGTGCATTTTTATTACACAATCCATTTTATGTATCCTTTAGGCAGATCTAATTTTGGAGGGGGCCAATTCGGTCCCCTAATTAGGTCTTAATTAAAGGTCTAATGAGGAAGCTCAGTTTTCCACTCAAAAAGTGCAGACAAATGAATACGGCTGACACTAAGATCACTTTAAAAGTAAATGTACACCACATAGTTTCACAAATGTGCATTTTTATTACACAATCCATTTTATGTATCCTTTAGGCAGATCTAATTTTGGAGGGGGCCAATTCGGTCCCCTAATTAGGTCTTAATTAAAGGTCTAATGAGGAAGCTCAGTTTTCCACTCAAAAAGTGCAGACAAATGAATACGGCTGACACTAAGATCACTTTAAAAGTAAATGTACACCACATAGTTTCACAAATGTGCATTTTTATTACATAATCCATTTTATGTATCCTTTAGGCAGATCAAATTTTGGAGGGGGCCAATTCGGTCCACTAATTAGGTCTTAATTAAAAGTCTAATGAGGAAGCTCAGTTTTCCACTCAAAAAGTGCAGACAAATGAATACGGCTGACAATAAGACCACTTTAAAAGTAAATGTACACCACATAGTTTCACAAATGTGCATTTTTATTACACAATCCATTTTATGTATCCTTTAGGCAGATCAAATTTTGGAGGGGGCCAATTCGGTCCACTAATTAGGTCTTAATTAAAAGTCTAATGAGGAAGCTCAGTTTTCCACTCAAAAAGTGCAGACAAATGAATACGGCTGACAATAAGACCACTTTAAAAGTAAATGTACACCACATAGTTTCACAAATGTGCATTTTTATTACATAATCCGTTTTATTCACCCTTTAGGCAGATCTAATTTTGGAGGGGGCCAATTCGGTCCCCTAATTAGGCTTTAATTAAAGGTCTAATGAGAAGGTTCAGTTTCCTCTCTAAAATGCAGAAAAATGAATACGGCTGACAATAAGACCACTTTAAAAGTAAATGTACACCACATAGTTTCACAAATGTGCATTTTTATTACATAATCCCTTTTATCCATCTCTTAGGCAGATCTAATGTTGGAGGGGGCCAATTCGGTCCACTAATTAGGTCTTAATTAAAAGTCTAATGAGGAAGCTCAGTTTTCCACTCAAAAAGTGCAGACAAATGAATACGGCTGACAATAAGACCACTTTAAAAGTAAATGTACACCACATAGTTTCACAAATGTGCATTTTTATTACACAATCCATTTTATGTATCCTTTAGGCAGATCAAATTTTGGAGGGGGCCGATTCGGTCCACTAATTAGGTCTTAATTAAAAGTCTAATGAGGAAGCTCAGTTTTCCACTCAAAAAGTGCAGACAAATGAATACGGCTGACACTAAGATCACTTTAAAAGTAAATGTACACCACATAGTTTCACAAATGTGCATTTTTATTACACAATCCATTTTATGTATCCTTTAGGCAGATCTAATTTTGGAGGGGGCCAATTCGGTCCACTAATTAGGTCTTAATTAAAAGTCTAATGAGGAAGCTCAGTTTTCCACTCAAAAAGTGCAGACAAATGAATACGGCTGACAATAACACCACTTTAAAAGTAAATGTACACCACATAGTTGCACAAATGTGCATTTTTATTACATAATCCATTTTATGTATCCTTTAGGCAGATCTAATTTTGGAGGGGGCCAATTCGGTCCACTAATTAGGTCTTAATTAAAAGTCTAATGAGGAAGCTCAGTTTTCCACTCAAAAAGTGCAGACAAATGAATACGGCTGACACTAAGATCACTTTAAAAGTAAATGTACACCACATAGTTTCACAAATGTGCATTTTTATTACACAATCCATTTTATGTATCCTTTAGGCAGATCTAATTTTGGAGGGGGCCAATTCGGTCCACTAATTAGGTCTTAATTAAAAGTCTAATGAGGAAGCTCAGTTTTCCACTCAAAAAGTGCAGACAAATGAATACGGCTGACAATAAGACCACTTTAAAAGTAAATGTACACCACATAGTTTCACAAATGTGCATTTTTATTACACAATCCATTTTATGTATCCTTTAGGCAGATCTAATTTTGGAGGGGGCCAATTCGGTCCCCTAATTAGGTCTTAATTAAAGGTCTAATGAGGAAGCTCAGTTTTCCACTCAAAAAGTGCAGACAAATGAATACGGCTGACAATAAGACCACTTTAAAAGTAAATGTACACCACATAGTTTCACAAATGTGCATTTTTATTACACAATCCATTTTATGTATCCTTTAGGCAGATCTAATTTTGGAGGGGGCCAATTCGGTCCACTAATTAGGTCTTAATTAAAAGTCTAATGAGGAAGCTCAGTTTTCCACTCAAAAAGTGCAGACAAATGAATACGGCTGACAATAAGACCACTTTAAAAGTAAATGTACACCACATAGTTTCACAAATGTGCATTTTTATTACATAATCCGTTTTATTCACCCTTTAGGCAGATCTAATTTTGGAGGGGGCCAATTCGGTCCCCTAATTAGGTTTTAATTAAAGGTCTAATGAGAAGGTTCAGTTTCCTCTCTAAAATGCAGAAAAATGAATACGGCTGACAATAAGACCACTTTAAAAGTAAATGTACACCACATAGTTTCACAAATGTGCATTTTTATTACATAATCCCTTTTATCCATCTCTTAGGCAGATCTAATTTTGGAGGGGGTCAATTCGGTCGACTAATTAGGTTTTAATTAAAGGCCTAATGAGGAAGGTTCAGTTTCCTCTCTAAAATGCAGACAAATGAATACGGCTGACAATAAGACCACTTTAAAAGTAAATGTACACCACATAGTTTCACAAATGTGCATTTTTATTACATAATCCCTTTTATCCATCTCTTAGGCAGATCTAATTTTGGAGGGGGTCAATTCGGTCGACTAATTAGGTCTCAATTAAAGGCCTAATGAGGAAGGTTCAGTTTCCTCTCTAAAATGCAGACAAATGAATACGGCTGACACTATAGATCACTTTAAAAGTAAATGTACACCACATAGTTTCACAAATGTGCATTTTTATTACACAATCCATTTTATGTATCCTTTAGGCAGATCTAATTTTGGAGGGGGCCAATTCGGTCCACTAATTAGGTCTTAATTAAAGGCCTAATGAGAAGGTTCAGTTTCCTCTCTAAAATGCAGACAAATGAATACGGCTGACACTAAGACCACTTTAAAAGTAAATGTACACCACATAGTTTCACAAATGTTCATTTTTATTACACAATCCATTTTATGTATCCTTTAGGCAGATCTAATTTTGGAGGGGGCCAATTCGGTCCACTAATTAGGTCTTAATTAAAGGCCTAATGAGAAGGTTCAGGTTTCCCCTCTACGGCTGACAATAAGACCACTTTAAAAGTTAATGTACACCACAATTTGGTGGCTCAAAACTGAACACTGCATGCGTTTTTCACTGTAAAATGAATACTGAATATTGTTGACAGTATAGATAAAGACTCAATTAAAAGTAGCCGTCACTGTGCACTTTAGTTTTGCAATTTATAATTTTAATACAGAATCCATGTTATCAATTTCTTAAGCAGAAAAAACTTTTGGAGGGGGCCAATGCACTCAACTCATTGTAAAAAGCAAAAATATTGGTCGTTGTTTTCCACTATAAAAATGCAGAAACTGATTATTGCTGTTACAATTCATATCTATACCAAATTCAGCTGACAGGTGGTCACTTAAATCACTTAAAACAAAGTCAAGTACGAGTAATCAATCAATCATAAGCGCTAACCCACTGCCCCGCATTCCATTCCCTATATCAATCTACCAGCAGATGTAACCACTTAAATCTCATATGCCAACTATAAAGCAAGTCTAATTCAACTAAACCTCCACTGAGTTTTCTCAAGATACTTGTAACCTCTGAACTGTGGCTGTGATGGGGTCACTTTGGTGCACTGAAGCATATGTATCAACGCGAGGTCTGTACTATCTCATTATCAAAGGACACGAGTTATACTATATTCTGAAGAAGTTATCTTAGTGTAGGCACACAATTCTGAAGTGTTTACATAAGAAAATATATACGGTTAATTAATATCAAATATTCACATTAATAATGTGACAAATGAATTAAAAATCAATTGAGCAATTCCTTATCAACAATATCTTATTCCTAGGAATGCATTGGACAGATCAAATTCAAGATCTAATTATATTAGGTGTTAATTACAGGCCTGATAAAGAATCCGATTGAACAATGTTTTTACCAAAAAATTTGCCAAAAATTTATTTGTATACCACAAACGTGTCTATCGGTTTCGTATCCCATTCTTGCATTTTATTTCATCTTCCTGTCAACGAAATCGTTTGGCATTGATGGGCATCCACTAAAGACCCGGTCGTGCGCTGGGTATGGGGCAGCGGTGGCTGACACGGACGCGTCTGCCCCGTCGCGACGGGGCAGACACTATAGGATCATGTGATAGCTATTCGAACTCGTGTAATATTTGCATATCACGCGTATCAATCTAAACGAACGCACCACATATAGGGCATGATTAATTTCGCCTTGCGCATGCGCAACAAACTTAATACACTTTAACTTTTTTGACCGAGTTAATAATTCGACTACTACTCACTAGAGTAGAGGGGCCAGAGTAGGGTGTAGACTGGACATAAGCAACCTGGCGCTCCAGCCGGTCACGAGGACGCGCGGGTCATTTGCTGTTTCTGACGGACATTTCACACAGAAAAGTGCTCGAGAGCACAACTAGTGAGCTGGATGTGTTTGTGAGGCGTGTACATATCTATGTAGGTCCTGATTATTGCAAAAGTAATTTTGAAATTGACAGTGGAACACATTGGAAACGTCTCTGGTTGTAGCTCGTGCAAATACTCGATCAGATATCTAGATCTTGAAGCACAGTACACGGTTCTACATAAACAATAGCGCACAATTATTAACAAGTTGTTGTAGTGCCCCATCATAATTATTAAGGCTCGCTTTATCCAATGGAGCAACTTGGGTCAGGTTACCGCGCAAAGGCAACTCACTGGGGAGCGAAAGGAATTTCTGGTAAGCAGAACAAACGACGCTTGTTTTTTGATGCGGATGGATGCAGCCGGAGACCAGTGAGTATTAAAACGTTAATTTTGGAAGTTTTTTTTTTGTTACTTGAAAAAGGGCAGTAGGTCGAGCGCAGACTCCCGCATTAACCGCACAAAGCCGGTACGGACTGTGTTTCAGTATAGTTGGGCTTAAACAAAACCCGATCAGTCCGGGGACAGTTCCAACCTATATAGGCTATACTTAATGTACAATTCATGAAAAGCCTTTGGTAAAATCACTCTATACGCAAGTACTAGTCCGATAATCTATATTTTGAGAATGACCGTGTTATTACGTTTCACCGCTGACTATATTCTACTCAATGACCGACCAATAAAAACAATTAAAGATCAGCTTAAATTGAGCACCACCCCTGCTCAAAACCACACACGCTGTTCGCGCTGTATTTTTAGCCATGTCCTAATTACGTGCAAGTTCTAATTGTCTTAACCAGTGTTATTAATGCGTTACCCGTCGTGGGCTGTATAACTCGGTAGTTGTAGGCCTACTTAAATTTGTTTTACTGATTGGAACGACGATAAATCACTGTTGGCCTGTTGGGACTATAGGCTATACGCCGTGCTACTACCGTGCCGAGTGCAGCAATAGCGCGGCAATAGCACAGCGTTGCACTAAACGTCGTTCGTAATTGGCGCCACGCCACTGCCGTTCCGAGCACCGATAGCGCGGCAGGCCCTGTCGAGGTCGAGCTAGAGGGCTTTGCTGTGCCAAATTAATTTGCCGAGCCGAATTGGTTCTAAACGACGTGCTATTGCTGCGCCAAACTAATAACAGTCTAATTATTTGAATCCGGCACGGCAGTAGCACGGCATATAGCCTAGGCATAGTAATTGAACTGTATGAATTAAATTAACAAACTGTACAAATTGAACGTGCCACCAAGTGATGACTTTGGGACAATAATAGGAGTTAATTGCCTTAATCCCCCCTCCCCCCTACATATTCCTGCGTTATATTAATACAAGCTATATTTTCACCTGCTTTGGCACTCACGTTTGTGATTACAATTAACGTCTTGATTATTAACCTTTGAACTGACTGTTTACAAGATGAACAAAAATCAATTCAAAAAGAGTGAAATTTAGTGGTTGTTTTTAAGGTAAAAACTAAATACAAAAACACTAAATACCACTTTAAAAAAAGAAAGTTGTTCAAGAAAGACAGTTTTTGCTTGAAAATGTCTCAGCTGCCATTGGTTAATGATTGTTTTGTCAAACAGTTTGCAATGGTTTACGGAGATTCCCAATGGAGATCCATGGTTGATGGACACGTAGATCTCAATGATGATGGGCAGTGTTTCCGGTTGGGAATAAGCTGCACACCAGGGGCAGGGATCCAAGATATACACAGGGTAAGTCTGAATAGGCAATAATTATTGGTAATGGAATAAGGGCGATGTAGGCCTACGGCGCCAATTTTGTGAGGGTTACCGGTTAGTGTACAAACAAGCATTAGGTGAGGTAATTATATGGGGATTGACGCTTTGAGCCTTTCCCTTTTCTTTTACCAGTCTCATACAAAGGATGGGTGTGTTTAAATTCTCAAACCAGGTCCATTCGGCAACACTATAAATCAGTCCTTTTCCGGGTCAAAACTTCTGTCAAGGTAATGCCCCCCCCCCCCCCCCCCCCCCCCCCCCATCTGAATCAGGAGTTTTTTCTTTTATTGCTTTTGCTTTAAGGCCTGGCCACTTCCCCTCTCTATCCCCTGGAAAATAAATCATAGATTCCCCAAAAAATTCTTAGATAATTGTGTCCCTTTCTACAGGAAATAAGACGCAACAATGTAGGCACTGAACCGGAAGTCATCTTATTTTCGGTTGGAACAAATAACGTATCCAGCTTGAATTGCAGCTTTGAGTCAACCCGTAGAGATTTAGATCGCATGCTTGACTCTGCGACTGAGATTCACCGAAACAGCAAAGTATGTACGGCCCACCGAAATGTGATTTTAATGTCTAAGTTTATTATTGCACACGATACATTCCAACAAAAGCTTGAAATAAAAAGACATTAACAAAATACCTTATGTTTTTTGTCATAATTATTATATGTTATGTTCCTTTGGTGTTTCAGATTGTCATGTTATCAATACTGCCACGGTTAGACAGATTTGGGGCATCGGTGGCCAGGTATAATAACATGATGCACATCTTGTGCAAGCAAAAAAACATCAATTACATCGATGTAGGCGATGAGTTTCAAGAAAGAAAGAAATGGCTATGGTGTGTGGATGGCATACACCTGAGCGACACCGATGGCGCACCATTGCTCATTGAGCTGTTGCAAGAGGCAGTGGGTAAAGTGTTGTCATCACCACCACCGCCACCACCATACTCACCGCCGCTGCCACCACCACAGCACAGCAGCCAGAAAACATCAGCAACGCATCCAGCATCAGTAAAAGGTGAATGGATGGTTTGTTTAATGGGGGGGGGGGGGGGGGTGTATGGTATGCAAGAAGAAAGGGAAAAATATTCTACAAATTGATTAACATTGGCCGTTTTCCCTCCTTACTATGCTCTCTTGTAATTATCCATGCCAATAGGCCCTTCTACAGAAGGTCTGTGTTGGTGAGTGGGGTAAAGGGGGGGGGGGGGGGGGGGGGCTATTGGACACTGGGGGCTATTGGTTTATCGGTGGCGTGGTGTGTCCTGTCGATAAGTACGACGATTGAATTAACATGTCTAAGCTTTTTGAAAAACTAGCGCGTGAACGAGAACAATGGAATGACGTACGTATGACGTGACTAGAAAGTTTCGCTCTCCTTTTCCCTAATTTGATATATCGTTCACATTTTGTTAATTGAAATGACAAATAATATTTTATTGAAAGTTTTTTTTTCAGATTCTTCCATAATCACCAAATATTATGCAAATATGCTGCCCATAGAATACTTTTCTGTTTTGTTCAATGATCAGAACAAAAACCTTTTGGCTTTAGGTGCTTTAATGAGTTTGCGCTTTTGAGTCTATGTGCATTAAATAAATGAACATAAGTTCCTATGGAGTCACTGCTCAAGCTAAAACTCAAAGTCAGACTCAAGATCAATTTCTTTTTTCTGGATCCTTTTGAAATTTGACACAGATGTTATCTTATTAGATAATTGACATAAATATCATGGTTTTTAAATTGGCGGAACTCACATCACATGACATGTATTGTTACTTCCATTACGCCGAAGTTCAAAACAGTCACATTCGCCTATGGTAAATGGGATTTACTATTCGTTTATCCTTGTTTAACGGCTTTTGAACAGTCCACCTTCACTCCAAAACACAGGAAGAAGGTCATGACCTGATCTGTGCTGCAAAGCCACGTGTCAGGTTCTATGTATATATATGTTATTATTGGTTTAAACACCATCGATGACGTAGTAAATCACTTACTTAATCTTTTTAATCTTTAGATAAAACTGCGAAATCTAAAAAGATTCACATTAAAAATCTAGTCCTGGAAACTGAGGGTGGCCCGAAAAGAAGCCGTGCTAGTCGTCGATGTACGCCTACAATGGAAGCAGCACAGCAGTACCATCGGAAATGCTCTGGATATTTGGAGTAAGTAACGTCTTGGTCATGAAGGTGCTACGGTCATAACCAGTAACTATTCATTACAAACCCAATTGATACCCAGACATTAAAAGAAAGGAACATAACGGTTTAATTTTAACCGTTGAGGGATATTATTATTAGTATAATGGTGCGTTAACCAACGGAGACAATATTCATTGTAACTTTGGCATAAAGAGAACTATCGAGGTATACCCAGTAATTATGTCCACTGATACTCCTCGTCGTCATTGTTGACATTATCCATGACGTAATCTATCGTGCTTGATTAATTAATTTTCTAACACTTTTGTAACAATAGAAACAAACCACTGATGACGGGTCTTGGTGCCAGTTGCTTGAGTACAGTGACATATGCTCTTCCATATTCAAACGCAGCCATGTATAAGGTATGTCATACTATGTAGCTTCTTCCCCAAACAACGGCTGTTCTATAATCTAGTAAATATATTTTTTTCAACGGACAATACTATAGGGAAAATGTATACACCTCCACTTTGTAAAGGCAGTTTTCAAAATAAACACCGGCGGCAATGGCTAATTTTTGTACAACCAAAATACCATAAAAAATGTAGTCCTTTCTATTTGTTTATTTCTTTTTTATATATAGGCCTATATACAATAACATTGGCGGAAACACGTATCTAAAGTGGGTGGATAAGTATCATTTTGTGAAGTCGTTGTTCCACCCCTATTAAACAAATATTGGTTGGTAGTTTTTGTTTATAGAAACTTGGGCTGCTATTAAAAACAGTTTAGCATTTCTTAGTAATCACCTATGAACACAGAAGAGACTAACATGGAAAATATGTACATAACAATACACATAGGCCTATCATTAATTGATAACGGCGATGACTCACGTCTTGAAATTGTTCTGTTCTTCTTTTGTATGGATTTTTGTGAGGGATAGGTCAACGATCCTGTCAATTGAAAATAATGTGCAATGCAAGAGAATCATTTTTAAATCTGTTACAGAAATCGACCCATCACAACAACGACACCGGAGGGGGAAGAAAAAGGGTAAGGGGAGGTGAAAAGGTGTCCAGGATTGCCAGCGTTTTGGTCGAAACGTTAGAAGAATACCCGCTTGATGACGAGTACATATGGATATCTGAAACAAGTATGTTAAATTTACGTAGGAAAATGAAAACCCAAAAATGTAAGCAAAGGATTCTGATCATGTGGAGAAACAACCGTCAAGAGTTTAGAGAAAAGGTTCGCCAGTTGTTTCGTAACAAAACCAAAAATACCAAACCTAACAACCAGTCCGAGCCGATAAATGTGTCGCAGAATGATTCCAAATCGGTCAAAGCAACCGATCCCAATTCTGGACATGACCAACAATCATGTCCTTCAAGGCCAGGACCAAATATCCAAACACAATCGTGTACTTCAAAGTCTAAACCCCCATCTGCAACATGTTCACAGTCTGGGCCAGCGACAACGAAGGCTCCAATATCTGGACAATTAGCCCCGTCAATGTGTTCATTGTCTGAACAAACAACATGTCCTAATGATGAACCGATCCCAATGTCAACACCAGGATCTAAAGAAGATTTCAGGAATGTAATATCCAAAGATTATTCTAATTCAACAATCACTCATACAAATTCAATCAAGGTTTCCACACACTGCTCAACCGGCTCTATGTCTGAAACATTATATTGCATTTGTCGTCAACCCCACCACGATTCAAGAAGTATGATTGCGTGTGATAATTGTAATACCTGGTACCACTATTTATGTATCGATCTTGAACCTGAAAATCAATGTAAATCTTACATGGATGATGTTACATTCAAGTGTGGCCTTAATGGTTGCAATGAGGGCGAAAGGGTGTTCATACACAATACAGTCACAGAACGTTCTTTTTTAAATGAAAAACGGGGTAATATTAACAACCAACAACGGACGACAAACTTGCCTGTGACAAATCCCCACTCAAAAGTCAAAAATTGGATTGATGACAATTCTACAGATTTTATAGAAAATTATTTTGATTTTGGTGATTTATCTTCTATAGATATTAAGCCAAACATATCACCCACTAGCTCGCCACAAAAACAAGCTCCGTCGTTGCGAACTTCAAGTTGTAATGATGACCATCATTCCATAAATAGTGCCATTAGTGACAATGTACGAATGGATGCATCCTTATCACATTTTTCAGAAAAATCTGTCCAATTGCCAGACATGAAAACAAGCAACTCATATAAATCTTCAAAAATTGTTACAAGTGACATAGATTTTTCAGGAATGGCTGAACAAAAATCATCAACTACATCTGGTGAAAAAGGGGACAACATTTTACCAGACAATGTTATTCTAGATATGTGCACAGAAGCTGATGACGCCAGTACCAACACATTTCCAAAATTCTGGACAGTTCAATTGCCTAAAAAACAAAAAAGTTTCTTCTACGTTGATAGATCAGAGTGGAAGATTCTTAAGAAACAACAGAAAGGATGTACATTTCCAAAGCCATGGATTCATATTTTTATTAAAGGTTTAAAGACACTGCACCCCTATTGTTCATTCCAGTTTAGGCGCCATTATGTTTCCTCTAATTCAGGTAGAAAGCCTTCCAAAAACGCCTTTAGTGCCAGTGGGTATTGTAATTTCAATCACTGTACTGTAAAATTTAAATTAACAATGGAAACGGAAATCAATTTGAAAGTTCATGTTGCTTTTACTGGAAATGTTAAACACAACAAAAATGAACGTCGGGCAAGGTTTGTCCGAAACACACAGCGCGAAGCTCTGAAAGAGGTCCTCAAGTACAAAAAAACAAGGCGAGAGCACTTGGACAACCTTAAATCGTTAGGTGATACTGAGTTTCTCTCAGGTTGTCGGGACAGAGCTCCAAAAAAAGAGGTTTTACATAAAATTTCGAGCGAATCTAAGAGACTTTCTAATTCAAGTGAAAGTGAGATAAAGATCCTTCTTGACATTATTCATAAGCAATCTGATTCAAGCAAGAAGTTTCCAGGCATTTTACGACAGGTTAGTTTGCATCCCCCCTATGTTATTTTATACTCACAAGAAAGCGTCAGAGTGTATCATCAACTATCACAGAGGGATATCCTATATTTTGATGCTACTGGATCAATTGTCAGGAATAATTCAACATTTTCTCCCAACAAGAAATACCAATTATATGACCTCGTGGTTCGTCACCCAGAAAAGGGTAATCCTCCGTACGTGCTTGCCTCTTTTCTTACAACAGATCACAACTCGGTTGTAATCAGTTTTTTTTTACAGTGTTTTTTACATTCGGAACAAAGCCTTTACGGTCACAATGGCGTTAAACCACCTCTTTTGTTGATGATTGATGGCAGCTCGACACTTTTGTTGGCAAGTTTAAAAGCTTTTAACTGTGAGACTGTAACAGAATACCTAAATCGGTGTTACAGTATCGTGACGGGTTCTGCCACAGACAAAGATTTCAAGAAGACAATTGTACATTGCTGTGCAAGTCACTTCATGAAAAACGCCTCCAGAAAATGCCGCCGGTATTATCCTCAGAATTTTCGCGATGCGATGTATTGGATCGGATTGCTTTTACAGGCAAGTAATATGAAAGACATCGACGCGATTGTAGAATCCTTGACATTCATTACATACTCGAAATTCGCAACGGACTTAGTGAGACATCACTATCAAAAACTGAAATGCCAAATTGAAAACAGTGATAAAGATAAATTGGGAGATGATTTTTTGGAAGAAGACGAAGATGAAGATGGTAATTTTGGGGACGAATTTGAGCAAAGCGTGGGCTTGGAAAATGAAAACGATTTGTCCCAGATAAATATATCACAGGAAGATCACGTGGCAAAGGCACCAACTTCACCCTTTCGCATTCATTTTCAAAGATTGGTGGACAATGCAATCCGCCATTTGAATAAGTATAACATGACCGTAAATGATTTGTCGAAATTGAATACAAATGCATATTTGGGAAAGGAGTACATGAGTTATTTGCTCGAATACTCTTTGCCAAACATTCCCAACTGGTCGGGGCTTTTAATTCACGATTTAGGCAGACACGGTAGTTCAGATACATACAAAAACTACTCGACGATGTACAGGTCACTTAACAAATCGGGATATCAAAACATAACGTCCGATAACCGCACTCAGGGTATAGTGGAAAAAAGTATGCAAGAGGTCAAAAGAGTGAAAATGAACCATAATAGATCGAGAAGAATTACTGATTTTGTGATAAATTACGAACGTGACATGTTACCCTTGCAAAGGGAATTCTGCGAGGCATTTTGCGTGAAAACAAAAAAAATCCCCCACAAAACTGTTAAATTGTCTAATGAAATATGGCGCAAGCGTGTAAAAACAAGCACGCCATCTAAGAAAGGAGTTTACCTTACACCCCCCTCAACAAGATTAAAGTTTAAGGAGAAGTCAAAACAAAAACGCTCCAAAAAACCGGTGATTACTGTACCCGATTCAGATAATGAAGACGAAATATCCCCTCCAAAAAGAAAGAAATCAAATTTTCCTCAAACGTCCGGTTCAAGTAACAAGCACAAACGAAATATCAATATGGCCAATCAACCCAATCAACAGATTCCAACTTTACCTAGGGGTATTATAAACGATAAAGTATCGTGTTGGTGGATTTCAACTGTTCAAGCTGTAAAGCCTTTCGTTGCTGTAGCTAAGTTGAGTGTAGACAAATTTGAAGGGAGTGATACGTTTCTATGGCGACAGTTGATACAATTATTTCAAATAATGTCAATGAAAAGGTCACAATCAGTACAATCTATACCTTTTCATATCGTGCATCCTTTGATCAAAGAGTCTGCCATTCAGATGAATTTCAGCTGCAACCAGCAACAGGACGCTGCAGAATTTTATTCACAGCTCATGGTACCGTTTTTTGGCGAGTCTTGTTTAACCAATGAAATTGAGATTTCAAAAAGCGTTACGTGCCTGAATTGCAACAAAAAGAAAGTAGTTGAAACTTCAACATCCGGTGTATTACCTGTTCCTGTTCAAAATATCAGCCTTCGCAATTGTGTGCAAAAATGTTTTGATGAAGAAATTGTAAGGGGTCTTAAATGTGATATGTGTGGGCAAGATCAGTGTACAAAAAGGGTTGTGTCTTATATTGTAAACTGTCCTACTTTATTAGTTGTACAATTGTTACGATTTCGTAATGTTGGGGGGCGACAGGTGAAAATTACAGCAGACGTTACCACTAGTATTGTTTTGGATTTGTCCAAGTTTTGTTTGAAGAATACTCCGGCAGTTTACGAGTTGAGGTCGGTAGTCGTCCACGAAGGCCAATCGTTGGAATCTGGACACTACAAAACCTTTGTCAGGGATCAATTAAATAATACAATAATAGAGTTCAATGATGGCATTGTTAAAGAAACAACTGCTCTTCGTTTTGCAAATCGAGTTTCCGAAACGGGATATTTGTTTTTTTATGAAAAAATTGAGTCGACAGAAGACACTATTGCATCGTTAAACTCGGACAAGTGGTTTACAGTAAATGAAAAAGAGGAGGAATTCGTACAACTTATGTGGGCCTCAATTGATCCGAGAAATTTAAACAGCGTGGCAGTGCGTGACAAGAAAACCAAAGATTTTCTGTTCTTCCACCAATTGGCCATGATCAACAACATTCCTAAATCGCCTGTATTGAAGCGTTTGAGACATATCTATCCAAACTACAGTACTGGTTGGCTGAGCGAATCTGTCGTTGATTTTTATCTTAGTCAACTGTGCGAAATCGTAAATGCAGAGATCGATCAAATGCAATTATGGGCTATGCACTGTCATGAAACGTTGAAGATCATTAACAAGCAACCAACACCTCAAACGTTTCGATCAGTTTCTAAAGCCTTCATTGACGGTAAGAGATTTTGCGAAATCATGTTTTTCCCTCTCCTTGAAAACAAGCATTTTACTCTGTATGTTTTGGACAACGCCCAGAACCAGCTTAAGTGCTATGACTCACTGAGTTGCAGTTCAGACACTCGCCAGAAAATGATTCATCATGGAAGCGCTTTTTTTGAGTTTTTCCTAAACGGTAGAAAAAATAGATGTTGGACTCAAACACCAAGTGTTTTACAAGGTCAGCAATTTCTTTCGGCCAGACAAGCAGTGTGCACGCAACAAACAGATTTGGCGAGTTGCGGAGTATTCTGCTGCTTGTATGCTGAAGAAATCGGTCTCAAAACAAAACAAATCAAAGACGACAATGCTAACAAACTTAGGATCTACATAACTATGCAGGTTTTAAAACGATCGCACATCGTAGATCCAGAGCTAAGTAGATTGTTCCTAGCTTACTTTAATAAGTAAAGTTCTGCGTTTTATAGAGTAATAGTAACAGCTCTTACCCTTCTATGAATTTTAAGTTTCCGTTGTTCCACCGCTGCATTTGTGTTTCTTTAATTCAAAACTAGGGTGGGGGATTTAACCCCTTTAAACTTTTTAAAAACTTGTTTAAATCTTTGGCTATATTTCTTTTGCCAGAATTACGTAGGCTATTTCAAGACATTTTTCGTTAGAGTATACAACATTAAGGTTCCTCATGTGACCCTTATTCATTTGTATATACAGCTTGTTTGGAATGAACACACCGGTTTTAACAAAGCTCATTATACAGCCACTCAAGTCAAATCGGCTTATTTGTCTGCACTGTTATGTGGAAAACTGAGCCTTCTCATTAGGCCTTTAATTAAGACCTAATTAGTGGACCGAATTGACCCCCTCCAAAATTTGATCTGCCTAAACAATGAATGAAAGGGATTATGTAATAAAAATGCACATTTGTGAAACTATGTGGTGTACATTTACTTTTAAAGTGGTCTTATTGTCGGCCGTATTCATTTTTCTGCACTTTTTGAGTGGAAACCTGAGCTTCCTCAATAGACTTTTAATTAAGACCTCATTAGTGGACCGAATTGGCCCCCTCCAAAATTTGATCTGCCTAAGAGATGGATAAAAGGGATTATGTAATAAAAATGAACATTTGTGAAACTATGTGGTGTATACATTTACTTTTAAAGTGGTCTTATTGTCGGCCGTATTCATTTGTCTGCATTTTAGAGAGGAAACTGAACCTTCTCATTAGGCCTTTAATTAAGACCTAATTAGTGGACCGAATTGGCCCCCTCCAAAATTAGATCTGCCTAAAGGGTGAATAAAACGGATTATGTAATAAAAATGAACATTTGTGAAACTATGTGGTGTACATTTACTTTTAAAGTGATCTTAGTGTCAGCCGTATTCATTTGTCTGCACTTTTTGAGTGGAAAACTGAGCTTCCTCATTAGACTTTTAATTAAGACCTAATTAGTGGACCGAATTGGCCCCCTCCAAAATTTGATCTGCCTAAAGGATACATAACATGGATTGTGTAATAAAAATGCACATTTGTGAAACTATGTGGTGTACATTTACTTTTAAAGTGGTCTTATTGTCAGCCGTATTCATTTGTCTGCATTTTAGAGAGGAAACTGAACCTTCCTCATTAGGCCTTTAATTAAAACCTAATTAGTCGACCGAATTAGCCCCCTCCAACATTAGATCTGCCTAAGAGATGGATAAAAGGGATTATGTAATAAAAATGCACATTTGTGAAACTATGTGGTGTACATTTACTTTTAAAGTGGTCTTATTGTCAGCCGTATTCATTTTTCTGCATTTTAGAGAGGAAACTGAACCTTCTCATTAGACCTTTAATTAAAACCTAATTAGGGGACCGAATTGGCCCCCTCCAAAATTAGATCTGCCTAAAGGGTGAATAAAACGGATTATGTAATAAAAATGCACATTTGTGAAACTATGTGGTGTACATTTACTTTTAAAGTGGTCTTATTGTCAGCCGTATTCATTTGTCTGCACTTTTTGAGTGGAAAACTGAGCTTCCTCATTAGACTTTTAATTAAGACCTAATTAGTGGACCGAATTGGCCCCCTCCAAAATTTGATCTGCCTAAAGGATACATAAAATGGATTGTGTAATAAAAATGCACATTTGTGAAACTATGTGGTGTACATTTACTTTTAAAGTGATCTTAGTGTCAGCCGTATTCATTTGTCTGCATTTTAGAGAGGAAACTGAACCTTCCTCATTAGGCCTTTAATTAAAACCTAATTAGTCGACCGAATTGACCCCCTCCAAAATTGTATCTGCCTAAAGGATACATAAAATGGATTATGTAATAAAAATGCACATTTGTGCAACTATGTGGTGTACATTTACTTTTAAAGTGGTCTTAGTGTCAGCCGTATTCATTTGTCTGCATTTTAGAGAGGAAACTGAACCTTCCTCATTAGGCCTTTAATTAAAACCTAATTAGTGGACCGAATTAGCCCCCTCCAACATTAGATCTGCCTAAGAGATGGATAAAAGGGATTATGTAATAAAAATGAACATTTGTGAAACTATGTGGTGTACATTTACTTTTAAAGTGATCTTAGTGTCAGCCGTATTCATTTGTCTGCATTTTAGAGAGGAAACTGAACCTTCCTCATTAGGCCTTTAATTAAAACCTAATTAGTCGACCGAATTGACCCCCTCCAAAATTGTATCTGCCTAAAGGATACATAAAATGGATTATGTAATAAAAATGCACATTTGTGCAACTATGTGGTGTACATTTACTTTTAAAGTGGTCTTAGTGTCAGCCGTATTCATTTTTATGCACTTTTTGAGTGGAAAACTGAGCTTCCTCATTAGACTTTTAATTAAGACCTAATTAGTGGACCGAATTAGCCCCCTCCAAAATTAGATCTGCCTAAGAGATGGATAAAAGGGATTATGTAATAAAAATGAACATTTGTGAAACTATGTGGTGTACATTTACTTTTAAAGTGATCTTAGTGTCAGCCGTATTCATTTGTCTGCATTTTAGAGAGGAAACTGAACCTTCCTCATTAGGCCTTTAATTAAAACCTAATTAGTCGACCGAATTGACCCCCTCCAAAATTGTATCTGCCTAAAGGATACATAAAATGGATTATGTAATAAAAATGCACATTTGTGCAACTATGTGGTGTACATTTACTTTTAAAGTGGTCTTAGTGTCAGCCGTATTCATTTTTATGCACTTTTTGAGTGGAAAACTGAGCTTCCTCATTAGACTTTTAATTAAGACCTAATTAGTGGACCGAATTAGCCCCCTCCAAAATTAGATCTGCCTAAGAGATGGATAAAAGGGATTATGTAATAAAAATGAACATTTGTGAAACTATGTGGTGTACATTTACTTTTAAAGTGGTCTTATAGTGTCAGCCGTATTCATTTGTCTGCATTTTAGAGAGGAAACTGAACCTTCCTCATTAGGCCTTTAATTAAAACCTAATTAGTGGACCGAATTGGCCCCCTCCAAAATTTGCTCTGCCTAAAGGATACATAAAACGGATTATGTAATAAAAATGCACATTTGTGCAACTATGTGGTGTACATTTACTTTTAAAGTCTTGCTTGGCGGATACCGGCGCCTTATAAATGTTCATTATTATTATTATTATTATTATTAAAGTGGTCTTAGTGTCAGCCGTATTCATTTGTATGCACTTTTTGAGTGGAAAACTGAGCTTCCTCATTAGACTTTTAATTAAGACCTAATTAGTGGACCGAATTGGCCCCCTCCAAAATTTGATCTGCCTAAAGGATACATAAAATGGATTGTGTAATAAAAATGCACATTTGTGAAACTATGTGGTGTACATTTACTTTTAAAGTGATCTTAGTGTCAGCCGTATTCATTTGTCTGCATTTTAGAGAGGAAACTGAACCTTCCTCATTAGGCCTTTAATTAAAACCTAATTAGTCGACCGAATTGACCCCCTCCAAAATTGTATCTGCCTAAAGGATACATAAAATGGATTATGTAATAAAAATGCACATTTGTGCAACTATGTGGTGTACATTTACTTTTAAAGTGGTCTTAGTGTCAGCCGTATTCATTTGTCTGCACTTTTTGAGTGGAAAACTGAGCTTCCTCATTAGACTTTTAATTAAGACCTAATTAGTGGACCGAATTGGCCCCCTCCAAAATTTGATCTGCCTAAAGGATACATAAAATGGATTGTGTAATAAAAATGCACATTTGTGAAACTATGTGGTGTACATTTACTTTTAAAGTGATCTTAGTGTCAGCCGTATTCATTTGTCTGCATTTTAGAGAGGAAACTGAACCTTCCTCATTAGGCCTTTAATTAAAACCTAATTAGTCGACCGAATTGACCCCCTCCAAAATTGTATCTGCCTAAAGGATACATAAAATGGATTATGTAATAAAAATGCACATTTGTGCAACTATGTGGTGTACATTTACTTTTAAAGTGGTCTTAGTGTCAGCCGTATTCATTTGTCTGCATTTTAGAGAGGAAACTGAACCTTCCTCATTAGGCCTTTAATTAAAACCTAATTAGTGGACCGAATTAGCCCCCTCCAACATTAGATCTGCCTAAGAGATGGATAAAAGGGATTATGTAATAAAAATGAACATTTGTGAAACTATGTGGTGTACATTTACTTTTAAAGTGATCTTAGTGTCAGCCGTATTCATTTGTCTGCATTTTAGAGAGGAAACTGAACCTTCCTCATTAGGCCTTTAATTAAAACCTAATTAGTCGACCGAATTGACCCCCTCCAAAATTGTATCTGCCTAAAGGATACATAAAATGGATTATGTAATAAAAATGCACATTTGTGCAACTATGTGGTGTACATTTACTTTTAAAGTGGTCTTAGTGTCAGCCGTATTCATTTTTATGCACTTTTTGAGTGGAAAACTGAGCTTCCTCATTAGACTTTTAATTAAGACCTAATTAGTGGACCGAATTAGCCCCCTCCAAAATTAGATCTGCCTAAGAGATGGATAAAAGGGATTATGTAATAAAAATGAACATTTGTGAAACTATGTGGTGTACATTTACTTTTAAAGTGGTCTTATAGTGTCAGCCGTATTCATTTGTCTGCATTTTAGAGAGGAAACTGAACCTTCCTCATTAGGCCTTTAATTAAAACCTAATTAGTGGACCGAATTGGCCCCCTCCAAAATTTGCTCTGCCTAAAGGATACATAAAACGGATTATGTAATAAAAATGCACATTTGTGCAACTATGTGGTGTACATTTACTTTTAAAGTGGTCTTAGTGTCAGCCGTATTCATTTGTATGCACTTTTTGAGTGGAAAACTGAGCTTCCTCATTAGACTTTTAATTAAGACCTAATTAGTGGACCGAATTGGCCCCCTCCAAAATTTGATCTGCCTAAAGGATACATAAAATGGATTGTGTAATAAAAATGCACATTTGTGAAACTATGTGGTGTACATTTACTTTTAAAGTGATCTTAGTGTCAGCCGTATTCATTTGTCTGCATTTTAGAGAGGAAACTGAACCTTCCTCATTAGGCCTTTAATTAAAACCTAATTAGTCGACCGAATTGACCCCCTCCAAAATTGTATCTGCCTAAAGGATACATAAAATGGATTATGTAATAAAAATGCACATTTGTGCAACTATGTGGTGTACATTTACTTTTAAAGTGGTCTTAGTGTCAGCCGTATTCATTTTTATGCACTTTTTGAGTGGAAAACTGAGCTTCCTCATTAGACTTTTAATTAAGACCTAATTAGTGGACCGAATTAGCCCCCTCCAAAATTAGATCTGCCTAAGAGATGGATAAAAGGGATTATGTAATAAAAATGAACATTTGTGAAACTATGTGGTGTACATTTACTTTTAAAGTGGTCTTATAGTGTCAGCCGTATTCATTTGTCTGCATTTTAGAGAGGAAACTGAACCTTCTCATTAGGCCTTTTATTGAGACCTAATTAGTGGACCGAATCGGCCCCCTCCAAAATTTGATCTGCCTAAAGGATACATAAAATGGATTATGTAATAAAAATGCACATTTGTGCAACTATGTGGTGTACATTTACTTTTAAAGTGATCTTAGTGTCAGCCGTATTCATTTGTCTGCATTTTAGAGAGGAAACTGAACCTTCCTCATTAGGCCTTTAATTAAAACCTAATTAGTCGACCGAATTGACCCCCTCCAAAATTGTATCTGCCTAAAGGATACATAAAATGGATTATGTAATAAAAATGCACATTTGTGCAACTATGTGGTGTACATTTACTTTTAAAGTGGTCTTAGTGTCAGCCGTATTCATTTTTATGCACTTTTTGAGTGGAAAACTGAGCTTCCTCATTAGACTTTTAATTAAGACCTAATTAGTGGACCGAATTAGCCCCCTCCAAAATTAGATCTGCCTAAGAGATGGATAAAAGGGATTATGTAATAAAAATGAACATTTGTGAAACTATGTGGTGTACATTTACTTTTAAAGTGGTCTTATAGTGTCAGCCGTATTCATTTGTCTGCATTTTAGAGAGGAAACTGAACCTTCTCATTAGGCCTTTTATTGAGACCTAATTAGTGGACCGAATCGGCCCCCTCCAAAATTTGATCTGCCTAAAGGATACATAAAATGGATTATGTAATAAAAATGCACATTTGTGCAACTATGTGGTGTACATTTACTTTTAAAGTGGTCTTAGTGTCAGCCGTATTCATTTTTCTGCATTTTAGAGAGGAAACTGAACCTTCTCATTAGACCTTTAATTAAGACCTAATTAGGGGACCGAATTGGCCCCCTCCAAAATTAGATCTGCCTAAAGGGTGAATAAAACGGATTATGTAATAAAAATGCACATTTGTGAAACTATGTGGTGTACATTTACTTTTAAAGTGGTCTTATTGTCAGCCGTATTCATTTGTCTGCACTTTTTGAGTGGAAAACTGAGCTTCCTCATTAGACTTTTAATTAAGACCTAATTAGTGGACCGAATTGGCCCCCTCCAAAATTAGATCTGCCTAAAGGATACATAAAAGGGATTATGTAATAAAAATGAACATTTGTGAAACTATGTGGTGTACATTTACTTTTAAAGTGGTCTTATAGTGTCGGCCGTATTCATTTGTCTGCATTTTAGAGAGGAAACTGAACCTTCTCATTATGCCTTTTATTAAGACCTAATTAGTGGACCGAATTGGCCCCCTCCAAAATTAGATCTGCCTAAGAGATGGATAAAAGGGATTATGTAATAAAAATGCACATTTGTGAAACTATGTGGTGTACATTTACTTTTAAAGTGGTCTTAGTGTCAGCCTTGTTTATTTTTCTGCACTTTTTGAGTGGAAAACTGAGCTTTCTCATTAGACTTATAATTAAGACCTCATTAGTGGACCGAATTAGCCCCCTCCAAAATTAGATCTGCCTAAGAGATGGATAAAAGGGATTATGTAATAAAAATGAACATTTGTGAAACTATGTGGTGTACATTTACTTTTAAAGTGGTCTTATAGTGTCAGCCGTATTCATTTGTCTGCATTTTAGAGAGGAAACTGAACCTTCTCATTAGGCCTTTAATTGAGACCTAATTAGTGGACCGAATCGGCCCCCTCCAAAATTTGATCTGCCTAAAGGATACATAAAATGGATTATGTAATAAAAATGCACATTTGTGCAACTATGTGGTGTACATTTACTTTTAAAGTGGTCTTATTGTCAGCCGTATTCATTTTTCTGCACTTTTTGAGTGGAAAACTGAGCTTCCTCATTAGACTTTTAATTAAGACCTAATTAGTGGACCGAATTGGCCCCCTCCAAAATTTGTTCTGCCAAAGAGATGGATAAGATAGATTACACCGTAAAATACAAATTATTTTTATGCAAAATGAAAAATTTCGTTGCCATAGTCTCAGAACTCCTGAAATAAAAAAACACAGTTTTGACCACCCTTTACTCTATCCATTTGAGATTTTGAAACCGCGGCTGAGAACGCGGCTGAAACCGCGGTTGAGACCGCGGCTGGAGAACGCGGCTGAGAACGCGGCTAGGTTCAGTCAGGTAGACTCGACTAGACTCGACTGACGGCGGCGCATGTAGTGTCATCGCATCGCGAGCGCCCCAGCCGGCCAGCTGCAGGATGACATCGATGCGGAACAGGAAAGATGGACGTTGTTGAAGTAAGTACCATGCCTCCTGACTGGTAATTTCATATCATAGTGTTTCCAGACCTAGTTGTTGTTGCCCGTGAAGCCATTGTCCCTTCGCTAATTTGGCTGCAGCCGTTTTTGTACACTACAGACGTTTTCCTAGTTCCGGATCGCAAAAAATATTCAGGCTGTTTTCAACAGGTATAATCCTCGAAATTCAAATGAAATAGGTTTAGTTTACCTTATGTGATGGAGAAACTACAGTTTTTGTTTCCATATTTGTGCTCTTCTTATTCTGAAAATACGACGTCAAAAGTACCGACATCACTTTTCCTAGTTGCGGATCGGTTCAATCGATTCCGGATCGGGTGAAAACTGCTTCGTACATAAAAAAATAATCATGCTAGAACCAACCCGAATCAAGCCTTATTTCTGATAAAGTATTCATTAATTTATATAAATACAGTTTAAAATATATTTCGAATACTTTCACTTCCAATAAAGTTTAAAAAGAGGACTTGCAAAGAAATGTTTTTAAATGTTTTGTCTATATGTACGTGTGTGGCGCGCGGCAACGAGCCGATAAACTTTGACCTACAGGAAACGTCATATGAAATCGCTTGCGCGCGTGTAGTTGATGCATGTATTTTACGAGCGATCCGGAACTAGGAAAAGATGTACGTTCAGTCTTTGGCAGATTTTTTAATACTGGAGACTTTTAGACTTATTTTTACTCGACAAATAATCGATGCATGAGTTTTACTGTAGACTACAAAACGGCATAAATGAAATCAAACGTTTTTAGTGACATGTCGCAGAATATTTGTTCGCGGTTTTGCGGCTCCCGTGATTTCCACAAACCGTTCAAACATGTCAAAGTACGAGTCAAAAATCTTGCCAAAATTCCTTTTCTGGATATTTTATTACAAATATGTTTATGTATCAAGAAGCTTATGTTTCTTTTCAAAATGCACTTCATCTAAACAAATAGTATTGGAGACCAAGCAATAAGAGGTAGGTTTGTATTTGAAGCGATCCGGAACTAGGAAAACAACTGTACTACAGAGTACAGGCAGTCCGAGTTACTGTACTCTCTAGTTATCGCTTTTTTAACATTTGGACATTATCTAGTTCGAGTAACTTGGACCCCAAAATCACCTTTTTCAACATTTGGACACGGTCTGGTGATTATTAGGGTCCAAGAAAACCCGGTTGGACTCGTTGTACGAAATGTCTGCACATCGATCCCCATGACCTCCCACACTTTTCCCAAAAAATGTCACGGAAAACGGCCACTTACAAAAATGCTGCTTGTCCCCAGTAGGCACTAAGGATCAAGGAAGACACTTACACTATCGGTAGGGTGTTCAGTTCACTCACCGCGACTGAAGACATCTAACCAATGTTTATCCCCAAAATTGTACGACTTTTCTATGTCAGAAACTGCAAGTAAAACCTTCATTTGAAACCCCTGACTTTCAGCTATCGAATAATGCACATAAAATAGCAGTAGGGTGGATGTACGACAGCTTATACATTTTGTGAATGAAGCCCTTTTGCTCCGCCCAACTTTTCCCGAGAAAAACCGATCCACGCGTCCACGCGTTCGGCCCCAGATTTTTCCCGACAACATCGTGTAGTTTTAACTCCGCGCGATTTCCGAACCCCGGAGTGACAGTTGAACGGGTTTCATTTTGATCCCGAAGGGGTACTGAACACGTTAGTGTTTACTCGATCCCGATAAACAATTTAGAACGAAAGTTACGAAAAAAGTAAAAATAAACTCAATTTTTTGAGGTGCAATCCTCAAAATTCAAGGTAGGAGTTATCATTTACATAAAGTTTACTTGTCTTGTCTACTATACCTGTTATTTTTAAGTCTCTAATGTGCGTAGATTCGGGCGGAAAGTGTACTTTGTAAAGCTAGATTCATGACAGCTACGCGAATGTATGTGTGAGCTCCGCGTTTCGCGTGCCGTGTGTGAGGCATGTTTTGGTGCCATTCAGGGATACATAATGTATGTAGGGACCGTCTTCATCGAATGGGGTGAATTTAATCAAATAAAACAGGATTTCTCAAAAACTAATTATCCGATTTTCTCGATTTAAAAAGCATTGTATTTCTTTCATCAAGACCTTTTATTTGGTGTATAGTTTGAGCATTTTGGAGGAAGAATAATGTTTTACCTGAACACCCTACTATCGGTGTCTTACCTTTTAAAAAAGTGAGAAAATCGGACCTCAAAATGTGGAGCAATGTTCGCCGATTCAAATGCACGTAGCCATTGTTGAGCAAACTCATGACGTCATTCTTGTTGACAACAACGTCGCGCGCAACTCCGGTCGCATAGTCAGCGGCTGTTACCTGTTTCGTGCACTGTGCTGTAGTGGATGGGTGGTTTAGCCATCCACTACAGCACAATGCACGAAACAGGTAAGAACACAACCAATTAGGCCGCCACGTTTGTTTGCGTTACGTTTCCGGTAACCCGACGGACCGTAAATATTTTTTGGTCAAAAAAATAATTTGAAAATGTGTAAATGATCTTGAATTGCTGAAAACGAAACCTTTGCTACACGTCAGGGGGGGGGGGGGGGGGGGGGGGGGGGGGGGCAGAGGGGGGGCCCTTCGAGGCTGTGATTGCGAAACGCTATGGTACCCTCCATTCTCAAAATAGGGGGAACAATTTTCTTACTCGAAAAATAAAGAGTTTTTGACATCCAATCTTAACATCTTGTATTTTGTAGTTGTACAAGGTTGTTATTTACCTTAATAAAATGAAAAAAGCAGTCGAAAAAATTAAGCGTTGACGTACCGTTGATGCGCGTCGAGATTGTGCACAAATACTCAAACGACGTTAACAAATACCTCCCCTAAAAAGGGCAATAATAATCGATAAATTGTGAAAAATTGTGCTTCGACCCCACTCATTTTTTTCCATGGATACGTTAAAAAAGGAGGTAGCAGTGATATACTGAATTTTTAAAAAAATCTGCCTGTGACCCCCTTGCGTTTTATCGTGTTGTTTTCGAACGAAAATGGCAGAAAATGACATCGCCCCAAAATAATTCGTGTAGATCGTGCCTGTGTACCTGGCTATGCGGACGTTGTATAAATCACTGAATTCGAAGAGCGAGCGCGGAGCAAATTTGTACGTGTTTCAATGGTGCGCTTCGAGGGGGCGATCTATACGTATTTACTGTGTGAGATGTGTGGCTCATGAGCGTGGAAGAATGAATGAGATACATTTCAACGTTGGTGGCGCACTTTGTTGGCCCCCCCTGCTACACGTGTAAAATGTACAGCATTAAGAAAGTCACACGATTGTCCCGTTTTTAATTGGCAAGTTATTGCATGGTAACTTATAGTAACGTTAGAAACAAAAATCATGTCGACTTTCAAAACAAAACACTTGCTACGAATTGTCCCCATTTTATCGGCAAGTTAGACACAAAATCCATGTCTTTTCTGTCTTTTCAAAAATGCTTCTAAATAACTTTTTACGTCATAAATGCTTGTAACCTTTCTGTCGTCCATATTTGCTGGTTTGCTTACTTGCTTTACTTGTATTTTCGGAAGGAAACCGATGTTTTTTCGCCGGTGTGATCGGCGTGCAACTACTCGCACTCGCAGTGAACGGATTGCAGAACCAGGGGTGCCAACTCTCACGCATTGAGCGTGAGAGTCACACATTTCGGGTTATTCTCACGCCCACACAGGATTTCTCACGCTAAAAAAAATCCCACCGCAAAACTAAAAAAATCCGCACTTCGGCTCATCCAACGACATTGCTAGCGCACATAAAATTATTTAAGGAAAAATATCATCTGGCTCCGTGTTTTGTATACGTATATAAAACCATAAAAAGATGCAGGACACAGACTCCGTGCGCATTCTGTAACATACCGGTACAGTCTGGCCGTTTTATGAACTGCAGTCTAATAGTCTGATTCCGCGTGAATGAATACATGTACAGGTACATCGGGATACGGACACTATACCTATGCACGCACTATGTGGATATTGGAAAAACGTGGATCCTGGGTTTGGACATCAAAAACACGCATGTCAAAATGATTTAAAATAGGAAGGACATCAGCGAACAAGAAAAGGGACAAGAGCATGTAAAAACTGTTGATATAAAAGGCATCAAAAATGCTTAGAAATGGGACTGGTTAAAGAAGGAAGTGGATGGAGTTCCCCCGGGGAGTTCATCTTGAAAAATCAGTATGAAAACTTGATTGACCAGGCATGGCATTAGTCCGAGTAACTAGGACCTTACTTATCGCTTTTTTAACATCTGGACATGATCTGGTGATAGTAGGGTCCTAGGGAGTTCGCATGGGTCCCTTCACATTTAAATCAAAATGCCACTTTGCCAAAATGTTTGCCCAAAGAAACATCAGATATCACCCTCAAAACGGCCACCAAATTACTCGATAAGCCATCTGAGATACAAGTACACATCGACGATTAAGATTGTGGTACATGTACTAAGGTTTACTTACGATTCGGATGAAAAGTGAAATTTCCAGCTGAATTCCGCAAGCTGCCTCGGTACACGTAATTTGCTTTCATGTCGTTGATATGTGTTCTTTCATAATAATATCTGCATATGAATACGGCGCGCGGTGACCCCGGCTCGACCTTGCATATCAATATCAGCAGCATGCAGGCGCACACATTTCTAGCTCTATTACTATTAGTATCATACAACTTCCGAATTTCCGAACCTACATGTGTACCATTTTAGTTCAGTTTGGTTAGGGTTCGGTTCGGAAGGCTATTTTTAGTTCGGTTTGGCTGCAGCACTATGTACAACATGGGGTTTGGGTTGTAAAAATAATAAAATTTAATTGATGATGTCATCATGATGTCACTTCGGATTAGTGTGACTATCTAAACGATCCACCAAGTTTCATGACAATTGGATCAATTCTTGTATGTGTTTTAGAAAATCGCATTTTTGATGACGTCATCATGACCGTCATCCGATGTTTCATTTGTTGGTGGAACTACCTATTACATGTACCAGTACCTAACAGACCTTGTAAATTTTTTATACAAAAAGAATTTTGAATTTATTACCGGTATGTGCCGTTCATGAGATATCGCCTTTAGGTTCAAAAACTTGATAATTCATATCAAATCGTATAAAATCCTGACATCACCTCAATTTTCATATACCGGTATAACACATCCCGGTCTACCCAATATCAAGTATAAACCTAATCAGACTTATATTATGGAGATACACTGTACATGTACATGTACATGTATAGGGTCTCCAAAGAAAAGGTAGTCTCCACTACAGCAGCCGAAAAAGTGCGTAGCTTACACAATACGTAAGACTTGCGCCACAAGTTTATTGCATAGCTGCGCAATAAACTTACGATCGATTTCACGAAACTTGGCGTAACTGTGCAACATTAACCCTAACACTCTAGGCCCTTTTTGCTAGAAACCATCCTCAATCCTCTAAAATCCTAATTTTTTTAAAAACCTAATTTTTTTTAAACGCCATCTAGCCTCAATCCTCAAAAATCCTCTTTTTTTTAATCCTCCCAAAACTGCAATGAGGAATCTGGGGATTGAAAAAAGTCAATCCTCCAAAATCCTCATTATGATTTTTTGAAAACCCCACAGCCTCATTCCTCCAAAATCCTCATTTTTTGAAAACCCCATTGTGCCTCAATCCTCAAAAATCCTCCACACTTGAAACATTGTGAAACAACATTGTGCCTCAATCCTCAAAAATCCTCATTTTTAAAAAACCCCATACAGCCTCAATCCTCAAAAATCCTCAAACTGCAATGAGGATTTTTGAGGATTGAGGAGTGTTAGGGTTAAAAATAATTTAACCATCTAGGACGAGGACAATAATAGTGTTTCCGACAGCTGTTTCTGCAGAAAATGGGAGCTGTCATGAAACAGTCGTTGAATTGCAGCCCATATGTTCACCCGCCATTTTAAAAATAGTTTTGTTATACCGTACGTTTTTTAGGAATCGTGTGGCAATGTAAAAAAAAATCTCTCGGGAGTAAAATAGTTGTCTATATACTTCAGGGTCATTCTATAAATCTGGGGTCCAATAGTGTGACATGAGGTTAACATTTTAAAAGCATTAAAACAGATTAAAAATATTATGATTTAATACACAACTATCCGTGTTTTCTTTTAAAAAAAAAAAAAAAAAAAGTATGGTGTACGCCTAATTTAACACACTTCATGTAAGTGAATGCCAACAAAATTGACCAATGTAACGGGGACACCAAAACAAACATCCATCACCAACTACATTATGACACGAGTTACATATTGTCTTAGTTAGTTCTTTTAAACTAGTTTTCAGGTGATATTTAACCATGAAAAAAAATAGAGGAAAATACCTAATTTGAATAAGAAATTGTATACACACAAAAATTTGAACATGCTACATTTTGGCTAAGCAGGCACTTTTTGAACTGAAGTTTTTATTACTCAAAACATTGCTCAACAGATTTGATTTTAAACACCTTAATCTATCAAACTCAATCATATCAATACATTTCTATTGCAAATGATTACCTTCCTACTCAACATTGTATGTAGCACTAAGTTGAAATAAGACATGTTGTGTGTTATGGGGACACCAAGACTTTCGTGTCCCCTGTTATGCGCAACACACAGTCAATGATCCAGGTAAAATAACAGTTATGTGTCTGTAAAGTTATAACAACTTCAATTTTGTAACAATTTTTCACAGGATATTGATCAAGGAAAGATTTTTTAAATACTTGGAAAATAATCTTTAGTGGAGAACATACATTGTACCACCTGCAAAAGTAACTGTTATTTTCAACAAGTCGTGCTTTATGCCCAAAGGTTGAGCTTAAAGAGTTTATGTACGCATCTTTCCTGTAAATCTTTCAAAATCCCACCCACATATATTTTAACTGTAGCTGTACAACTAAATACTTAATGTCGTACAATGTAATTTGTAAATGGCATTAGTTAGAATGTGTCATGTACAATAAAGGGGACACGAAAGTTCTGGTGTCCCCCCCCCCCCCTTATGTGCAACAGCTGTAGCATATGGCATACTATGGACCTGTTGGTATGTTTTGCTGTTTTGACAATTTTAGCATCATTTGGAGTGAGAGCTGGAAATTTAAGTCTCCAACCATGTTAATTTCAAGATTAGTATGATAGTGGTAGAATTGCAGGGAAAACTCAAAACAAAAACACGTCTTCAATCGTATTTCTCAAAATTGGTAGGGCATAGTCGTTTGGCAATAAAAGCTGCCTCTAAAATCCTGTCAGGAAACTTGGCCTTGCAATTTGCAACATGACTGTTACTAGGAATCAATACGCCCGAGACCCAATGACTTCACGCTTTGTTTACATGTGCACTTTCCTAAGAGTGAGTCTGTCCCTAGGCCATCTGGCATCCAGACTTCTTCTCCCATAGAAAGCACATATATGTAAACAAATCCATGACGTCATTACGTCTCGGGTCTTTTGTCACACAATTAAGCTATTCAAAGGAACTTATTTACAAATGTATTGCTGGAATGCATTAATATATCACTGGGCTTATTTCATTTTGCTCTTTTCTTTTGTTCCAGTTTGTTTTTTAAACTCTTTTTAACATTATTAAATTCATTTAACATACCACAAGGGAAACTGACAAGGTCAATTTTGAAACTTACAGGAGCGGAATTTGAACCTGCGACCTCCAATATACTGTACCTGCACCCACCCTACCAACTGAGCTGTCTTGCTCTACATGTACATGTACAATGTATGTTGGCGGTCTCACAAATTGTCAGTATAAAAAGGAATGTTTTTAAGTGTCCAATGAATAAAAATAGTGACAATTTAGAAGACTGCAAACCTAGGGCAAGATAGCGTAAGTACAGTATATTCCCAAGTTCGCAGGTTCAAATTCCACTCATATCCCTGTCCGTTTTCATTGTTCACTCTGAAAATATTTCTAATTTGTTTATTCTAACATTGTTTCAACACCTTTTGCATTTTCATGCAAGTTGCTTAATAAACTAATATGGTTGGCTGAAGGGTGTTGTGAGACCACCTGATGAACTACATAGTGTAGTAGTTTTGACTTTTGATGTCAAAGCTGGACCACACAAAACCTTGCCCATAACACACTAACATGGGTCCGAAACTACTTAAGCATCAATTGATTTCAACTCAAATGGCAAAGTGAACCAAACATGCATTGACGCATCGCTTGCTTTTGATGAGAAAAAAACAAATCAAAATGCATTTAAATTTCTAAAGCATGCAATATTCATTTTTCTTTTAGCTACATGTAGAAAGAAATTAAACGTCTAAAATTGATTCTGCATGTATGCTTGAGTAGTCGTGGTCACTAATACTAATTTGGAAAGGCTTGCTAGGGAATGCCATAAAGGATGAGAATAAAGCAAAACCATGGTGGATAATTCCCCTCTCAGGTTCACTTCCAATTTGTGACTTTTAGTTATACTTTTGTGGGCGACACCATTTTTATTTACTATGGTTATGAGGTGATCGGTGTTATCTAAATGAAGTTGTGTTATAAAAATACCTGTAAACTCTAGGAAGCTTGTTAGGTACATGTAATAAAATGGGAGTCACAACAAAAACATGTCGCAACGGCCTAATATTTATGTTTTAATTTCTAGAAATGGGTCATTCCATTTATTTGGGGGCCAACCTGTGACATGGAGGCCAAAATTTCAAAATAGTTCAATCTTTTAAAACAAGTTGCCTAATAATGGTTAACATGTTAATTTTTGGAATCCGTTAAATTTTAAAAATTTACATGAACATTGTCCGAGTAAGAACAGTTCAAATGGGCACGCGTCTGGCAAATTCCCCGTGTAAACGGGACACCAAATTGTAACTGGCTTGTGTAACATAAATGTAACAAATGATTGAAATAAATCAAAGTTTGCACCAAATTGATACTTCACTATGACCCCTTTTAACATTAAATGACATTTGGTTACAGTTCATTTTGACCAAAACCATAATTGGGTGACCAGAGTTTTACAATTGTGGCTGCATATTGTCATATTTTGGCCATCTTGGTTCAACAAATTGTTTTTAGCCACAAAACTAAGTCTTACTTTAATAAAGTGCATTCTTATTTGTGGCATAGGATGTATTTAAACCATTTCAAAAGCTTTTAACTGATCGCATAATGTTAATGGCCACAAATTACCCCCGAAAGTTAAGTTCCACGTGTAACTGGGACACCAATATCTTGGTGTCCCAGTTACACGGGGAACAAAGACCAAATTTCAGTGGTGTTTATGTTGCCTGTGATAAAACACAATTTTCAGGTATGCACATATTTAAGATGGTCAGTAGTACAACATTACTAACTTTGAAAATGCTCAGGGGCCAAAACATGCATGAAAGGTTCCACATGTAAATAGGACACCAAAATGTTGGTGTCCTATTTACACGTGAAACAAAGACTACATTTTCTGGCGTCTGTTTCCTGTAATAAAATTTAATATTCATACATGTATGCACAGACCTATTTAAGATGGTCAGTATTAATTACTGAATATAAAAATACTCCCAGGGTCAAAACATGCATGAAAGGTTCCATGTGTAAATGGGACACCAAAATGTTGGTGTCCTATTTACACGTGGAACAAAGACTACATTTTAGTGGCGTCTGTTTCCTGTAATAAAATTTAATCTGCATACATGTATGCACAGACCTATTTAAGATGGTCAGTATTAATTACTGAATATGAAAATACTCCCAGGGTCAAAACATGCATGAAAGGTTCCATGTGTAAATGGGACACCAACATCTCTTGGTGTCCCATTTACACGTAGAACAAAGAGCCAATTTTAGTGGTGTGGGTTTTGTATGGTAAAATTAAACTGCATGTATTTAAGATGGTCAGTAGCACAAGTACATGAACTTATAAATTATAAATGTTCATTATTATTATTATTATGAACTGAAATTGAATATTCTCCCAGAGTCAAAACATGTATGAAAGGTTCCGCACGGACCTATGGGACACAAATTTTTGTGTCAGTCAATTTCCATTCTCATACTCAATGACTGTCAGTAATAGACCGTATCGAATAGCTGCCATCTATTTTGTACTGAATTTGTGCACTATTTTACAAAATTGTTTCATTTCATTAAACATGTTTCCATATAACACTGGTCAAATTACATTTACTAACATCCAATTCTAATTAACATCAAGATTAAACTAACATCACATTTTAACTAACATCAAGACTGAACTAACATCAAATTTTTAACATATTGAATCTCAAGCTGGTTTTGCTAAGGATTCCTGCTACTAATAACACTTCGTTGAGTTGAATTTTGGTTGTGCACTCTTTCATATGTTGAGACTGATGTTTGTGTCGCCCAGCTGAAGAAGGTTCCGGACACAAATGGTCTCATAACAGAACAGGAACCGAAACCCGCACAGGTTTTTGTTTTTGTTCATTACCATTCCAAATTCAGCATAAAATATTACCTGTGCTGGTCCTGGGGATTTTTCTTTATTCAATAGCATTGAAATTTTTTTCAGCATCTTTTAAATTAAATTTAAAAAACAAACGTGACCCGACAGCAACGGGCTCTGGTGCTTCAAGCTTTGCAACAATGTCGGTGATGGGGTGCAGAAAAAATACTTCGTCTCCCTGCGGCCAGGTGTATTGGTTGCTACCCTTTGCTTTGATCATGTACGAGAGGCTGTATGACTCATCGTCTGGTACAGATGCTACCTGCAATTTGGATTGACAAAGTAAGCAGTACAATACAAATTAAATACAACATTTTACATGTACTTTGTTACCATAGTACATGTATAAATCTAGCTTAATAAATCTATTTTTTGCGATCCACCAGTCTTTGAGATGTACGACCCACGTTGAAAAGCTTGAGCATCTTTGTCGTTACTTAATTCTATTTTCCAATTTTTTATGTGTAGATAGTATGAAAATATTTACCTGCGCTACATGTAATTCATCTGATCTTGCTTTTCTTCCAGTACTGGTTACCCTTACTGCAACAAAATCTTGTACACCAGCGGTTGTAAGTGAAATGGCTCTACCTGTTAAAAAAACCCACAAATTAGAAAACAATAATAAAAAACAAGGCATATGATTTGTACATTGGTTGGCGAAACAAAATTACTATTAATCACCTCTTTTTCATTGCTGTTGTTTAAAAGTATAAATCCAATTCTCCAACATTCTGGCATATTTGATTTACATTACTCAATCATGCCTACCTTTGATGCTATTATGTGCAGGTGCTAGAACTTCTACTTCTGTGGGGTGGGCAGAATCATCTTCTCCTGTACGGTGGACAGTGTCTACTTCTCCTGTGGTGTGGGAAGAATCTTCTCCTGTGGGGTGGGAAGAATCTTCTCCTCCTGTAGGGTGGGATGTAGCTGTAATAAAATAAATTAAATAATTGAAATATGATCAGTTTCTGGTGTTACATTGTATTTTTTTGTTTACTTTTAAGCATTGATTAAAAATTGACATTGTACATGTTGTACCGTTTACGTATGATGCTCTGCTTCTACAATAATTTTTATTATACTCAAAAAGTTCATTTTCAAACATTTTCGCTAATTTAAGGGTCTCGGCATGTTCAGTCGTGCTGCACAGTAAACACATTTGTGATCTAGCATACATGTAACAAAGTTCATTTACCTTTTCTTCTGTTTGTAAGTTGAACCTCCTTCCAAGGGTGTACATAAGCTGCATTTACACATCTGCCGTATCCTCCGAGACACGAATCGCAGAAACATGAGAGATTCCTAGTAGCAACTTTTCCTCCGTTGACACTCCTGACACTGTGTAACTTCCTTGTTCCAGGGACCGTTCTTAGTGCCCTGTCTTGCCGCTCTCGCAAAACTTCTTCATGGTTTACGAAGAGAACAGATCTCCTGAATGAAGTGCAGCATTGGTCCTCGGTAGCGTCCTTTGTGACATTCCCTTCAAGGTAATTATACAACTGCTTGGGGGTGCTGATGATTGCAATTCCAGCTTTGATGGCTTCGGCTGCTTTCCTCTTTACCACACCGCTTTCTCCATCACTGGCACCTTTGCCATGTCTTGTGCCTGAGTAGTTGTGGTGGATTGTATGCCCAAAATCTTCCCTTCCGTAGCTTATATCTGAGATGGGCCCTTTACTTTTATATTGACTGCTACAACCGTCTGAGAACCTGTAAAACTTTGTAATCTTCAAGCCTCTTGTAGCAGTCAGATGGTCGGTAACTTTTCTATGAAAAGTATTGACAAGATGGTAGTCGTGGGTCAAATCATCGCTAACCATTACGATACTTTCCCTCACTGGTTTTAAACATTTAGGACAGCAGTAATAGTTAACAACAGGGTGTACTGTTGCTGAATCATGAGAGTAGTAGGCGCTTTGTACTTCACGTTGGTGTTCGCATTTGAAGTTTTCTGCGAAATCATACACTCCCAACACCTCATTCAATTTCAGCTTCTTGATAAGATTTTTTTCTTGATTATTTTGCCAGTCCTTATTGAATAGGTGTTCACTGAATGGACGAATCTCAGTCTTAAGCTCCATCACCAAATCCATCACAGTTCCCTGTTTTTCAACAGGCTTTCGTTTCTTGACTTCCTTTGTTCCCTTACTGGTGAAACACGTTGTTGTCACAATTGACCATCGTTTCCACTTGATGCTGTTGTTAGGGTTGGCAAGTATAGGACGAAGTCTTTCATCCATTTTGTCAACACCACATTTCCTACAGTTCCTTGTGATACAGGAGTGATGGTTAAAGTCCCATTCTGGTGGCTTGGGGCACATCGTTGTTCTGATAACATCATAGCCATCTTTGAAGGTTCCCTTGTGGATGCTGTTGATTGCTTCTATCTTGAGATTGACATTTTCACAGTACTCGCACAGACAGCCAATATACTTGGCTTGTGCTTTAGTTTTTACATTTTTGGGTCTGAGACGATAGAAGATCCCTGCACTTACTGGCTGATCTGGATGTGCTTTGCTGTATTTCTGGTAGAGATCTGCTATGGTTGTTTCCATTACATGTGCTGGTTCAAAGGTTTTTTTGCTGACGAATTTTTTATCAGGCAAAGTACTTGAATTTGCTTGGTAGAATTCTTGGACGAGTTTAATCTTTTCCAATGAGATACCACTTCGGCCAGCTGATCGTTTCCTTGCTCTTCCAAGAAGTTTGCGGCTACAACCAAAGTATTTTGCAGCCTTCCTTTGTTGCTTATACCTTTTTATCGCACTGAGAGACATGGCCATATACTTCCGTTTTGCAGAATTTCTTGGTCCTGAAAGGACATCGCCAACGGCTTCCATCACTCCTTCATGTAATGGATTTCTACCTGTTAATCCCGCCTTTTTTAGTCCAGCAGCTTTCCTTGGTGAAGCTTTCTCTACTAGGTCAATTGTTGTGGAAACAAAATGCGACCTTTGTTGTGGCATAGCTTCTCTGGCACGTTGAAGGCTCTTTCTCCTGGCATCATTGGACCGGATGTCAATACCATCTTCGCCTAGGTCTTTGTTTATGTTTTGTAACCTTGTCTTCGTTTCTAGCAACTCTATCTCTCTTGCATGCAACTGTTCCTCCTGATCTTTCAACTTCTGCTGCATCTCTTTCAGCTTTTTTTCCCTTTCTAGAATCTTCATTTCTCCCTTGGCCGCATAATTTGTTCGTCTTTTCTCATTAATCTTGGCCATCTCTGCCGTACTTTTCTTAGCACGCTGTTTTCGTTTCCTCTCACTTTCATGAGCTTTTTTTTTCTCATGTTCTCTTCTTGTCATGGCTTTTTTAGGTTTGCTATTCTTTTTAAGATCAGCTTTTTTTCTTGCATTCATCTTCGCCATCCTCTTTCTGGCTGTTTCATTGTTACGTTGTTTCCTTTTATACCATTTCTCGGCCTCTTCTCTTTCTTTTTCTGTTAGATTTCTCTTCTTCAGCTTTTCCTCGGCAGTTGCACAGGATAGCCGGTGGTAACTACTGTATACCTTAGCCTCCTTCTTCATCTTCTCATATTTCTCAGGTTTTGTTTGTTTCTGACGGTCTCTCCAATTTTGCGTTTTTCCCTTTGAAGGCAGAGGAGCAGTGCTTTTGGAAGCAGTACCCTCATCTTGGGTTCGATGCTGGAGCCTTATCCGCAATGTGTATGGTAGCGGTATTCTTTTCTTCTTCTTCTCTGGTTCGTTTGAAGAGGTTGAGGCATTGCTTGTGGAAGCATCTTCATCTGATTTTCCCTTTTTCCCACGAATCCGCAAGGTGAATGGTCGCATCTTAGAGTAAGGCAATGGCAGGCTAACCCTAGTACAAGTACAACAACAAATATAAATTAGAATGTTTTATTAAAAATAATAAATGACAAACTTCAAGTTGATTTTTGCCATCTGCTACCTTACATTACATGTAGGCCCTGAAAAAAAATTCAAAACTGAGAAAATTTTTATAGATTTATAGGCCCACCTAATCCAGCCCAGTCTTTTCTTTTATATTTTATGTTGTAGGGGTGATTTTTTTTTTTTTTTTTTTTTTTTTTTTTTTCCAACTTGAAATTATTTCCCTTGCATAATAAAACAACCTGGCTACTTAAAAGAGTTCATTTAAATTATTTGAACTTTAATAAGGGAATAAATGTGTGTTCGAGAGGTTTTAATCACTCTGTTTAATACCGCTTGGAGTCTGGGTGCTGATAATTACCCGAGCCGAAGGCGCAATACATGTAATTTATTGTAAAAATAAGGAAACTGAAAAACATCGATCGTCATGATCATGACTGCGCAATAGCCCTAGCCTTGTTGCCATTTTGTGATTGGACAATTAACGACGTTCGTTTGCTGGTGATGCAGTGTTTTCATATCTCCAGTGAGCGCGCTAGCTCAGCCCGGCGCCCGTCTACGTCTGCATTAGCCGAACGGCGTTATTTGTCCAATCACAAAATGGCAACAAGGCTACGACTATTGCGCAGTTGATCATGCCGCGTGTACATGGTGTCCCTTGTGCAATTGTTTACGATGTGTTTTACACTGCCAGAAATAAACATTACGAACGACAATACCTCACGATTTGTATCCAGCTACTTCATATAAATATAGAAATGATTCCGTTTACGTTTGAGCGTTCAACTATTAATTCATAATACGGTTTACAACTAAAGTTGAGCTACGTAAATCGCGATACGATAAATTTCGTTTCCCGAACTCAACTACATGCCACTTTTACGTTTCTTGCACGAGTACACGACCTTCCGTCTTTCTTTGGCCCTTTGAAACAAATTTAGAGCATCAATAACTACAATAATACGATGACATAAGTTCAAGAAAGAACGAACTTACCCCAAATTTCTTGCTGAATGGCAAATCACAACGTAAACGCCACAACATCGTAAAAGATGTGACACGAAATCTTTTTTTTACTGCGAACGTGGCATGAAAAATGGCGGCTGAAAAATGTGCGCTCGTTGTGAAGAAGCACATCCGGGACCTTGAATCACGTGGTTCGTTCATTCATAAAATTACCGATGGGCTCGGAATGCCATCGCGAATTTTCACATCGTAAATAAATCGTTGGGACACGAATGTTCGTATTTTTCTGTAAAGTTGTGATTTTTCCGACATGGCGCTAGATTTTTCTTTGTTAACCATATTAGTTCGTTGATGTTTATCAATGTTAAGAACAAGTGGATAAGCGGTTTGATGTCATTACCTTTATTACAAATTTAGACAGCACGGAAAATGGCTTTCCATACGTAAATGTTTGGGACACGAACATTTACGTTGTAACACCAGTATTGATTCAACGACTACAAAAATATGAAGGACACCAGAATAATGGAAACGATCAAGAACTGATGTTTATTATTGTGTTCTTTCATAACACCACAGGTAATTATATTCAAACATTACTTGGACATTTTACAGCACTTAAAACAAAAGAAAAATCTATGTCACACAGACATGTTGCAAAATCTAGGGACACCACAGATAAATTCCCCGCAAAAAGCAAAATCCTAAAAATATTTTTAATTATTTTTATTTGGTGGAATACCCCAATACATGTTTATTAACAATGTCAATATGAAAATTGTGTGTGTTACTGTTCAGAGTAAAAATTAGACCATACAAGCTGCATACCCATAAATTCACAGCTGGCCCCCAAATAAATGGAATGACCCAAATACAGTGTATGCAAGTCTAATTCCTTCATGTGTGACCTTGCTAGCAAAACATTCGAACTGCAAATTCTAAAACATCAAACAACTCCAAGAAAAAACCTCAACCAAACCAACAACTTGTATACAAAAACGCTACAGTCTAATTAACCTTTTCATTTGAAAAAGAAAACAGACTTGCATGAATACAAAAATTAGGCCGACACAAACAGTTTATTGGATTTGTCTGTGTTGAATTTCAAGTATGGCCTCGTTCCTTTAAATATTGTGAGCGGTTGTTCCAGTCGCATCACGATGTCGCTTGGTGGGTGAGTATAACTCACAGCAGCTTTCCCCTCTGGCCATGTGTAGACGTGACTGTTTGCATTCTGCACCAAGTAGGTTAACTTAAAATTGTCGCCATGTAGTTAATCAACCTAAAGATTAAATTAAAGCAAAATATAAAAACCTATATTTAGGACCTTTGTTTCTTGTTTAAGAACTGGGCAGTTTCACGGGAAAGGTTGCAAAAAAGTCTCACGGGGGGTCAAAAATGAAACTTGTTGTATCGCTAAAACATGGTTATTTGTTGAAAGTACATACATAAAGGTACTAGAAAATGTGAATGGCAAAGCTGAAACATTTTTTCGTTTTAATTTAAGACACTTTACACTTTGCAGACTATAGAATTGGTGAAATGGAGGTAGGTATCATAAACTGCTAATTCCACATCTCAAACAGGCTTGGAGTTGCTTTAAAATGATTAAAAGTCATTACAGTAGTCACGTCTTGAATAATAATGCACTCTAGGCTACGAAAAATGACATGTAATTTCATATATTGACGGAAAATTCAGTTTTATAACTTGTTTTCCTTGAAACACAAACTTTCATTTCTGTTTTACAGGAAACCATGCAGCCTGCTGATTTTTTGCACTTTTGTCCAAGGGCTGTATGCATGGTAGAACAATTGGCAAAGAAATTGCATTGATAGTGTGCTGCTTTATAGAGTTACCATGGTCTTTATCATGGCTATGAAAAGGGTTCATTGTGTTCAGGAAAGGACAATTTTAACTACATTCGGTCTAAAATTTGATCTTATGAGAATGAACTTTACAAGAAATATAACCGAGTGGCAATAGAGTAGCAATATAATGACATGAACATAGTTTGTTAAGAAAATTCAATAAAACTGATAAAATATGTTTGATATACAGCGTGCATGATGTGTTACTATGTACAATGTACATTGTACATGTACATTGTACACCAACATACTACATGTAGGTAAAGCATGTTAGAGTAACTTATTTATTTGTAAAAGTGTTATTTAGGTGTTTTGGTTTTTTTTTTAGAGTTGGGAGGTAAATACATTTGTGAGGCAGATCAGTTTGTATCTTGTTAATGCTGCAACTAACTGCTGTGTTACGTTCAGGAAAGGACACAATATTTAACAAGTTCTACATGTAGCATAGCACCGTGCATTTCCTACATGACAATAAAGTAAACTAAAGTAATGTCCATCACTTTAAATGATTAATAATCATTGCTGGTGAAAATAACTTTAAATTGAGACATTGATACACGTACAGTGTATGCCCCAACAAGAAATGCTTAGATAATTAAACTATTATCCAGTGAACTTTATTCAGTCAGCATGGTGCTTTCTACAAAATGGGGTCTAAGGAATAGGCACATCACGCCCAAAACAGTTTGAAGTATTTGTACACTTGTATGCACGGAGGAAGGTTCATGTGTATCTGTACTTGTTCCTTGTTAAATGTTTTAAACATGTTCAGGAAAGGACACAATTTTTAACAATGATTAATATACAAGTTTTTCAGTGACAATTTCGATAAAAGAATACCAATCTTGACAAATTTACTGTTTTACACAAAATTCTGATAAAATTACTTCAGAAGTTTTTGGTTAAATACATATATCATTTTCATTTATGTTCAGGAAAGGACACACATTTTAACAATATTCAACATGGTCCTACATGTATATGTACTTTAACAGAAAATAGCAACCCTCGCAAACTAACCGTGTGTGTCACAAAGCTCTGATACATACAGTAGGTAAAACTAATGAAATGGCTGGACACACAGAAAGAACTGTTAAAAGAGTGTCTAACAGATGTTGCTCAACTCGTTAAAAAAAAAGCGTCCTTTCCTGAACAGTTTAATACACAGAACTAGACTAAAACAGTAAATTATAATTGAATTGACTCAAACTAATGCATGTATTTTGTGAAAGTGATGATATGAAACTGTAGATCAGCCAATTCCTGACAAATATTGGATTTAAGTGTGACTTGTAAAGATAAGTGTATATGCACATGTGTACTCGTATTGTGTGTAAACACGAGTGAGTAAATGACCTGTAAGAACAAAACACTAACACTTTCTGGCCATAGTTGGTTTTAATTTTAAAACATAAACTCTACAGACAATATAAGCATATACTTCATCAAATTTAAGCAACAATGGCTTTTGCAAGTACTCTGTTAAACTATATGTTCAGGAAAGGACAATGCAGTTTAACGACAATGTCACAACAGCAAGCAGGGTTCGAGTCTGAATCTTTGTATAGTCTGTTAAATCAAGTAAGTCTACCCCTAGGTACATGTTTATGTCAAAAAAGTTTTATCTCTGACTTCATGTAAAAAAGGGGGGGCCATGTTCAGGAAAGGACATTTTTAACGAACATTTGCGTGGCATATGCGACTGCTGCTTTATCAAATTTACTTGTGATTTCCCAATTCCAATATTTTCATATTTTATTACTGGAGTATGTAGCATCATTTTGACAGGCAATAAGTTGTGTTTCCTTTCTTTTCATTCTAGAAAAAATATCATGTTCAGGAAAGGACATTTTGAAAAAACCTTTAACGAACAAATCAACGTCTCACTCAAAATAGCATAACAAAAAAAACGAGTTGGCCCAGCCTAATAAAATCTGGTGTACAGATTTTGGGGACATACTTCTATGTCCTTGCAAGTCTGGGTGGTTCCTGTGGCATTTAATTTTTATTTCTCATCAATTGCAGTTCCAAGAAAATGTGAATGAGACTCCAAATCTTGTGTTTTAGCACTCATGTGAGCTTATAATTTGATAATCGTAATACGTAAAACTGTGAAATTATTTTTGGAGACTCCTACAACATAGAGGTCCTTGTAGGACAAAAACCAGCAAATTCCCACAAAGTCTTCTTGTGAAATAAAGCATCGATTACCTATTTTTCATTTTGCAACCTTTCCCGTGAAACTGCCCAACTATAGATGACCATTTAAAAACATTTGACTTTACTCGTTCATTCAATGTTCTAGTCGACACCAAAAATGAACCAGACTTTTAAGACCAAGACAAAAGACTAAACAATAAAAAAAAAGTCACAAACTTTGTGTTCTGAAAATCACACTTTTGATGACGTCATATTTGTATGTAAATATCTATGATCTAACAAACCTAGTAATAAGGTTTCAGGTTCGTGGCATTTTGTTAAAAGAGCAAGAATTTAAAAAATAAAATGAAACAAACCTTTACAATCAGTGTTTTGGTAAAATAGTCAAACTAAATACTAAAATAGGTTTGTTATGAATTGAAAAACCAGTTGCACATGTAAATGGTATTTCAACATATCTCTGCAAAATATTATGATGTACTGTAACCCTGTCCCACCCCCTGCAAAATGGTCCGGTCCTTTTAAAAAATTCCCCAGTATTATGTCGATCAAAACAATCAAGTACTGGTAGTGAAGTACATGGGCCGGTTTCTGGGCCTACATCATACATTTAATTTTGTTACTTAATTTAGAAAACTTTATTATAAATTGGTCAATACTCAATAGCATTCGTACAGGAGGAAAAAATGCTTTGAAGAACAATAAATCCGCAACAGTGTGCTACTGCTACCCAGTCCTAGTATTTATGCCTTAACAATCGGCATACATGTACTTTTGTATCAACTCCATGCATGTTTTACGTTACGTTACAGGGGACACAAAACATTTGTCGTCCCTTGAAAATGCATACGTCGACCACTTTTTGTTAAGAAAACATGACTGAAACACTTCTTCTCATTCAAAGATCGGAACAATGTTTAAGAATATTCAAAGAAGATTAAACATTTTTGTTTATAGTGTTACCGTAGCTCGTAGCCTCAAACGCGAACGACAATTTTCCCTGCCACTTTCGGCGCAACAACATTACTACACGCACTCGCAGCGTTATGGGGGACACGCCACCTAATTGTGTCCTCGTGCACGAAAGCGGCTCAAACGCGGTTAAATACGGCTCCAAAATCCAACATTTTGATGCTTTTTACGGAAGATTTTACCCCCACCCCGATGCTAAAATGTATAAAGAAACATTGCATAGGCCTACTCACCTTTACGAACGATTGTAGCATGTTGATGGTCGACGCAACGAAAATGCCCAACGTTACTTCGAGATCAAGCAGGGACAAGAAAGTTAATTCAGCTCCATTTTGTGCATGGCGCGAATTGATCGCGGTTTTCTTGTTGTCAGGCAAAACATCCGGGACTTTCCTTGACGTCATTTATTCCTTGAAACCAGGGGGCGTCATTTACGCAAATAGTATAGCCTTGAAATTTGCCAGCGTTACGATGGGTTGGGGACGACAACATTCTTCGATGTTTTGAAACGCGTTAGAAACTTTCTGAAACTAGTTTGAACGCTCAAAAAAAGCGAATATCGGTGGGAGTTTAACTGACTCTTCAGTATAAGGTAGCTTTCAGAGTAAATGTACGTGTATTTACCTTTACATACGCATCTGAAAACACAAAAACCAGCGCAACTGTAGGGACACTAAAACGTTTCGTTGGTACCGTACTTTTCCAAAGGCCAGCATGGGAGATTGTATGCAACATTAACACGAAATACTTTTGCATTATCGACTCTTGTTGACGTATTTTTCAATCGACAAACTATAGACGGATTTAATATCGGGGGAATGGTGAAAATGATGAATGAAATTATTGAGTTTTCATGTCACAGACGTTACCTAAAACTAGGGGGACACAAAGACAAAGAAAGACTCGATCTCAAAAAATGTAATTGATTGAAAACTCTTTTATTTCAAATAAAATACTAGTAATCGATCAAGTATAACTTAAGACTTAAATTTTCGGATTCAAAGTTTCCATTCACACAAAAAATGGACATCGAATGTGCATAGTGTGTGAAAACCGCATTGGACCCCAGATTTATAGAATGACCCTTCAAACACAGCTGTGAGTGTAGCAAATCAAATTTGACAGATTGAGCAATGACAGGATCCATGAAGATCACGATTTGCTTGTAAAAAAGATGATTTTCAGTCGCTACACACCACTTACGCCACCTAATTTAATTTATGGCGCAAGTCGCGGGCTAACGCACTATCAAACGTTCGTGAAATTATCGTAAGAGAAATGTTGCGCATGATGAGATGTTGCGCAACTTACGCAATAAATTGTGGGTCAAGGGGCCTTGCGCCATTGCATCAAGTTTCGTGAAATCGGCTACATGTTAGGTTTGCTGGGGATACGACTTTGTTTTCTGTTACAAGTACATGTGCAAAAACCGTGTACAAAGTTTATGGGATTTGGGTAACCCCCCCCCCCCCCCCCCCCCCAACAAAAAAAAAGAGAAAAGAACTAAGGCCAAACAAAAAAAGGCTCCGGTTTCTGGTATGGAGCTTGCCCCAAAAGTGTTTTTTTTCTATCCCCATAAAACTCTGTAAAAAGTGCCCGACGAAATTCAGTGCAGAATATAATGGGAGCCCAGAGAGGCCACATAAAGCTTAAATACTAGATCGTTACCCCCTCTAAAAACACGTTTAAATTGTGCAGCAGCAGGATTCCAGTCAAACCAGTCAGTTTAGCGGTTTTGAAAGGTCTTACATTGAAACATATTTTGCCGACGCGCATTGCTACTGCGACGCGCGCGCGCAGACCAGAAACCAGAACCTTTTTTTTTTTGGCCTAAGCAATTTGCTCATTTTGGCAAGGAGGGTTAACCAGTTCGCGCCGGGATTATTTTAACATCGCCGAGCCCACCGGCGGGATTATTTTTAACAAAACTCGATCCGAAGCGGGTTCAGGCTGATAGTGCCGGGAAGCACACCCATGCATTTCCGGCCTTGCTCGCTGCTGACATACATTTCCGAACTTGAACTTGGCGTGTTTATGCGTCATCCGTTTTGAATTTGGGGAAATTTTTGCGTTTATATACGTCATCCGGCGCGAACTGGTTAAGACAAGAAATCTGCCCTTTCTATATTGTGGCTGCATGAGATGCTGTGTATAATATACTCGAGTCATTAACTCGCTATTAAAATGTTCATCCTTTGCAGAGAAACCTTTTCTGGAGTATAGAGTTGATGTAAGACATCCTGCCTGGGTCATCTTCTGTTTTACCTCTTCTTTGCGTCTATTCAAGTATTCAATCTTCAGTGAGTGGAAAGACTTTAGGGGCCTTCCAGCTTCTCTCTTGCCTTTGGCGATGTGCAGAGGCATTGACATCTATTCTCCGTTCAGTCTCTCTCAGATGAAGGAAGCCATCTACATGTACTTCAGTAATTATTGCTCTGTTCTGCTCCTTGATGAAGAAATTTTTCACAACCAAGGCCAGATCAGTAAGGGCAAAACCTACTTTTAGAGCAGTAGAGTAAGAGTTGTGCACACCCTTGACCCGATCATATCCTGAAACAACACGTGCACACTGGACAGCAACATCAAAGGAAGTTGGCTTGATGATATCCCTTGCTTGTCTGATTTCGGAATCAAGAATTCGGGCATTGAAAAGAACTTTGCCCAAAATCCTCATTTTTTCACGTGCCTTATCTACCTTGCGTGACGAGTTGCTCTTGTTCAGGACATTTTCCCCTACTTTAAGTATTTCTGTATCATTTTTTGCAATCAACGATATTTTATCAGGAATCATGTTAAGAACTACTGGCCTGACATGTCACACTTTGGTGGTATCAGCATTCTACCTGCTTTTACATGTTGTGTACCAGCTCCTGATGAAGCCTTATCCTGTAATTTTGGACAGATTTTCCTATGTAACCAGAGGGAGTTTCTATAGAAATAACCCAAACAGCTACATGTACTGCATGGCACGTAGTCTGTGATGAGTGCCTCTTTATTCCGTTTGCCAGATGCAGGGCGTTTTCTAACAATGAGGTCATTGGCCTCACCATTGTGAACACGTAAATTATGTTCGTGGTTACCTAAATTCCGTATGTAAAGCCATTCCATTCGCCTCTGCTGTTTGTTTTCCTTAGGAACTGCCATCACCTCAGCAACAATTGCCTCTTCATGATGCTTGCGACAACAATGCCGTGGCAGTTTTTTCTGTCGCTTTTCACAAAACAGACAATACGAGTATTTGTGGCTTAATTTGTTAACAAATTTTGTTCACCCTCGTCCCCATGAAGACTTTCAGACGACGTATGACTGCAGCTGTCATCTTCATCACTGACAATGTTTATTTCACATTTTTCATTTTTGATCAACGAAGCTGTTCTGCTCCTTGATGAAGACATTTTTTACAACCAAGGTAAATGTGAAGATCTGTTGGTACATGTACATGTATATGACCCGTATTTTTGATATCTAATGTTTTGTTCTTCATTAACAAAATTAATATGAGTTTGTGTTTGAATAAGTTTTGAAATGGTGTGCATTTGGCCAAATAAAAAAAAAAAACATGTTTAGCGTCCCCGCCCGCTTTCTTTTTGGAGGCCGCCTGCTTTTTTTTCTCTTTTTGTTTTTCTTCAAATAAGACAATTCTATATCTTTTAGCAAAAAAGTCGTAGAATCCAGTCGTAGACCTTTTTTCTGTTGCATCTAGCCCAGAAAAAGCTGATAAGTCATTTCCAGAGTCCTAGTGGCAGCCATTATAAAAACAAACTGGCAGCCAGCTTGCAAAATAGCCCGTCCAGTCATTTTGGAAAAAGGGTCGGGCAGCCATTTTGAAGAAAAAAAAAGAAAAAAAAAGGGCCCTCCTCCTCCTCCTTTTTAAAAAGGCAGGACGCTAAACATGTTTGTTTTTTATTTGGCCTAACAAATTAACATGTGTCTGTGAGACAGTGTAGATCATGGCTATGTGGCAAGTGTTTTTTTTTTTCGGGGGGGGGGGGGGGGGGGGAGGGGATCTGTTTTTTTCTTAGTTAGTTGGATAAGGCGGGCATTCAAACTCTTTCAATTTATTTTCAAAATATGGATGCATGTATACAATAAACCTGGAGAATATATTATTCACTGTAACTTTCAAGAACACATTTTTCTTAAACCCGTATTGAATAAAAAGCTACCTGTTTTAGTTATTTTGCAAAAGTGCAAAAATAAACACCTTGTAATAATGTTAAGTTTTTGGCATTAACACAACTTAATTGGCATGAGGTATTCTATATTAAGGCACACCCCAAAGAAAGTAAATAAATACATAAATAGATTAACAGAAAAAATGGGGGAAAAATGTAAAATAATTTGAATAATTTTGAAATAGGTTGGGCATAAAATCAACTTATGCAGACAGTCCGTGGGCAGCATGCCCACGAGGTGCCAGCTGCGAGCCGGTCGCTGACAGATATTTCCAGCCTCGACTCCGAGTTGTCGTGGCATGTTTATCAGTCATCCGTTTTGAATTGCGGAAATTTTTGCGGAAACAAATGATCGAGAATAGTTGAGGAAAAGAGTTAAAAAAATGTTAACTAAAATCGCTAGTATGGATTGTTGTTGGTGCACATAAAGACAATTGTGTATTCACGGTCCCCGTAATTTTGTAAACAATTTGTGTGCACTGCGTTCTGACTAAAAACTGTGTTGATATGCAAGACACCTACTGCAAAACTCTAAGTCTAAGAAAATTTACAATATTTTTTTAATGTGTCATTACAGTTGAGAGAAGTATAATAATTAATAGTTTTATAAAGTCATTTTGGAATAAAAAAAAACACCCTTCAGTCACTCGAATTGGATCCAAATTAAAGAGGGGCCCGTAACTACACAATCAACCACACAAACCACATGCACAATTATGTACTGATATGCACACATACTGGGAAATTTCCTCGGAAAAAAGTGAAATCTCGCGCAAAAGAATGTTTCATAAAAAAAACCTATATCAAACGAAAGCATGTGCTTGCATCTTTCCAAAAACCTGGACAAATTCCAATATTTTTTTTCTTCCTGGGTCAGGGCACACCTACCAAAATACCTGCCAAAATCACTCCTGATACTATATCCCCTTTGCAGGTAGTATAAATCGGTGAAAAAAACAAGTTATATTAGACAAATTTTATATGATTCTACTCGGAAAGAATCGCGCAAGAAACTTGCCACGCCATCTTGGCCGTCAGCTGTATCGCATTTTAGAACGTGTAGGAAAGAAAGAAAGCGAACTCTCGAAAAATCACACGCAAGTCTCGCGACCGAACTGTGTGCGTGGCGCTGCAAATAAATCGCGTGCTTTGACCTCATTATCGCTGGTACTGCGGACTGACTGTGCTAGAAACTAACTGCTAATGTAACAGAAATTCACCGATAGTGTAGTACATTTTACTACACTATCGGTCAATTCTTTGTTACATTATCGGTTAGTGATACAGTATCGGTCAATTTGTGTGACATTATCGGTTGGTGGTACATTATCCGTTGGTTACTAAGTATCAGTTGTAACAGGGCGGAAGGGGGATGGGCCTTTGAATTATCTCTCTCCCCTCCACCGACTTCTCAGTTTTTTGTAGTGGGAAAAAAATATGGCAATGTTCAGGTGCACTTGTCACCAACATTGAAATGTATTACAATTGGAGAACTTAATTTGTTCGTCATAAGGCCAAATAAAATAATTTGTGTTCAGGAACGCGGCCCGACTTGGATATTTGGTGGTTAAATTGCCAACCTCAGACTTTGTATTGCCATTTTGCTAGTAACCATTTTCCACACTTGAAATTGGACTTCTTCTTCTTATCGTGTCCACACACACTAGATATTGTGTTTCAGCCAGAACTGGACACATTTCCTGGCAATATCATTGTACTCTGCTAGGTCCTCAGGTTTGCATTCATGCTCCAATAAGGGACATCTCAAGAGGTGCTTCATAGTTTGTGGTTCCATATTACAAATGCAGGTCACGTCTTCAGAGTTTAGGTATCCCCACTTCTTGAGAGACACTTTGCACCGGCCAGTTGCTGTTCTTAGTCTGTTGAGGCACTTCCATTCAGCCCAACTTGAGTTGGCACCAGGAGGGAGTTCTTCTGAAGCACTCATGGACATGGATGTTCTAGGTGGGAGTCCACCAAGTCTCTCCTCCCACATGGCAGTTCGGAGAACCCCGGCTTCTGCACTTGGTTTGACTTTGTTGAGGAAGCTTTTCCTGGACTTGAGTCGATTTTTAGCAGGTTCGTGGCTGAATAGAGGGTGTCATGAAATTGGACTGAAAACAAAAGACAAAATATAATTATTTCCCTACCTACCTGCCTGGATTTTGTTTCCAAGACGTTATCGTACACACACAATTGATTTTGTTTGGCCTAATAAATTATCATTTTGGCTGCTATTCAATGAAAATAAAACTAAGAAACTTTACCCTTTTTAGTTTTGATAGAACTAAGAAAGGGTCAAAGGTCATCATAAGTCATTAAACACCAATAATTATAACGTTGAGTGCAACTTGCATTTATGTGTATACAAACAGGTTATAATAGACCGATCACTGATCACAAGCTTAAGAACATATATAGTGCAAAGAGTATTGTTGTACTGTGTGAAGAGGAAGGTGCATATCTCACGATAATATTTGAATGTCTAATATTTGAATATTTGACATTTTGATCGGACATTGCGGTGTGTAATCAGTGATTAGTCCACAATAAATGGTTGTTCTTTATTGGTGTTCAGTTTATACCCCTGGTGACCTTTGACCCTTTCTTAATTTAGGATGGCACCTCTTGTAACTTTCTTAAGTGGCGGATTTTGCTCCAGTAAGGTGTCAGCTACCGGTACACATTGACACTTGTTTTATTCTTGCACTCAAACTTATGATAAAATGTGTAATTAACACTAATTAAAGACCTTCTTAAGTGTACTTAGCACCAATTATATTGTTCTTAAGTATACAAATCCTATTCAGTACACGATAAACTTTCGACTCATGAAGAAATTATGTTTGCACTCAAGATTATGATTAAATCTAATTTTGGGGGGTCTGTCAGGGGCTCACCCCACCCAACGCACCACTCGCCAAACTTAAGAAAACCCATTTTGCAGTTGTCCCAGTCACCCCAACATATCCCACGCTTCAAACCTTTTGCACTCAAAATTATGATTAAACCTGGCTGGGCTCCCGGACTAACCCGCTTCAGTTGTTATTATTGTGTAACTAATCCTTTAAAATCCTATTTGCAAAATGCAGGAGTTTTGGACGATTGAGGATCTTTGAAAGTTGAAGCACCAGAGGATTTTGCAGGATTGAGGTTACTCTTGGTTTTTGCCCCTGGAGGAATATGGAGGATCCAGGTAATCAGGCCCAGTGTGATGCTGGATAATCTCTGAGAATTGAGGGTATTGGGGCTTTTATCCAAAATCCACTGGAGGATTTTGTAGGATTCAGGCACTGGTCCCCAGTATTAAACACTGGAGGATTCATGTCACATGTAGGAAAATGGGAGTAGGGAGTTAGGGTTAAACCATACATACACAAACGTTGTGTGCATTGAAACTTGTGCAATGTTCCGCAAATGTGTATCCTTGTGGAGACATCTCTTTGTTCTTGTGGACAAAATGGTTAGAGTGTCAACAACTTCTTTTTCAAAATGCTCCTATTTAAACCACAATTAATTTCCTGGGTTGACATTTCGACCCAATATACCCTATATTAGGCAAAAAAAAAACATGTTTAGCGTCACCGCCCGCTTCCTTTTTGGTGACCGCCTCTTTTTTTCTTTAGGTTCACTATACAACAATACAATGTAGAGATAGGTCTTCGCGGCCTACACTGGCGTTCTTTTGGTTTCCGAGAGTCTGTGGGGCCGTTTAACTACATACTTTGTCTCCATGTTACCTTTTCCTCTCTTTTTTGCATTCTTCTTTCCATTCAACCCAAGAAATTAATTTGCACCGTATTTCAGCAGCCTTCGGTTCTTAGTTACTTTATTACTACGCGCCAACAATTGTTTTTAACACGCCCGTGTGTGGAGCGCACTCGGCTAGAATGATGATTCAAATTCCTGCGTCACGTTCACACTTCGCCCTCAGCTGCCATCGATGTTATACGCCTTTCTCCGTATACTAGCGCTATAAAGCAAGTTGACCGACTGCAAGGTAATTTTATGTTTACATTTGGTTTCCTCTCTCTCTCCAACACCACGTAAAAGTTCTTATGGGGTAGGCCGTGCAGTCTCGAGACGAAACCTACCCATGGTCTGAGCGAACTGCACCTGACGAGTCTCGCTTTTTATAAATTTTGTTCTGGTTTCCTTGTTGAAATTTACTGAAATAGACTGGTAAGAACTTTTACACGCCGGCATCTTTAATACCTATACTAACCTGAACTCAGTAAATAACTATACTCGTAGAACTGTCGGTATATCGCGTGCATTTTGAGTTCTTACTGTTTCCCCTCTGTGTGCTCTCTGTCTCTTTGAACTACCTATCCCCTCGTGCCGGGTTTGACATTACTGGATCTTTTATAACCGGTCGTCAAGTCCACCAACGGGCACATTCCTGAACGGTTTTTAAATCCCACTTTCTTCCCCGGCGACTGTCTGAACGTCTGGCGTATCGTGAGGTACGTTAGGGACTGTAGTTGGACTTTAGGTTCACTATACAACAATACAATGTAGAGATAGGTCTTCGCGGCCTACACTGGCGTTCTTTTGGTTTCCGAGAGTCTGTGGGGCCGTTTAACTACATACTTTGTCTCCATGTTACCTTTTCCTCTCTTTTTTGCATTCTTCTTTCCATTCAACCCAAGAAATTAATTTGCACCGTATTTCAGCAGCCTTCGGTTCTTAGTTACTTTATTACTACGCGCCAACAATTGTTTTTAACACGCCCGTGTGTGGAGCGCACTCGGCTAGAATGATGATTCAAATTCCTGCGTCACGTTCACACTTCGCCCTCAGCTGCCATCGATGTTATACGCCTTTCTCCGTATACTAGCGCTATAAAGCAAGTTGACCGACTGCAAGGTAATTTTATGTTTACATTTGGTTTCCTCTCTCTCTCCAACACCACGTAAAAGTTCTTATGGGGTAGGCCGTGCAGTCTCGAGACGAAACCTACCCATGGTCTGAGCGAACTGCACCTGACGAGTCTCGCTTTTTATAAATTTTGTTCTGGTTTCCTTGTTGAAATTTACTGAAATAGACTGGTAAGAACTTTTACACGCCGGCATCTTTAATACCTATACTAACCTGAACTCAGTAAATAACTATACTCGTAGAACTGTCGGTATATCGCGTGCATTTTGAGTTCTTACTGTTTCCCCTCTGTGTGCTCTCTGTCTCTTTGAACTACCTATCCCCTCGTGCCGGGTTTGACATTACTGGATCTTTTATAACCGGTCGTCAAGTCCACCAACGGGCACATTCCTGAACGGTTTTTAAATCCCACTTTCTTCCCCGGCGACTGTCTGAACGTCTGGCGTATCGTGAGGTACGTTAGGGACTGTAGTTGGACTTTAGGTTCACTATACAACAATACAATGTAGAGATAGGTCTTCGCGGCCTACACTGGCGTTCTTTTGGTTTCCGAGAGTCTGTGGGGCCGTTTAACTACATACTTTGTCTCCATGTTACCTTTTCCTCTCTTTTTTGCATTCTTCTTTGCATTCAACCCAAGAAATTAATTTGCACCGTATTTCAGCAGCCTTCGGTTCTTAGTTACTTTATTACTACGCGCCAACAATTGTTTTTAACACGCCCGCGTGTGGAGCGCACTCGGCTAGAATGATGATTCAAATTCCTGCGTCACGTTCACACTTAGCCCTCAGCTGCCATCGATGTTATACGCCTTTCTCCGTATACTAGCGCTATAAAGCAAGTTGACCGACTGCAAGGTAATTTTATGTTTACATTTGGTTTCCTCTCTCTCTCCAACAACACGTAAAAGTTCTTATGGGGTAGGCCGTGCAGTCTCGAGACGAAACCTACCCATAGTCTGAGGCTGAGCGAACTGCACCTGACGAGTCTCGCTTTTTAGAAATTTTGTTCTGGTTTCCTTGTTGAAATTTACTGAAATAGACTGGTAAGAACTTTTACACGCCGGCATCTTTAATACCTATACTAACCTGAACTCAGTAAATAACTATACTCGTAGAACTGTCAGTATATCGCGTGCATTTTGAGTTCTTACTGTTTCCCCTCTGTGTGCTCTCTGTCTCTTTGAACTACCTATCCCCTCGTGCCGGGTTTGACATTACTGGATCTTTTATAACCGGTCGTCAAGTCCACCAACGGGCACATTCCTGAACGGTTTTTAAATCCCACTTTCTTCCCCGGCGACTGTCTGAACGTCTGGCGTATCGTGAGGTACGTTAGGGACTGTAGTTGGACTTTAGGTTCACTATACAACAATACAATGTAGAGATAGGTCTTCGCGGCCTACACTGGCGTTCTTTTGGTTTCCGAGAGTCTGTGGGGCCGTTTAACTACATACTTTGTCTCCATGTTACCTTTTCCTCTCTTTTTTGCATTCTTCTTTGCATTCAACCCAAGAAATTAATTTGCACCGTATTTCAGCAGCCTTCGGTTCTTAGTTACTTTATTACTACGCGCCAACAATTGTTTTTAACACGCCCGCGTGTGGAGCGCACTCGGCTAGAATGATGATTCAAATTCCTGCGTCACGTTCACACTTAGCCCTCAGCTGCCATCGATGTTATACGCCTTTCTCCATATACTAGCGCTATAAAGCAAGTTGACCGACTGCAAGGTAATTTTATGTTTACATTTGGTTTCCTCTCTCTCTCCAACACCACGTAAAAGTTCTTATGGGGTAGGCCGTGCAGTCTCGAGACGAAACCTACCCATGGTCTGAGCGAACTGCACCTGACGAGTCCCGCTTTTTAGAAATTTTGTTCTGGTTTCCTTGTTGAAATTTACTGAAATAGACTGGTAAGAACTTTTAAACGCCGGCATCTTTAATACCTATACTAACCTGAACTCAGTAAATAACTATACTCGTAGAACTGTCGGTATATCGCGTGCATTTTGAGTTCTTACTGTTTCCCCTCTGTGTGCTCTCTGTGTCTTTGAACTACCTATCCCCTCGTGCCGGGTTTGACATTACTGGATCTTTTATAACCGGTCGTCAAGTCCACCAACGGGCACATTCCTGAACGGTTTTTAAATCCCACTTACTTCCACGGCGACTGTCTGAACGTCTGGCGTATCGTGAGGTACGTTAGGGACTGTAGTTGGACTTTAGGTTCACTATACAACAATACAATGTAGAGATAGGTCTTCGCGGCCTACACTGGCGTTCTTTTGGTTTCCGAGAGTCTGTGGGGCCGTTTAACTACATACTTTGTCTCCATGTTACCTTTTCCTCTCTCTTTTTTGCATTCTTCTTTCCATTCAACCCAAGAAATTAATTTGCACCGTATTTCAGCAGCCTTCGGTTTTTAGTTACTTTATTACTACGCGCCAACAATTGTTTTTAACACGCCCGTGTGTGGAGCGCACTCGGCTAGAATGATGATTCAAATTCCTGCGTCACGTTCACACTTAGCCCTCAGCTGCCATCGATGTTATATGCCTTTCTCCGTATACTAGCGCTATAAAGCAAGTTGACCGACTGCAAGGTAATTTTATGTTTACATTTGGTTTCCTCTCTCTCTCCAACACCACGTAAAAGTTCTTATGGGGTAGGCCGTGCAGTCTCGAGACGAAACCTACCCATGGTCTGAGCGAACTGCACCTGACGAGTCTCGCTTTTTAGAAATTTTGTTCTGGTTTCCTTGTTGAAATTTACTGAAATAGACTGGTAAGAACTTTTACACGCCGGCATCTTTAATACCTATACTAACCTGAACTCAGTAAATAACTATACTCGTAGAACTGTCGGTATATCGCGTGCATTTTGAGTTCTTACTGTTTCCCCTCTGTGTGCTCTCTGTGTCTTTGAACTACCTATCCCCTCGTGCCGGGTTTGACATTACTGGATCTTTTATAACCGGTCGTCAAGTCCACCAACGGGCACATTCCTGAACGGTTTTTAAATCCCACTTTCTTCCACGGCGACTGTCTGAACGTCTGGCGTATCGTGAGGTACGTTAGGGACTGTAGTTGGACTTTAGGTTCACTATACAACAATACAATGTAGAGATAGGTCTTCGCGGCCTACACTGGCGTTCTTTTGGTTTCCGAGAGTCTGTGGGGCCGTTTAACTACATACTTTGTCTCCATGTTACCTTTTCCTCTCTCTTTTTTGCATTCTTCTTTCCGTTCAACCCAAGAAATTAATTTGCACCGTATTTCAGCAGCCTTCAGTTCTTAGTTACTTTATTACTACGCGCCAACAATTGTTTTTAACACGCGCGCGTGTGGAGCGCACTCGGCTAGAATGATGATTCAAATTCCTGCGTCACGTTCACACTTCGCCCTCAGCTGCCATCGATGTTATACGCCTTTCTCCGTATACTAGCGCTATAAAGCAAATTGACCGACTGCAAGGTAATTTTATGTTTACATTTGGTTTCCTCTCTCTCTCCAACACCACGTAAAAGTTCTTATGGGGTAGGTTGTGCAGTCTCGAGACGAAACCTACCCATGGTCTGAGCGAACTGCACCTGACGATTCTCGCTTTTTATAAATTTTGTTCTGGTTTCCTTGTTGAAATTTACTGAAATAGACTGGTAAGAACTTTTACACGCCGGCATCTTTGATACCTATACTAACCTGAACTCGGTAAATAACTATACTCGTAGAACTGTCAGTATATCGCGTGCATTTTGAGTTCTTACTGTTTCCCCTCTGTGTGCTCTCTGTGTCTTTGAACTACCTATACCCTCATGCCGGGTTGGACATTACTGGATCTTTTATAACCGGTCGTCAAGTCCACCAACGGGCACATTCCTGAACGGTTTTTAAATCCCACTTTCTTCCACGGCGACTGTCTGAACGTCTGGCGTATCGTGAGGTACGTTAGGGACTGTAGTTGGACTTTAGGTTCACTATACAACAATACAATGTAGAGATAGGTCTTCGCGGCCTACACTGGCGTTCTTTTGGTTTCCGAGAGTCTGTGGGGCCGTTTAACTACATACTTTGTCTCCATGTTACCTTTTCCTCTCTCTTTTTTGCATTCTTCTTTCCGTTCAACCCAAGAAATTAATTTGCACCGTATTTCAGCAGCCTTCGGTTCTTAGTTACTTTATTACTACGCGCCAACAATTGTTTTTAACACGCGCGCGTGTGGAGCGCACTCGGCTAGAATGATGATTCAAATTCCTGCGTCACGTTCACACTTCGCCCTCAGCTGCCATCGATGTTATACGCCTTTCTGCGTATACTAGCGCTATAAAGCAAATTGACCGACTGCAAGGTAATTTTATGTTTACATTTGGTTTCCTCTCTCTCTCCAACACCACGTAAAAGTTCTTATGGGGTAGGTCGTGCAGTCTCGAGACGAAACCTACCCATGGTCTGAGCGAACTGCACCTGACGATTCTCGCTTTTTAGAAATTTTGTTCTGGTTTCCTTGTTGAAATTTACTGAAATAGACTGGTAAGAACTTTTACACGCCGGCATCTTTAATACCTATACTAACCTGAACTCAGTAAATAACTATACTCGTAGAACTGTCGGTATATCGCGTGCATTTTGAGTTCTTACTGTTTCCCCTCTGTGTGCTCTGTGTCTTTGAACTACCTATCCCCTCATGCCGGGGTTTGACATTACTGGATCTTTTATAACCGGTCGTCAAGTCCACCAACGGGCACATTCCTGAACGGTTTTTAAATCCCACTTTCTTCCACGGCGACTGTCTGAACGTCTGGCGTATCGTGAGGTACGTTAGGGACTGTAGTTGGACTTTAGGTTCACTATACAACAATACAATGTAGAGATAGGTCTTTGCGGCCTACACTGGCGTTCTTTTGGTTTCCGAGAGTCTGTGGGGCCGTTTAACTACATACTTTGTCTCCATGTTACCTTTTCCTCTCTTTTTTGCATTCTTCTTTCCATTCAACCCAAGAAATTAATTTGCACCGTATTTCAGCAGCCTTCGGTTCTTAGTTACTTTATTACTACGCGCCAACAATTGTTTTTAACACGCCCGTGTGTGGAGCGCACTCGGCTAGAATGATGATTCAAATTCCTGCGTCACGTTCACACTTAGCCCTCAGCTGCCATCGATGTTATATGCCTTTCTCCGTATACTAGCGCTATAAAGCAAGTTGACCGACTGCAAGGTAATTTTATGTTTACATTTGGTTTCCTCTCTCTCTCCAACACCACGTAAAAGTTCTTATGGGGTAGGCCGTGCAGTCTCGAGACGAAACCTACCCATGGTCTGAGCGAACTGCACCTGACGAGTCTCGCTTTTTAGAAATTTTGTTCTGGTTTCCTTGTTGAAATTTACTGAAATAGACTGGTAAGAACTTTTACACGCCGGCATCTTTGATACCTATACTAACCTGAACTCGGTAAATAACTATACTCGTAGAACTGTCAGTATATCGCGTGCATTTTGAGTTCTTACTGTTTCCCCTCTGTGTGCTGTCTGTGTCTTTGAACTACCTATACCCTCATGCCGGGTTTGACATTACTGGATCTTTTATAACCGGTCGTCAAGTCCACCAACGGGCACATTCCTGAACGGTTTTTAAATCCCACTTTCTTCCACGGCGACTGTCTGAACGTCTGGCGTATCGTGAGGTACGTTAGGGACTGTAGTTGGACTTTAGGTTCACTATACAACAATACAATGTAGAGATAGGTCTTCGCGGCCTACACTGGCGTTCTTTTGGTTTCCGAGAGTCTGTGGGGCCGTTTAACTACATACTTTGTCTCCATGTTACCTTTTCCTCTCTCTTTTTTGCATTCTTCTTTCCATTCAACCCAAGAAATTAATTTGCATCGTATTTCAGCAGCCTTCGGTTCTTAGTTACTTTATTACTACGCGCCAACAATTGTTTTTAACACGCGCGCGTGTGGAGCGCACTCGGCTAGAATGATGATTCAAATTCCTGCGTCACATTCACACTTCGCCCTCAGCTGCCATCGATGTTATACGCCTTTCTCCGTATACTAGCGCTATAAAGCAAATTGACCGACTGCAAGGTAATTTTATGTTTACATTTGGTTTCCTCTCTCTCTCCAACACCACGTAAAAGTTCTTATTGGGTAGGTCATGCAGTCTCGAGACGAAACCTACCCATGGTCTGAGCGAACTGCACTTGACGAGTCTCGCTTTTTATAAATTTTGTTCTGGTTTCCTTGTTGAAATTTACTGAAATAGACTGGTAAGAACTTTTACACGCCGGCATCTTTAATACCTATACTAACCTGAACTCGGTAAATAACTATACTCGTAGAACTGTCGGTATATCGCGTGCATTTTGAGTTCTTACTGTTTCCCCTCTGTGTGCTCTCTGTGTCTTTGAACTACCTATCCCCTCGTGCCGGGTTTGACATTACTGGATCTTTTATAACCGGTCGTCAAGTCCACCAACGGGCACATTCCTGAACGGTTTTTAAATCCCACTTTCTTCCACGGCGACTGTCTGAACGTCTGGCGTATCGTGAGGTACGTTAGGGACTGTAGTTGGACTTTAGGTTCACTATACAACAATACAATGTAGAGATAGGTCTTCGCGGCCTACACTGGCGTTCTTTTGGTTTCCGAGAGTCTGTGGGGCCGTTTAACTACATACTTTGTCTCCATGTTACCTTTTCCTCTCTCTTTTTTGCATTCTTCTTTCCGTTCAACCCAAGAAATTAATTTGCACCGTATTTCAGCAGCCTTCGGTTCTTAGTTACTTTATTACTACGCGCCAACAATTGTTTTTAACACGCGCGCGTGTGGAGCGCACTCGGCTAGAATGATGATTCAAATTCCTGCGTCACGTTCACACTTCGCCCTCAGCTGCCATCGATGTTATACGCCTTTCTCCGTATACTAGCGCTATAAAGCAAATAGACCGACTGCAAGGTAATTTTATGTTTACATTTGGTTTCCTCTCTCTCTCCAACACCACGTAAAAGTTCTTATGGGGTAGGTCGTGCAGTCTCGAGACGAAACCTACCCATGGTCTGAGCGAACTGCACCTGACGATTCTCGCTTTTTAGAAATTTTGTTCTGGTTTCCTTGTTGAAATTTACTGAAATAGACTGGTAAGAACTTTTACACGCCGGCATCTTTAATACCTATACTAACCTGAACTCAGTAAATAACTATACTCGTAGAACTGTCGGTATATCGCGTGCATTTTGAGTTCTTACTGTTTCCCCTCTGTGTGCTCTCTGTGTCTTTGAACTACCTATCCCCTCGTGCCGGGTTTGACATTACTGGATCTTTTATAACCGGTCGTCAAGTCCACCAACGGGCACATTCCTGAACGGTTTTTAAATCCCACTTTCTTCCACGGCGACTGTCTGAACGTCTGGCGTATCGTGAGGTACGTTAGGGACTGTAGTTGGACTTTAGGTTCACTATACAACAATACAATGTAGAGATAGGTCTTCGCGGCCTACACTGGCGTTCTTTTGGTTTCCGAGAGTCTGTGGGGCCGTTTAACTACATACTTTGTCTCCATGTTACCTTTTCCTCTCTCTTTTTTGCATTCTTCTTTCCATTCAACCCAAGAAATTAATTTGCATCGTATTTCAGCAGCCTTCGGTTCTTAGTTACTTTATTACTACGCGCCAACAATTGTTTTTAACACGCGCGCGTGTGGAGCGCACTCGGCTAGAATGATGATTCAAATTCCTGCGTCACGTTCACACTTCGCCCTCAGCTGCCATCGATGTTATACGCCTTTCTCCGTATACTAGCGCTATAAAGCAAATTGACCGACTGCAAGGTAATTTTATGTTTACATTTGGTTTCCTCTCTCTCTCCAACACCACGTAAAAGTTCTTATTGGGTAGGTCATGCAGTCTCGAGACGAAACCTACCCATGGTCTGAGCGAACTGCACTTGACGAGTCTCGCTTTTTATAAATTTTGTTCTGGTTTCCTTGTTGAAATTTACTGAAATAGACTGGTAAGAACTTTTACACGCCGGCATCTTTAATACCTATACTAACCTGAACTCGGTAAATAACTATACTCGTAGAACTGTCGGTATATCGCGTGCATTTTGAGTTCTTACTGTTTCCCCTCTGTGTGCTCTCTGTGTCTTTGAACTACCTATCCCCTCGTGCCGGGTTTGACATTACTGGATCTTTTATAACCGGTCGTCAAGTCCACCAACGGGCACATTCCTGAACGGTTTTTAAATCCCACTTTCTTCCACGGCGACTGTCTGAACGTCTGGCGTATCGTGAGGTACGTTAGGGACTGTAGTTGGACTTTAGGTTCACTATACAACAATACAATGTAGAGATAGGTCTTCGCGGCCTACACTGGCGTTCTTTTGGTTTCCAAGAGTCTGTGGGGCCGTTTAACTACATACTTTGTCTCCATGTTACCTTTTCCTCTCTCTTTTTTGCATTCTTCTTTCCGTTCAACCCAAGAAATTAATTTGCACCGTATTTCAGCAGCCTTCGGTTCTTAGTTACTTTATTACTACGCGCCAACAATTGTTTTTAACACGCGCGCGTGTGGAGCGCACTCGGCTAGAATGATGATTCAAATTCCTGCGTCACGTTCACACTTCGCCCTCAGCTGCCATCGATGTTATACGCCTTTCTCCGTATACTAGCGCTATAAAGCAAATAGACCGACTGCAAGGTAATTTTATGTTTACATTTGGTTTCCTCTCTCTCTCCAACACCACGTAAAAGTTCTTATGGGGTAGGTCGTGCAGTCTCGAGACGAAACCTACCCATGGTCTGAGCGAACTGCACCTGACGATTCTCGCTTTTTAGAAATTTTGTTCTGGTTTCCTTGTTGAAATTTACTGAAATAGACTGGTAAGAACTTTTACACGCCGGCATCTTTAATACCTATACTAACCTGAACTCAGTAAATAACTATACTCGTAGAACTGTCGGTATATCGCGTGCATTTTGAGTTCTTACTGTTTCCCCTCTGGTGCTCTCTGTGTCTTTGAACTACCTATCCCCTCGTGCCGGGTTTGACATTACTGGATCTTTTATAACCGGTCGTCAAGTCCACCAACGGGCACATTCCTGAACGGTTTTTAAATCCCACTTTCTTCCACGGCGACTGTCTGAACGTCTGGCGTATCGTGAGGTACGTTACGGACTGTAGTTAGACTTTAGGTTCACTATACAACAATACAATGTAGAGATAGGTCTTCGCGGCCTACACTGGCGTTCTTTTGGTTTCCGAGAGTCTGTGGGGCCGTTTAACTACATACTTTGTCTCCATGTTACCTTTTCCTCTCTCTTTTTTGCATTCTTCTTTCCATTCAACCCAAGAAATTAATTTGCATCGTATTTCAGCAGCCTTCGGTTCTTAGTTACTTTATTACTACGCGCCAACAATTGTTTTTAACACGCGCGCGTGTGGAGCGCACTCGGCTAGAATGATGATTCAAATTCCTGCGTCACGTTCACACTTCGCCCTCAGCTGCCATCGATGTTATACGCCTTTCTCCGTATACTAGCGCTATAAAGCAAATTGACCGACTGCAAGGTAATTTTATGTTTACATTTGGTTTCCTCTCTCTCTCCAACACCACGTAAAAGTTCTTATTGGGTAGGTCATGCAGTCTCGAGACGAAACCTACCCATGGTCTGAGCGAACTGCACTTGACGAGTCTCGCTTTTTTTAAATTTTGTTCTGGTTTCCTTGTTGAAATTTACTGAAATAGACTGGTAAGAACTTTTACACGCCGGCATCTTTAATACCTATACTAACCTGAACTCAGTAAATAACTATACTCGTAGAACTGTCGGTATATCGCATGCATTTTGAGTTCTTACTGTTTCCCCTCTGTGTGCTCTCTGTGTCTTTGAACTACCTATCCCCTCGTGCCGGGTTTGACATTACTGGATCTTTTATAACCGGTCGTCAAGTCCACCAACGGGCACATTCCTGAACGGTTTTTAAATCCCACTTTCTTCCACGGCGACTGTCTGAACGTCTGGCGTATCGTGAGGTACGTTAGGGACTGTAGTTAGACTTTAGGTTCACTATACAACAATACAATGTAGAGATAGGTCTTCGCGGCCTACACTGGTGTTCTTTTGGTTTCCGAGAGTCTGTGGGGCCGTTTAACTACATACTTTGTCTCCATGTTACCTTTTCCTCTCTCTTTTTTGCATTCTTCTTTCCATTCAACCCAAGAAATTAATTTGCACCGTATTTCAGCAGCCTTCGGTTAGTTACTTTATTACTACGCGCCAACAATTGTTTTTAATACGCGCGCGTGTGGAGTGCACTCGGCTAGAATGATGATTCAAATTCCTGCGTCACGTTCACACTTCGCCCTCAGCTGCCATCGATGTTATACGCCTTTCTCCGTATACTAGCGCTATAAAGCAAATTGACCGACTGCAAGGTAATTTTATGTTTACATTTGGTTTCCTCTCTCTCTCCAACACCACGTAAAAGTTCTTATTGGGTAGGTCATGCAGTCTCGAGACGAAACCTACCCATGGTCTGAGCGAACTGCACTTGACGAGTCTCGCTTTTTATAAATTTTGTTCTGGTTTCCTTGTTGAAATTTACTGAAATAGACTGGTAAGAACTTTTACACGCCGGCATCTTTAATACCTATACTAACCTGAACTCAGTAAATAACTATACTCGTAGAACTGTCGGTATATCGCGTGCATTTTGAGTTCTTACTGTTTCCCCTCTGTGTGCTCTCTGTGTCTTTGAACTACCTATCCCCTCGTGCCGGGTTTGACATTACTGGATCTTTTATAACCGGTCGTCAAGTCCACCAACGGGCACATTCCTGAACGGTTTTTAAATCCCACTTTCTTCCACGGCGACTGTCTGAACGTCTGGCGTATCGTGAGGTACGTTAGGGACTGTAGTTAGACTTTAGGTTCACTATACAACAATACAATGTAGAGATAGGTCTTCGCGGCCTACACTGGCGTTCTTTTGGTTTCCGAGAGTCTGTGGGGCCGTTTAACTACATACTTTGTCTCCATGTTACCTTTTCCTCTCTCTTTTTTGCATTCTTCTTTCCATTCAACCCAAGAAATTAATTTGCACCGTATTTCAGCAGCCTTCGGTTCTTAGTTACTTTATTACTACGCGCCAACAATTGTTTTTAATACGCGCGCGTGTGGAGCGCACTCGGCTAGAATGATGATTCAAATTCCTGCGTCACGTTCACACTTCGCCCTCAGCTGCCATCGATGTTATACGCCTTTCTCCGTATACTAGCGCTTTAAAGCAAATTGACCGACTGCAAGGTAATTTTATGTTTACATTTGGTTTCCTCTCTCTCTCCAACACCACGTAAAAGTTCTTATGGGGTAGGTCGTGTAGTCTCGAGACGAAACCTACCCATGGTCTGAGCGAACTGCACCTGACGAGTCTCGCTTTTTAGAAATTTTGTTCTGGTTTCCTTGTTGAAATTTACTGAAATAGACTGATGTTTTTTCTCAAGCATACACTAAGGTTTGTGCAGTATTTGTCAATGAATTTTCACTCAAATTTGAACAGAATGTTGATGGTTATTATATATTTACCGTAAAATTGCTGTATTTATAGGGTGTGTCATAGACATTCCTTGCAATCATTGAGGTATTTGTAATTTTGAAACCTGTTCTTAGGGGATGTACAGAAAATGAAAGTGACCTGAATTACTTATTTGGGTGCTTTTTCTTAAGCATACACTAATGGTTTAAAGGTTTGTGCAGTATTTGTCAATGAATTTTCACTCAAATTTGAACAGAATGTTGATGGTTATTATATATTTACAGTAAAATTGCTATATTTATAGGGTGTGTCATAGACATTCCTTGCAATCATTGAGGTATTTGTCATTTTGAAACCTGTTCTTAGGGGATGTACAGAAAATGAAAGTGACCTGAATTACTTATTTAGGTGTTTTTTCTTAAGCATACACTAATGGTTTAAAGGTTTGTGCAGTATTTGTCAATGAATTTTCACTCGGATTTGAACAGAATGTTGATTGTTATTATATTTACAGTAAAATTGCTGTATTATAGGGCGTGTCATAGACATTCCTTGCAATCATTTAGTTATTTGTCATTTTGAAAACTGTTTTAAAACTGAACTTAGGGGATGTACAGAAAATGAAAGTGCATGACCTGAATTACTTATTTGGGTGTTTTTTCTTAAGCATACATGTACACTAATGGTTTTAAGGTTTGTGCAGTATTTGTCAATGAATTTTCACTCGCATTTGAACAGATTGGTGATTGTTAATATTACCAATCTGTTCAAATGCAATACTTGCAAATCAGTCGTGCAGTCATTTGTCATTTAAAACTATTTAAAAACTGAACTTGGGGCATCTACAGAGTATGTTGAAAGGAAAGCGAGCTGAATTAGTTTTGATACACATCAAATGATTTTAAGTTGAGGCAGAGTTTGTCAATGAATTTTCACTCAGATTTGAACAGAATGGTGATTGTTATTAATATATCTTCAATAAATGGTTGTAATTACATCAAAAACATTCTTGTAGTCGGTTATTTTGTCACGTCTCCCCTTTAAATCCACCCACATGGGGTTTCGTTTCTCCCTGGATGGTTAGATCTGATTCTATTGAAATAAATATAAAACTTGTTGTGAATGGTTTTCAAGAATCACATTCTCACAAAATAAATTCAATCAATGAATTGCTCAAAGATCTATACAGCTGACAAAACCAATAAAACTGTCCCTCTAGTCAAAGTCCTCAAATTTTTGGACAAAATGTGGGGCTGGAGTTTAGTTCTGTGCTGGCTGTTATCTGCTGGTCTCATAAATACAGGAAGGCTACCTACACACACATACAAGTGGGTAAATGCCGTCAATAGGGGACGGGGCATTGTCCGACCGTCTTCCTTTTTTTACTTTGTACTCTAACGTTTTCGGATGATCGCCATAGGATTTGCACACGAGTCTGAATCGGGGACCTTTGCGGAATAGGGGACCCCATTGTTCCCTTTGTCATACGTCCCCTATTTCAATCAAAAACAAACGCACACACACCGTCCTGCAAATGCAGGGAGGTTACGTTGTGTGTGTGTGTTGTCGGTTCCAGAAATGCCGGTGATATTCCAACAATACTGTACTATGCCACACACAATAAAAAACAGTTGGCATTGGGTAAATATATATGTTGACGGGGTAGGACAGGGGTGGGTGGGGTGTGTATTGGTGAGCAGGGGGGGGGGTGGTGGTGGGTGGTATCATCCCCCTTTCTCCCTTCTGTGCTGGCTATTATCTGCTGGTCTCATAAATACAGGAAGGCTACCTACACACACACACCGTCCTGCAAATGTAGGAAGGTTACATAGTTGTGTGTGTTGGCGGTTCCAGAAATGCAGGTGATATTCCAACAATACTGTACTATGCCACACAAATAGCTTTACCTTACATACGCACTGTGGACATTCCTTTGTATTCGTGTAGTTTGACTAACTTTGACTAAATACTCATTTTTCTCGCTTCCCCAAAACAAATTTACCCTCAAATTAGGATTATGGGCCTCTCAGCTGTCCCTTCTATCTTTTCTATATATAACCCTAACCCGTTTTTCCTCTAGCGCACTTTTTCGGAAACTGAAAAACGGATTGTGGACGTGTGCAAGTCCACACACCGTAACCTCTTCCCGCATCGTGTGGACCTATATTGTTCGGAGGTCCACAGTGCGTATGCAAGACTAACTCACAATAAAAAACAGTTGGCATTGGGTAAATATATATGTTGACGGGGTGGGACAGGGGTGGGTGGGGTGTGTATTGGTGAGCAGGGGGTGGGGGGGGGGGGTGGTGGTAGGTGGGTGGTGGTGGGTGGTGGTGGGTGGTGGTGGGTGGTATCATCCCCCCTTTCTCCCTTCTGTGCTGGCTATTATCTGCTGGTCTCATAAATACAGGAAGGCTACCTACACACACACACCGTCCTGCAAATGTAGGGAGGTTACATAGTTGTGTGTGTTGGCGGTTCCAGAAATGCAGGTGATATTCCAACAATACTGTACTATGCCACACACAATAAAAAACAGTTGGCATTGGGTAAATATATATGTTGACGGGGTGGGACAGGGGTGGGTGGGGTGTGTATTGGTGAGCAGGGGGGGGGGGGGGGGGGGGAGGGGTGGTACCCCCCTTTCTCCCTTCTGTGCTGGCTATTATCTGCTGGTCTCATAAATACAGGAAGGCTACCTACACACACACACCGTCCTGCAAATGTAGGAAGGTTACATAGTTGTGTGTGTTGGCGGTTCCAGAAATGCAGGTGATATTCCAACAATACTGTATGCCACACACATTAAAAATCAGTTGACATGGGGGTGGGGGTTGGTGAGCCGGGGGTGGGTGGTATAGCCCCCCCCCCCCCCCCCCCCCCCCCCCCCCCCCCCCTCCCCTCCCTTCTGTGCTGGCTGTTATCTGCTGGTCTCATAAATACAGGAAGGCTACCTACAAACACTGTCCTGCAAATGTAGGGAGGTTACATTGTGTGTGTGTTGGCGGTTCCAGAAATGCGGGTGATATTCCAACAATACTGTATGCCACACACATTAAAAATCAGTTGGCATGGGGGTGGGGGTTATAGCCCCCCCCCCCCCCCCCCCCCCCCCCTCCCCTCCCCTCCCCTCCCTTCTGTGCTGGCTATTATCTACTGGTCTCATAAATACAGGAAGGCTACCTACGCACACACACACATACTCTATAGATCTGTATAAAAAAGTTAAACTAATAATAACATATGTATGTTACCAAAATGGTTGCTCTATTCATGAAATACAGGTTAATGAAGCACATTTTAAATCTTGGCCTGTAAATGTGTACTGGGTTCCAACAGGGCCCCACATTATGGATGTAGAATGCATCCTACTGATGGTCCCCAAAATGTAGGTGAAGTGAGTATGTGTGTCTGGACTGCGACCAGAATGTGTGCTCAGGCTGTAGCAAAATGCATCTTCGATTCGCAGCAACATCTAACCACAAGGTGACTCCACTGAAGGACATTCGTGAGGGGAAGGTTACACTGACAAAAAAACATCAGAAACAACATCCAAAAAAATGTCCGATCCACGAGGGTGAAGCAGCAAGGTTCTTTTGCACGACATGTGATGTGTTGATTTGCCGAGATTGTACCGTCGTTGACCACTGTAAGCCAGAACACGCGTACATTGACATGAATCTGGCTTCATCGACGTACACGCAATCGTTGGCTGTTCTGTTTTCTCCACTTGAAAAATCAATGAAGGAAATCCAAAAATCACGAGAAAAAGTCTCAAGACTGAAAACAAATTTAAATCTCACAATTAACAAGGTCAAGAAAGAAGTGCAAAATGGAGCAGCTAAGATACGAGCAGAGATCACGGCCCCAGAAAATCGCTTCCTTGACAACATCAAAAACATTCAATCGGATCGTGAGCAGAAACTGGAAGAATGTGAGAAAACCGTGAGCTTGGCTGTGGAGAGGTTTCAGTTTTCACTAGATACAGCTAGAGAGGTGACAAGGACTGCATCGGATAGTGACTTCCTGTCACTCTATCCTACAATCAGCAAAGACTTGAAACTGTTGGCCGGTCAGGCTATTCCTAGAGTTGATGACAGGCTAGCATTATGGAAGTTCAAGCAGAGTGGGGGGATTGGTGACATCAATCTGGGCGAGGTGGTGATGGAAGGCAAAGTGGAAGCTGTGTGGGGAGTTTGGTAGAGAGGGAAGCGGTCCAGGAGAGTTCAATGGGGCTTGGGACATTGCTGCTCGTCAACCTGATGAGATTGCAGTGACTGACTACGGCAACAAACGAGTTGTGATCTGCAGCATCGATGGCAACCAGAAAAGCACAATCCCGATGCAAGGACGTAAGTTAAAATTACATGCCATCTGCGAAATGATGCACTTTAAAAATTGTCCTTCGCTCTTCACTAGTATTGTAATATTTCTTTGTTTTTAAATTTTTACAAATAAAGTTTTAAAAAAGTAAATAAAATTATATTAAAACTGTAAATTTGAAACAGAATACTAATCTATTGAAGAAGTTAATATTCATGACATGGGAATGTTTTTCAATCTCAATGTATATTCCATGTAAACAAAATGTCATTCCAAGAAAAAACATCTTATAATTACTGTGAAGAAAGATGAAAGAAATATTTTCGCGAAAACAACAGTATATGCGGGTTTACACTTCAAAACCTGTGTTTACCGAGTAAACTGACTTTGTTGGCTAACATTTAACATGTTTAGCATCTAAAAACCCGTGTCAAATTCCTAATGTCTAAACACTATTCATCCTCATGCTAAACATGTTTAGCATGTAAACATATTCACAAACTTATTGCAATAAAGTGTTTAGAAAAGTGTTTTCTCGCTAAACACAGTTTTTGCAGTGTATGTTTATCACTCTAATCACTCGGCATGGAAGACTTTTTTTTGTTATTCTGTATCGCCCATTATTCACACAGAAAGATAAATCATGATGAAGCATTTTATGCCCCACAATCTGAGGCAAAACACTAAACATAACAAGATCATGCAAGATGAATTATAAGATGCTGTGATTTCTCAAGCATGTTTTGACAGAAATTTTTCTACTGCAGTTTTCACTCTTTCAAGAATGTCTGTGTTGAAAAGATGGTGCAATAACTGCTTAATGGCCGTCTGTCTGTTTGTTTTGACATCATGACTCCTACAGGTCAAGGCGGCATTGCAGTTACACGCACCAACAATCGTTTGGTGGTCGTCGAGGAAGGCGCCTCCCGTGTGAAGGTGTTCAACAGCGACGACACGCTGGCCTTTCAGTTCCCAACGGTGCCTACGAGCGAGGTCAGTAAGACCGCAGTTAACCTCTGCGGTGTAGCTGTCAAGAATGATGGTACCATCGTAGTAGGTGATATCAAGAGGCTGGTGTTGACTGAACACAGCCCCACTGATGGTGAGCTCCTACGTACCATACCAGTCAAGGTTGCACCTCACCTTCTGGCTGTAGACAGCAATGATAGAATTGTCATCAGTTCATCGTCACAGACAGTAAATGTTGCTGATGGCAATGGTACTACACGGCGCACCATCAAACCCACCATCAATGGGAAACCAGTACAGAGCTGCAGCGGTGTGTACACTGATAGCTCAGGTATCTATGTTGCAATGTATAATGATGAAAACACGGGTCATATCCACCACTATGACCCTCAAGGTGGCTTTCTCAAGTGCATTGCACAGGGTCTGTACTGTCTTGGCGGATTCACATTGACATCAGATGGGCAGCTGGCAGTGGCTGACTACTACTCAGTCAAGATGTATCACCAGGTCTGATGTGACATTGTAATCAGTCATGTCAGTTTCTAATCACCAATGACATGCCAATAGTTCAGTTTACTGTTGTATATCGTTCTACATTTGTACATTGTTTAGTCATTGTCAACTGAAAACCGGAAACCAAGGGAATCTCTTACTAACGCGCGTGCAGTGTGACGTCACAAATTTATAAAACAATGTATCACACACAAAATATAAAGCCAATCATCGATATTTATCGCATCGTAATTATTCAAAACGAGCAAAATAGTGTTTTCTGTAACTCTTATTTAATGTTAAAAGCCACACATTAGTTTTTATTTTCGATTTTTCTCTCACTATTTTGCTTCAAAACGCTGTACTTAACCATTTTGACATGCTTCTGTAAGCAAAACACTATTAATTATAGTAATTACATTAATGGTGCAAGGGGCAGCCATCTTGACAAATGCATTTTCACGAAGAGACAAACGTTACTGCCCCTTGATCGTGTACAAAATGTATTGCATGGAATAGCGTAAAAGTAGGTCATTTAAAAATATATTATACTGTTTATCAGAATATATCTAATATACCGTTTTGTTGACGGGAAAATAACTCGACATCGCACGCTATCACTCAATTAATTGATAAAGTACAGATCTACTAATATTATTATCACCCCTTAGTACACTTTATATTTGTTTAACCTTTCTAATGCCTTTGGTACTATTAACCATGGTAATATAATTATCTGTCTTTACGAGTCTTCTCTCTAAACAACGGCCATATGGCGTCCCTCAAGGATCCACAATTGCATCTCTTTTGTTCTCTATTTACATAGTTTTTTTTTTAAATCGTCCAAATTATTTCTTTTAATTATGTTTGCTAATGGTACAAAGTACAATGTATTAGTCATAATAACATCTATGTACATGTACTTGCATATATAGCTAACCTAGAACTATACTTTTAATATAGGTTTTCCCGGTCAGTTTAATATATTTGGCAGCCAAATTGATGACGAATCACCCATTTTCGCACGAATTTGGATGCGCGTTTAAGATCAACATTTCAACTAACTAAAATAGATTGTTCGATTTCAATTCTCGATGCATCCAACTGCATTTTGCCACAATTCAATTTCAAGAATGAGGCATTACAATTCCACATTGGGTCATTCAAATTCGCTCCAGTTGCGCCAGTTTGGCCCTTCAAATTCACTATTGGGCAAGTATTTATGAAATAGAGGGCAAAGAAATTCGAAAACGGTTCAGTTCTTTTGAATTATACAGTGCCTTATTCTAAATTGATTAAGTAAATGAAAAGTTTTCTAACAAAATTCTGCATCCTCAAAAAGACAAATCAGTTGGAAAAAGAAAGCACGAAAAACAGAGATTTAACATAAACGAGAGAGCCAAAAGTAACAAGTAAAAACATACAAAAACTATATGTATACGCGATAAAAAGCGGAGAAACCTAAGTTTAATATTGCCAAAGTTTATTGTTTTTATCTTGACTTTCACACATGTATAATTTTCCCGTATTGCTAACTTATATTTTACTTCTTCGGGTTAAAGACGGATACGTTAAAACTAAAATAAAAAAAGACTAGAATTAAACTTGTGTAAAAGTTAAAACAAATTACTTCGCATCTTGTCTGAGTCGTTTCCCATTTAATATTTAGGATGCAGAAAGTGCTAAATAGAACGAGCGCAAATAAAAACGAATAGATGAATGTGGATCTTATGCAAATAAGCTCTTAGCAAACCGACTGCTAAATAAATTGAATGACCACTTAAACCAACAAATTATCGTAGGATGAGTAAAACATGAATATGTCGGGTATGAAAACGAATTTGAACGTCTAAATCTAATAGGAACCACGGGAACGTCAGCAGAGAGCTAATTCGCTTCAAATTGGTCATTATCAAGATGAATTAGAACGCTATATTTGCGAAATTGGTCGGGAAAACCTATATTAAATTATTATGACAATGTTAATGTTATTTTACACACAAAATGGATACATATTTTACTAAACTGCGACGTTTAACACCAATTACGCGAGTGAAAATGTATTATTTCTCCGGATTTTATTTCTTTTCTAAAAGAGTGATATGTGTGGGTCATAATGTAGCAAGATCTAAAATGTACACTGTTGAATAATGTCGTGGTGGCGATAGATGAAAAAAGGACCCGTTTTCAATGATTGTTAAAGCTTTACCCATCAGTACCCTCATAGAGATTTTACATGAAAACTCGCTCAGTGGCTTAGGTTCTCTAAAGGTATTGATATAGTTCCCTTTGGAATATTTTTTTTTATAAAAGAGATCAATAGCTAGACACATAGATAGATAAATAAATAGATATACTGGTTTGAAATATAGTTTTTATTTATGGTAAATATTGTGACAGAGATCAATTTTTTAAGTTTTGCGTGAATAGATGCTAGGAAAAACCAAGAACCTTAATGCTGTTACTTGACTTCGTTCAGACAAAACAAAGCAATTGATAGATGCAGGTTAGGAAACCAGACTACTGACTAACAACAGCATGCACGGATGTGTAACAGTGTTGCCAAGGTGTAACTCAATTTAATAAATTGGGAGAAGTGTTTGAAAATAGTCAGGTATTTCCAACCATTGCCGAAATCTCAATAATTCCTTTGAGGTATATTGGGATGTGTGGATAGGGTATAGCGGGCAAAAACATTCAAGTTTCTTTACTATAATAAAAATATTACAATTTATTCACAATTAACTATATACATGTACATGTATTCACTTTTACAAATATAATATTCCTTTAGTCTTTAATATTGTTTGGTTTTTGGTGTTTTTAGTCTAGGAAAAAAAGGAACAAATTAATCGAATAAATTACTCAAGTTGGATTACTTCTCAACATTAGACAATAACAAATGCTAATATATCAATAATTATACTTCTGGATTAAAATAAATCTCACAATTACTTTTACTTATTAATTAAAGAAAATAATTAAGTAACTAAAAACAGTCTAAAAGAGCTCTTGGTCCTCTTAATGATCATAAACGGACGGGCTATTATGGAACGCCAAACGCGCCTTCAGTAGTTGGTTTTAATTTCTTTTCACAATTTCACCATTCCATTCTTCAATTTCATCAATCCATTCTTCAATTTCAGCTATTAAGCTATCGTCTCTTATGAGCTTTTGGTCATTTTTATAAGCGGACGGGCTATCGTCTCTTATGAGCTCTTGGTCCCCTTCATAAGCGGACGGGCTATCGTCTCTTATGAGCTCTTGGTCCCCTTCACAAGTGGACGGACTATCGTCTCTTATGAGCTCTTGGTCCCCTTCATAAGTGGACGGACCTTCGTCTCTTATGAGCTCTTGGTCCCCTTCATAAGTGGATGGGCTATCGTCTCTTATGAGCTCTTGGTCCCCTTCACAAGTGGACGGACTATCGTATCTTATGAGCTCTTGGTCCCCTTCATAAGTGGACGGACCTTCGTCTCTTATGAGCTCTTGGTCCCCTTCATAAGTGGATGGGCTATCGTCTCTTATGAGCTCTTGGTCCCCTTCACAAGTGGACGGACTATCGTATCTTATAAGCTCTTGGTCCCCTTTATAAGCGGACAGGCTATCGTCTCTTATGAGCTCTTGGTCCCCTTCATAAGCGACGGGCTATCGTCTCTTATGAGCTCTTGGTCCCCTTCATGAGCGGACGAGCTATCGTCTCTTGTGAGCTCTTGGTCCTCTTCATAAGCGGACGGGCTATCGTCTCTTATGAGCTCTTGGTCCCCTTCATAAGTTTACGGGCTATCGTCTCTTATGAGCTCTTGGTTTCCTTCATAAGCGGACGGGCTATCGTCTCTTATGAGCTCTTGGTCCCTTCATAAGCGGACGGGCTATCGTCTCTTATGAGCTCTTGGTCCCTTCATGAGCGGACGAGCTATCATCTCTTATGAGCTCTTGGTCCCCTTCATAAGTGGACGGGCTATCGTCTCTTAAGGGCTCTTGGTCCCCTTCATAAGCGGGCGCGCGAGCCATCGTCTCTTATGAGCTCTTGGTCCTCTTCATATTTTGGACGGGCACGCACCGTCTCGTATGAGCTCTTGGTCCCCTTCATAAGCGGGCGCGCGAGCCATCGTCTCTTATGAGCTCTTGCCGTCCCCTTCATAAGCGGACGGGCTATCGTCTCTTATGAGCTCTTGGTCCCCTTCATAAGCGGACAGGCTATCGTCTCTTATGAGCTCTTGGTCCACTTCATAAGTGGATGGGCTATCGTCTCTTATGAGCTCTTGGTCCCCTTCACAAGTGGACGGACTATCGTATCTTATGAGCTCTTGGTCCCCTTCATAAGTGGACAGACCTTCGTCTCTTATGAGCTCTTGGTCCCCTTCATAAGTGGATGGGCTATCGTCTCTTATGAGCTCTTGGTCCCCTTCACAAGTGGACGGACTATCGTATCTTATAAGCTCTTGGTCCCCTTCATAAGCGGACAGGCTATCGTCTCTTGTGAGCTCTTGGTCCTCTTCATAAGCGGACGGGCTATCGTCTCTTATGAGCTCTTGGTCCCCTTCATAAGTGGACGGACTATCGTCTCTTATGAGCTCTTGGTCCCCTTCATAAGCGGACGGGCTATCGTCTCTTATGAGCTCTTGGTCCACTTCATAAGTGGATGGGCTATCGTCTCTTATGAGCTCTTGGTCCCCTTCACAAGTGGACGGACTATCGTATCTTATGAGCTCTTGGTCCCCTTCATAAGTGGACGGACCTTCGTCTCTTATGAGCTCTTGGTCCCCTTCATAAGTGGATGGGCTATCGTCTCTTATGAGCTCTTGGTCCCCTTCACAAGTGGACGGACTATCGTATATTATAAGCTCTTGGTCCCCTTCATAAGCGGACAGACTATCGTCTCTTATGAGCTCTTGGTCCCCTTCATAAGCGACGGGCTATCGTCTCTTATGAGCTCTTGGTCCCCTTCATGAGCGGACGAGCTATCGTCTCTTGTGAGCTCTTGGTCCTCTTCATAAGCGGACGGGCTATCGTCTCTTATGAGCTCTTGGTCCCCTTCATAAGTGGACGGGCTATCGTCTCTTATGAGCACTTGGTCCCCTTCATAAGCGGACGGGCTATCGTCTCTTATGAGCTCTTGGTCCCTTCATAAGCGGACGGGCTATCGTCTCTTATGAGCTCTTGGTCCCTTCATGAGCGGAGGAGCTATCATCTCTTATGAGCTCTTGGTCCCCTTCATAAGTGGACGGGCTATCGTCTCTTATGGGCTCTTGGTCCCCTTCATAAGCGGGCGCGCGAGCCATCGTCTCTTATGAGCTCTTGGTCCTCTTCTTATTTTGGACGGGCACCGTCTCGTATGAGCTCTTGGTCCCCTTCATAAGCGGGCGCGCGAGCCATCGTCTCTTATGAGCTCTTGCCGTCCCCTTCATAAGCGGACGGGCTATCGTCTCTTATGAGCTCTTGGTCCCTTCATAAGCGGACGGGCTATCGTCTCTTATGAGCTCTTGGTCCCTTCATGAGCGGACGAGCTATCATTTCTTATGAGCTCTTGGTCCCCTTCATAAGTGGACGGGCTATCGTCTCTTATCGGCTCTTGGTCCCCTTCATAAGCGGGCGCGCGAGCCATCGTCTCTTATGAGCTCTTGGTCCCCTTCACAAGTGGACGGACTATCGTATCTTATGAGCTCTAGGTCCCCTTCATAAGTGGACGGACCTTCGTCTCTTATGAGCTCTTGGTCCCCTTCATAAGTGGATGGGCTATCGTCTCTTATGAGCTCTTGGTCCCCTTCACAAGTGGACGGACTATCGTATATTATAAGCTCTTGGTCCCCTTCATAAGCGGACAGACTATCGTCTCTTATGAGCTCTTGGTCCCCTTCATAAGCGACGGGCTATCGTCTCTTATGAGCTCTTGGTCCCCTTCATGAGCGGACGAGCTATCGTCTCTTGTGAGCTCTTGGTCCTCTTCATAAACGGACGGGCTATCGTCTCTTATGAGCTCTTGGTCCCCTTCATAAGTGGACGGGCTATCGTCTCTTATGAGCTCTTGGTCCCCTTCATAAGCGGACGGGCTATCGTCTCTTATGAGCTCTTGGTCCCTTCATAAGCGGACGGGCTATCGTCTCTTATGAGCTCTTGGTCCCTTCATGAGCGGAGGAGCTATCATCTCTTATGAGCTCTTGGTCCCCTTCATAAGTGGACGGGCTATCGTCTCTTATGGGCTCTTGGTCTCCTTCGTAAGCGGGCGCGCGAGCCATCGTCTCTTATGAGCTCTTGGTCCTCTTCTTATTTTGGACGGGCACCGTCTCGTATGAGCTCTTGGTCCCCTTCATAAGCGGGCGCGCGAGCCATCGTCTCTTATGAGCTCTTGCCGTCCCCTTCATAAGCGGACGGGCTATCGTCTCTTATGAGCTCTTGGTCCCTTCATAAGCGGACGGGCTATCGTCTCTTATGAGCTCTTGGTCCTCTTCATAAGCGGACGGGCTATCGTCTCTTATGAGCTCTTGATCCCCTTCATAAGTGGACGGGCTATCGTCTCTTATGAGCTCTTGGTCCCCTTCATAAGCGGACGGGCTATCGTCTCTTATGAGCTCTTGGTCCCTTCATAAGCGGACGGGCTATCGTCTCTTATGAGCTCTTGGTCCCTTCATGAGCGGAGGAGCTATCATCTCTTATGAGCTCTTGGTCCCCTTCATAAGTGGACGGGCTATCGTCTCTTATGGGCTCTTGGTCCCCTTCATAAGCGGGCGCGCGAGCCATCGTCTCTTATGAGCTCTTGGTCCTCTTCTTATTTTGGACGGGCACCGTCTCGTATGAGCTCTTGGTCCCCTTCATAAGCGGGCGCGCGAGCCATCGTCTCTTATGAGCTCTTGCCGTCCCCTTCATAAGCGGACGGGCTATCGTCTCTTATGAGCTCTTGGTCCCTTCATAAGCGGACGGGCTATCGTCTCTTATGAGCTCTTGGTCCCTTCATGAGCGGACGAGCTATCATCTCTTATGAGCTCTTGGTCCCCTTCATAAGTGGACGGGCTATCGTCTCTTATCGGCTCTTGGTCCCCTTCATAAGCGGGCGCGCGAGCCATCGTCTCTTATGAGCTCTTGGTCCCCTTCACAAGTGGACGGACTATCGTATCTTATGAGCTCTTGGTCCCCTTCATAAGTGGACGGACCTTCGTCTCTTATGAGCTCTTGGTCCCCTTCATAAGTGGATGGGCTATCGTCTCTTATGAGCTCTTGGTCCCCTTCACAAGTGGACGGACTATCGTATATTATAAGCTCTTGGTCCCCTTCATAAGCGGACAGACTATCGTCTCTTATGAGCTCTTGGTCCCCTTCATAAGCGACGGGCTATCGTCTCTTATGAGCTCTTGGTCCCCTTCATGAGCGGACGAGCTATCGTCTCTTGTGAGCTCTCGGTCCTCTTCATAAACGGACGGGCTATCGTCTCTTATGAGCTCTTGGTCCCCTTCATAAGTGGACGGGCTACCGTCTCTTATGAGCTCTTGGTCCCCTTCATAAGCGGACGGGCTATCGTCTCTTATGAGCTCTTGGTCCCTTCATAAGCGGACGGGCTATCGTCTCTTATGAGCTCTTGGTCCCTTCATGAGCGGAGGAGCTATCATCTCTTATGAGCTCTTGGTCCCCTTCATAAATGGACGGGCTATCGTCTCTTATGGGCTCTTGGTCCCCTTCATAAGCGGGCGCGCGAGCCATCGTCTCTTATGAGCTCTTGGTCCTCTTCTTATTTTGGACGGGCACCGTCTCGTATGAGCTCTTGGTCCCCTTCATAAGCGGGCGCGCGAGCCATCGTCTCTTATGAGCTCTTGCCGTCCCCTTCATAAGCGGACGGGCTATCGTCTCTTATGAGCTCTTGGTCCCTTCATAAGCGGACGGGCTATCGTCTCTTATGAGCTCTTGGTCCCTTCATGAGCGGACGAGCTATTATCTCTTATGAGCTCTTGGTCCCCTTCATAAGTGGACGGGCTATCGTCTCTTATCGGCTCTTGGTCCCCTTCATAAGCGGGCGCGCGAGCCATCGTCTCTTATGAGCTCTTGGTCCCCTTCACAAGTGGACGGACTATCGTATCTTATGAGCTCTTGGTCCCCTTCATAAGTGGATGGGCTATCGTCTCTTATGAGCTCTTGGTACCCTTCACAAGTGGACGGACTATCGTATCTTATAAGATCTTGGTCCCCTTCATAAGCGGACAGGCTATCGTCTCTTATGAGCTCTTGGTCCCCTTCACAAGTGGACGGACTATCGTATCTTATAAGCTCTTGGTCCCCTTCATAAGCGGACAGGCTATCGTCTCTTTTGAGCTCTTGGTCCCTTCATAAGCGGACGGGCTATCGTCTCTTATGACCTCTTGGTCCCTTCATGAGCGGAGGAGCTATCATCTCTTATGAGCTCTTGGTCCCCTTCATAAGTGGACGGGCTATCGTCTCTTATGAGCTCTTGGTCCCCTTCATGAGCGGACGAGCTATCGTCTCTTGTGAGCTCTTGGTCCTCTTCATAAACGGACGGGCTATCGTCTCTTATGAGCTCTTGGTCCTCTTCATAAGTGGACGGGCTATCGTCTCTTATGAGCTCTTGGTCCCCTTCATAAGCGGACGGGCTATCGTCTCTTATGAGCTCTTGGTCCCTTCATAAGCGGACGGGCTATCGTCTCTTATGAGCTCTTGGTCCCTTCATGAGCGGAGGAGCTATCATCTCTTATGAGCTCTTGGTCCCCTTCATAAGTGGACGGGCTATCGTCTCTTATGGGCTCTTGGTCCCCTTCATAAGCGGGCGCGCGAGCCATCGTCTCTTATGAGCTCTTGGTCCTCTTCTTATTTTGGACGGGCACCGTCTCGTATGAGCTCTTGGTCCCCTTCATAAGCGGGCGCGCGAGCCATCGTCTCTTATGAGCTCTTGCCGTCCCCTTCATAAGCGGACGGGCTATCGTCTCTTATGAGCTCTTGGTCCCTTCATAAGCGGACGGGCTATCGTCTCTTATGAGCTCTTGGTCCCTTCATGAGCGGACGAGCTATTATCTCTTATGAGCTCTTGGTCCCCTTCATAAGTGGACGGGCTATCGTCTCTTATCGGCTCTTGGTCCCCTTCATAAGCGGGCGGGCGAGCCATCGTCTCTTATGAGCTCTTGGTCCCCTTCACAAGTGGACGGACTATCGTATCTTATGAGCTCTTGGTCCCCTTCATAAGTGGACGGACCTTCGTCTCTAATGAGCTCTTGGTCCCCTTCATAAGTGGATGGGCTATCGTCTCTTATGAGCTCTTGGTCCCCTTCACAAGTGGACGGACTATCGTATCTTATAAGATCTTGGTCCCCTTCATAAGCGGACAGGCTATCGTCTCTTATGAGCTCTTGGTCCCCTTCACAAGTGGACGGACTATCGTATCTTATAAGCTCTTGGTCCCCTTCATAAGCGGACAGGCTATCGTCTCTTTTGAGCTCTTGGTCCCTTCATAAGCGGACGGGCTATCGTCTCTTATGAGCTCTTGGTCCCTTCATGAGCGGAGGAGTTATCATCTCTTATGAGCTCTTGGTCCCCTTCATAAGTGGACGGGCTATCGTCTCTTATGGGCTCTTGGTCCCCTTCATAAGCGGGCGCGCGAGCCATCGTCTATTATGAGCTCTTGGTCCTCTTCTTATTTTGGACGGGCACCGTCTCGTATGAGCTCTTGGTCCCCTTCATAAGCGGGCGCGCGAGCCATCGTCTCTTATGAGCTCTTGCCGTCCCCTTCATAAGCGGACGGGCTATCGTCTCTTATGAGCTCTTGGTCCCTTCATAAGCGGACGGGCTATCGTCTCTTATGAGCTCTTGGTCCCTTCATGAGCGGACGAGCTATCATCTCTTATGAGCTCTTGGTCCCCTTCATAAGTGGACGGGCTATCGTCTCTTATCGGCTCTTGGTCCCCTGCATAAGCGGGCGCGCGAGCCATCGTCTCTTATGAGCTCTTGGTCCCCTTCACAAGTGGACGGACTATCGTATCTTATGAGCTCTTGGTCCCCTTCATAAGTGGACGGACCTTCGTCTCTTATGAGCTCTTGGTCCCCTTCATAAGTGGATGGGCTATCGTCTCTTATGAGCTCTTGGTCCCCTTCACAAGTGGACGGACTATCGTATATTATAAGCTCTTGGTCCCCTTCATAAGCGGACAGACTATCGTCTCTTATGAGCTCTTGGTCCCCTTCATAAGCGACGGGCTATCGTCTCTTATGAGCTCTTGGTCCCCTTCATGAGCGGACGAGCTATCGTCTCTTGTGAGCTCTTGGTCCTCTTCATAAACGGACGGGCTATCGTCTCTTATGAGCTCTTGGTCCCCTTCATAAGTGGACGGGCTATCGTCTCTTATGAGCTCTTGGTCCCCTTCATAAGCGGACGGGCTATCGTCTCTTATGAGCTCTTGGTCCCTTCATAAGCGGACGGGCTATCGTCTCTTATGAGCTCTTGGTCCCTTCATGAGCGGAGGAGCTATCATCTCTTATGAGCTCTTGGTCCCCTTCATAAGTGGACGGGCTATCGTCTCTTATGGGCTCTTGGTCCCCTTCATAAGCGGGCGCGCGAGCCATCGTCTCTTATGAGCTCTTGGTCCTCTTCTTATTTTGGACGGGCACCGTCTCGTATGAGCTCTTGGTCCCCTTCATAAGCGGGCGCGCGAGCCATCGTCTCTTATGAGCTCTTGCCGTCCCCTTCATAAGCGGACGGGCTATCGTCTCTTATGAGCTCTTGGTCCCTTCATAAGCGGACGGGCTATCGTCTCTTATGAGCTCTTGGTCCCTTCATGAGCGGACGAGCTATTATCTCTTATGAGCTCTTGGTCCCCTTCATAAGTGGTCGGGCTATCGTCTCTTATCGGCTCTTGGTCCCCTTCATAAGCGGGCGCGCGAGCCATCGTCTCTTATGAGCTCTTGGTCCCCTTCACAAGTGGACGGACTATCGTATCTTATGAGCTCTTGGTCCCCTTCATAAGTGGACGGACCTTCGTCTCTTATGAGCTCTTGGTCCCCTTCATAAGTGGATGGGCTATCGTCTCTTATGAGCTCTTGGTCCCCTTCACAAGTGGACGGACTATCGTATCTTATAAGATCTTGGTCCCCTTCATAAGCGGACAGGCTATCGTCTCTTATGAGCTCTTGGTCCCCTTCACAAGTGGACGGACTATCGTATCTTATAAGCTCTTGGTCCCCTTCATAAGCGGACAGGCTATCGTCTCTTTTGAGCTCTTGGTCCCTTCATAAGCGGACGGGCTATCGTCTCTCATGAGCTCTTGGTCCCTTCATGAGCAGAGGAGCTATCATCTCTTATGAGCTCTTGGTCCCCTTCATAAGTGGACGGGCTATCGTCTCTTATGGGCTCTTGGTCCCCTTCATAAGCGGGCGCGCGAGCCATCGTCTCTTATGAGCTCTTGGTCCTCTTCTTATTTTGGACGGGCACCGTCTCGTATGAGCTCTTGGTCCCCTTCATAAGCGGGCGCGCGAGCCATCGTCTCTTATGAGCTCTTGCCGTCCCCTTCATAAGCGGACGGGCTATCGTCTCTTATGAGCTCTTGGTCCCTTCATAAGCGGACGGGCTATCGTCTCTTATGAGCTCTTGGTCCCTTCATGAGCGGACGAGCTATCATCTCTTGGTCCCCTTCATAAGTGGACGGGCTATCGTCTCTTATCGGCTCTTGGTCCCCTTCATAAGCGGGCGCGCGAGCCATCGTCTCTTATGAGCTCTTGGTCCCTTCACAAGTGGACGGACTATCGTATCTTATGAGCTCTTGGTCCCCTTCATAAGTGGACGGACCTTCGTCTCTTATGAGCTCTTGGTCACCTTCATAAGTGGATGGGCTAGCGTCTCTTATGAGCTCTTGGTCCCCTTCACAAGTGGACGGACTATCGTATATTATAAGCTCTTGGTCCCCTTCATAAGCGGACAGACTATCGTCTCTTATGAGCTCTTGGTCCCCTTCATAAGCGACGGGCTATCGTCTCTTATGAGCTCTTGGTCCCCTTCATGAGCGGACGAGCTATCGTCTCTTGTGAGCTCTTGGTCCTCTTCATAAACGGACGGGCTATCGTCTCTTATGAGCTCTTGGTCCCCTTCATAAGTGGACGGGCTATCGTCTCTTATGAGCTCTTGGTCCCCTTCATAAGCGGACGGGCTATCGTCTCTTATGAGCTCTTGGTCCCTTCATGGGCGGAGGAGCTATCATCTCTTATGAGCTCTTGGTCCCCTTCATAAGTGGACGGGCTATCGTCTCTTATGGGCTCTTGGTCCCCTTCATAAGCGGGCGCGCGAGCCATCGTCTCTTATGAGCTCTTGCCGTCCCCTTCATAAGCGGACGGGCTATCGTCTCTTATGAGCTCTTGGTCCCTTCATAAGCGGACGGGCTATCGTCTCTTATGAGCTCTTGGTCCCTTCATGAGCGGACGAGCTATTATCTCTTATGAGCTCTTGGTCCCCTTCATAAGTGGACGGGCTATCGTCTCTTATCGGCTCTTGGTCCCCTTCATAAGCGAGCGCGCGAGCCATCGTCTCTTATGAGCTCTTGGTCCCCTTCATAAGCGGACGGGCTATCGTCTCTTATGAGCTCTTGGTCCCTTCATAAGCGGACGGGCTATCGTCTCTTATGAGCTCTTGGTCCCTTCATGAGCGGACGAGCTATCATCTCTTATGAGCTCTTGGTCCCCTTCATAAATGGACGGGCTATCGTCTCTTATGGGCTCTTGGTCCCCTTCATAAGCGGGCGCGCGAGCCATCGTCTCTTATGAGCTCTTGGTCCCTTCATGAGCGGACGATTGAGTGGGCGGTCATCCTCTGCATCTAGCGGTTTCCGCGGTGCTGGTATGCAAAAGAACCCAATGCCAAGTGGACCATCAGACTCACCACAGAGTTGTTGGCCATCTACACAGTAATACAAATAAACACAAAACTTCGACGAAAATAAATTATATGCCTTATATAGGGAATGTTTCGCAAAATCTTAAATAAACGGATGACAAAAGGTGTTATCGAAAGAATATATTCTCAGGTTTTTAAAGGGTACTAGAAATACAAAACTTTAATATGGCGAGAAAAACGTTTTAACCAGTTCGCGCCGGATGACGTATATAAACGCAAACATTTCCCCAAATTCAAACCGGATGACGCATAAACACGCCAAGTTCAAGTTCGGAAATGTATGTCAGCAGCGAGCAAGGACGGAAATGAGTGGGTGTGCTTCCCTGCACTATCAGCCTGAACCCGCTTCGGATCGAGTTTCGTTAAAAATAATCCCGCCCGTGAGCTCGGCGATGTTAAAATAATCCCGGCGCGAACTGGTTAATAATGCTGAATACTTACCAACTGCAAAAACTTCATATTTCTTTCTATTCGTTCATTAATCGTTACCCTAAAATAAAAACCAATATGCGCCGTGCCCCGCCCATAAAAGATGACGTCACGGTAAGAATAGAGCGTGGCTGTACCAGGCTAAGCCTAGTCTTGAATACAAGGCTATGCTGTATCCGCAACGTGGGATCTTCGTTTGCCACAACACTAAACGTGTACATAGCCCGCAATGCATTATTATACATACTCAGCTGGTTCTCTATAATAATGCATTGCGGGCTATATGTACACGTTGGGTGTTATGACAAACGATGATCCCACGCTGTGGATACAGTGCAGCCTTGTATTCAAGGCTAGGCTTAGCCTGGTATAGCCACGCTATATTCTTACCGTGACGTCATCTTTTGTGGGCGGGGCACGGCGCATATTGCTTTTCATTTTAGGGTCGCGATTACTAAGCAAACATAAACAAATATGAAGTTTGTGCAGTTGTTAAGTATTCAGCGTTATTAAAGGATATATTTCGCCATATTAAAGTTTTGAATTTCAGTTACCTTTTAAGAAAAAGTAAACTTGACCATTTCAATACAACACAATTACAAGGTGCACATCAATGATAATAATACGCAAATAAATTACGAAACCAATAACTTACGAGGGTTTCAAAAGGCGTCTCCTGCAGGTTGGGTGTTTGCCACTCGCTCTAAGCCAATACTGGAATATGACAATTAATATTGTCTGCCTTGACGATTTTCGTCAAGCTAGTTTTGTTTATTATATAAAACAACTCGGCTCCAACACCAGAAAGTGTGTTGGCTGAAGCACAGACTTTTTAAAGAACCAACTTGCGAAGTGGCTACCCACAGCACAGTCCTCTTTCTCTCCCAATCTCCAAACAACACTCACAATCACAAAGGATAGCCACTTGCCAATAAATCGTTGTGGTGTTGCTGTTGCGCGAAGTCTGGAGGGACTGGGCAGCACGAATAAACAACCTGTAGGAAAAGGCAATAATACTACAAAAGTATAAGTCCAAGCAAATATAATATGCGCATATCAGTTCATCCGTTAAAGAATGTTGAGTTCAAGGAGAGTTTCTTTTCAGTTTAAACTTTGATTTCCCTTTTTTCAATTTTCACTTCCCCAGTTTATTTAATTTCAAAATGTTATTTGCTTTTCCCGGACAAACCCCCATATATCGTGCTGGGTATACATGGCTCGACAAAGGAACAAATCCGTTTTACAAGGGCACTGTGCAGGTAAAGTAGAGAATTTTTAAGAAACGTGTTTTAAAACAAACACCCCAACCAAAAAATCAATGACTGACACCAAAAATACATGGAGGTGAAAATATGATAAAATAAAACTATCAAGGAATGGGTAAAAAAATAACCATTGTTCAAACGGTAAAGAAAATAAGCAAATAAACAAATATTGAAATAAAAAGGAAAAACAAAATTCGGAGGAGGCAAGACAACATAATTAATACAATAGGCCGTATTCATAAAAATAAGCAACTGCTTTTACTAGGCTTTTCTTAGCTTTTACTCAAATCTTTATACAACAAAATAAGCAAAGACTTACAAGCAAAGGCTAGATATAATTAGCAAAAGCAATTACTGATTATTTTAAACAAATGCTAGTCAAATAAGCGATGCTTGAAAGCGTATACATAAAACTGAGCTTTCATTCATAACCATTAGCATGTAGTTTTACAAGCTAATCCAGTAGAAGCTTGTAAAGTATTTGCATCGCTGCTTTGTTCGGACTCCAGAGTCCACATTTGATCTTAGAAATGGGGGGAAGGATTCGAGCGTAGAGACTAGAATCCGAACAGCAGTACCTTCTACAGTATAGGGCGGGTGGGTGGGAAAGATGTTTGAGACCTTACCTGTCCTTGGAGCAAACAAACCAAAGGCTTCTTCGCCTTATACCGTCCTCTCTCGTAGTGACCAGATTTACCAAGTGAGTGTGGATCCTCCGCCCGCAACGTCGCCGCGATGCAAATAGTAAAGTATTTGCATCGCTGCTTTGTTCGGACTCCAGAGTCCACATTTGATCTTAGAAATGGGGGGAAGGATTCTTCGCTCCGAACTTAGACTCCCAATCCATTCCCCTATGCTCTCTTCATCTACACCCAACCCTTATCTCATCCCATATCTCATCCCATATCTCATCCCATATCTCATCCCATATCTCATCCCATATCTCATCCCATAGCTCATCCCATATCTCATCCCACATCTCATCCCACATCTCATCCCACATCTCATCCCACGCCTCACCCCTAATCTTACCCGTGATTCTTCTCGGGATACACAGCATATGCCACCAATAATTTCTGCATCTATTAATTGTCTACCAGTTAAGGATCTTGAGGTGTTGTTCCCTGCCGACAGGCTCCTCTAGCCGCTTGCCGCACACCCTCAAATGAGGCCAAGCCCATGCTTTGTAGGTACCATCCTTGTTTGCACACTACCGCAAGAAGCTCAGCACCTTACATTATTCCTCAGAGAGCCGTTTCCAGCTGCCTTACCTTTTTTGCATTGTACCTTTTGCTATTGTACTCATATCTGCTGTAGCCAACCAATTCTCAATTTCGCTTTGCCACCCGATGTCGCTTCTGCACTTGGCCTGTTAGTGAAGGCACTATCCCAACAAGTTGCTTAGATGGATTATAACATCTTGACTATTCTTACAATGCATGCTGAATCCTGAGCTGCCTATAACGACCTCTCGCCCTGCCCTTCAGCAATTTATTCGAGGAAAACTGTTCTCTCACCGAGCCCATCCATCGGCGAAATTTGGCAGCTGTCCACTATACCTCCTGGTTGCTTTAAATCAAAGGACATCCTCATCCGAGTCGACCCGCGCCATCCGAATTCCCTCAAATGTGAAATGATACCTTGTACATATAAACTGGACTTGTGTGGATTTGCCTAAAGCATCCTATAATCCAACCTCAACCGAATACGAGTGTATCAATTTCACTTCCGGCTGCGCCGACTACCTCCCCTATCTCCGATCGTCTGTTTAACCAAGAAACGTCTTACTGTATACCCCGTTTATTTGCCTGCCGCTGAACATAACTCCTCATGCTGGCGTGGCCTCGTGTATGTGAACCTGTCAAAAAACAAACAAACAACAACAAAACAAACAACACAACACAACCCCCTAAAATGAGAACGTATATCCTCCGTCGCATAAACCTAAGGAAACCATTTGCCTTTCCTGCCCCGTCGTCCGTCGAGGCTCTTCTGCTATCTTTTATAAATATTTTATCATTTCGAAATTCATACTCCTGGACTCTCCGTCTGAAGCGGTTGAACCATTGTGTAGACCAAGCCAGGGAGCTGGAATAAACGTGTAGACATTTTATTTCCCTGATGTTGACGTGACATGATCTCCACGAAACTTGGACTTCCACACCTGGCTTCCATTGAACTTACTGCAGCAGAAGAGATATGACTTAAAAGAATGTGCATTGTCGCTCAAACTTCGAAATACACCGGCCACATGGGACTACGTGTATCACAATCCTTCCTGGCTATATTTTGTGGTAGACGCTCCGCTGCCAAGACCTCAAACGGTTGTTTGTATTCAACTAATCTGTAAATCACCAGTTGTGGCGTGGTATTCCTTTTATTTCCGCCTGCGATTTATTTAATTATTTCGTTATATTTTATTTGTATTTGTATTTAATTTTATTTGTTTTATATATTTTTTTTTATTTATTTTTTTGGGGGGCACGAACTGCCCTAAGCCGATTAAACCTCTTTATATTCTTCACCGATACGGATGTCCGAAAGAAGCGGCAAAAATAGTGCCATACGCCGACCAAATCACGCCAGAAGATCCCCGTATGCATCCTTCTCCGAAATGTAGTTCTCCAATTATTCGCGTTCTCAATCGTGAATAAAGTATGTTATTTTCGCATTCCCTATAGAAACATAAAATGCAGCATACATGAACTTGGGGAACACCAAGTCTCGACGGCAAAAAAGAGCAATCGAAAAAGAGTCTGAGCTATTACTTACCAGCCCTCACGGGACACAGGCAGCATCTCCGTGTTGCTTCATTTCAAACAATACTCACAATCTCCAGTATCTTTCTGGATGTCCCTTCTCCATCGCTACCTCTTCAATTAGTGCGCCAGACGAGGCCATTGTCTTGAAGAATACCCAATTGAGCTGCCGAAGTTCTAATCCCGACTTGCATCCTTCCCTCGTCCCTCGTAAGCGCGTTATCATCAAACTACACGCCCGTCGTCTTGCGTGCCGAACAAGGTCAGTGCTTGCTACTGCATTCCCTCACTTCGATGTACCAGAGTCCTTCCTGCAAAACATTCTTATGCGAAACGGTCAGCTCAGCTAACAATTGAAAATATTTTATCTACTAATGCATATCGGCACCAAAGTATGTAATTCACGATTTAAATCATTCTTGATGATTGGCCGACAGTGGCCCTTTTCTACAAAAGCAGGGCAAAACTGGACACAACATCATGGTCAAATCGTAAAAACAACGGAGAAAACAAAATTGTCGATACATAGGGACTCCATTCTCTAATTTTGTATAAATACATTTTCACGCATGCGTTTCTTCCCGATGCTATTTGCTGCCATATTTGTATAGAGATATTTATCTCCTGATAATCCGCTCTGCCTAATTTTGCGGCTTGCTCCCTTTATTTACGGTACTCATTCCAGATTATTATTATTTGTCTCATTTTCCCGAGATGTTTTATTATCTCATTCTTATAACCGGGGTTCATCTCCCCATTTGTTTGTTTTATTTCTCAAAATGTACAAAACACCGTGGACATCAAAATGTATAGAGTGGACCGCGCCCGTCAAGTACTTGTAGCGTGACGTGTACATGTACATGTTCAATTACTAGCACAGTGCAATTTAACCTTAGCGTGATTGTATAGAAGCAGGTAACTAAAACCTTAAAGTGCTCAAATGTTTCATTTAACACTCGACCATTACTAAAACCAAATGGGCATATCGTATTTTTCCCACAAGCGGAAGGCGAAAATCTAACCGGACAGCATAGCAACCAATTGATCAGACGTCAAAATAATACCCTGCGAGTTGTCGACCTTCCGGGGAGCGTGGTCTACAGAATCGGCCTATTTAGCTCAAATTTAAGGGGAATATAGAACACACAAACAAATCCCGTGCCATTATAACTGGGGCTGTTTCCCCCCATTGTCATGCATCTGTTTTATTGAGCAATCTCTACAAGCATCAAATCTTAAAAGTTTTAGATTCAATTTACCATAAATACCGTAAATCCCCGTTTCATTATTCCTTTCACCTTTCCTGACTATTATGTCGGTATTGTCTCGTTTCCGTTTTGTCTTCTATTGCAACACCTTGACTTCCCATTGCCGTCTAATATTCATAACCCTTTGCTTTGCCCCTGTTTGTGCTGCTACATCACTTTATTACATTATCCTACTCTCTGTACCGGCATATTCATTCGAATGTTGCCATTCGTGGCCGAATAACTAATACAAATATAAAGACAAAAATATATCCCTTTACCTCCCTCCTTAATTCACTGGGGCTATTTTCCTCTTTACAAATGCATATCCCAATCTGGGCCTTTCCCCACATCAATACCTGGGGCTCTCCCCACATCATCTCGGGGGTTTTCCCCCATTATGTCTACCAATCGGGTTTTCCACCTTCATTTTCCTTTTCCTTTTCCTTTTCCCGTTTCCTTTCTCAGTTTCCTTTCTCAGTTTCCTTTCTCAGTTTCCTTTCTCAGTTTCCTTTCTCAGTTTCCTTTCTCAGTTTCCTTTCCTTTCCCCTTTTCCTTTTGCCTTTTCCCCTTCCTTTCCACTTTTCCCTTCCTTGCCTTTTTCCTTGCCTTTTTCCTTGTCTTTTTCCTTGTCTTTTTCCTTGTCTTTTTCCTTGCCTTTTTCCTTGCCTTTTTCCTTGCCTTTTTCCTTGCCTTTTTCCTTGCCTTTTTCCTTGCCTTTTTCCTTGCCTTTTTCCTTGCCTTTTTCCTTGCCTTTTTCCTTGCCTTTTTCCTTGCCTTTTTCCTTGCCTTTTTCCTTGCCTTTTTCCTTGCCTTTTTCCTTGCCTTTTTCCTTGCCTTTTTCCTTGCCTTTTTCCTTGCCTTTTTCCTTGCCTTTTTCCTTGCCTTTTTCCTTGCCTTTTTCCTTGCCTTTTTCCTTGCCTTTTTCCTTGCCTTTTTCCTTGCCTTTTTCCTTGCCTTTTTCCTTGCCTTTTTCCTTGCCTTTTTCCTTGCCTTTTTCCTTGCCTTTTTCCTTGCCTTTTTCCTTGCCTTTTTCCTTGCCTTTCCATCCATCTATACCCATACATATCCTATATATCCCTATATCCATATAATATATCTATACACATCCATATACATCTATCCATATTTCTATGCATCTATATATCCATATCCATATCCATACCCATACCCATACATATACACACATATGCAAATATATACATAGGCCTACACTATACATGTACACATACCAACACGTCTGCCTATTAAATCCGTCGAGGAGTTTAGTTTGTTCCTCTCGATGATTTCCTTTGTTTGCACTATAACTTTTTCGAACGGCTCTCGTTGGTTTTGTACACGAAACTCAATCGAGGACGTCCTCGATTCTAACCATAACCCCAAATCACCTTCGTGTCGTCCACTTACACCTAAACAAACGCGTGTATACATGGACCATTTAGGTCGACAGACCTTTCTAAGTTTTAGTTCAGAGAGATTTTCCTCAGCCCACGAACCTCCCATGGAGTGTCTTCATAACGTAATATACGAAACAAATTGATGGACCTCCTATTATCCCTCTTTTGTTCGTGCTTTAAATGATTCGGAAGGCCCCTTTTCGAAATAGGGGACCCTATAGCCCTCTAATGTTATACGTCCCCTATTTCAATCAAAAACGAACTCACGCATGACTACACACCCCATAATGCATAAACGCCTCCCGCCGTGTAAACGGGGTTTTCCCCTAGCACATGTAGCGCCCTGTAGCCAGGGATTTCCCTACCACTCCATAGCGGCTCAGACTCGTCACTATAAAGTACCTTGTATTGCCGCCTTCATAGTAAAGTTAGAGCTCAGTCTAAACCTAGCCCACCAATTGACATTCCAGCTGACCAGATCGACTGAAAGTACATAAATCCTGAGTTATAGAGAGAATAGATCAAATTCAGAGGGCGCGCCCCTCTGCAACGGCCCTGCGCCATCGCGCGCATGTTACATTCTGAGCGCTTTCTATCGACAGTTTACATGTATACATTATATTCTTGGCACTCGTGGGTTCCTGATGTAAAGTGGTTTTATGATCAACACTTGACCTTAAACCTTTAATAATAAAAAATGAACTACTTCGTTCACACTGGACCCCATTATTTATGTAAATGCTTATCACCGGTAACCTTCGTTTTCAATTTTGTTTAGCTAAAACCAACTCAATTTAGTACTTTACAAAATTTAATTTATAAAAGTGTTATGCCGCAATATAATCCTTTTATTAAGATGATTTGAAAATCCATTTTCTGTTTTGGACCCAAACACACCGCGGTGGCAACTTTCGTAAAGGTAACTCACGCTACATTTTGCCTAGCAAAGGTTCAACAGCCAGAAAATAGGTAATCGAAATAAATATTTGTTATAGAAGATGAATAGTTTTCCCGAAGACTTCCTTTTAGCAAAAAACATCTGTATGCGGGGCCTGCCTTTGTTTTCTCCAAGCATTACAAAACTATTTTCCATAGGCGCAGCACGTACTCGAACGAATGATCTAAAATCCTTTTCGATTGTGACGCTCAGTTGTCAATTGCTGCGATGCTCGCGTTTATTAGACAGCATAAATTGTCTACTTTCAGTCATACTCTTCTAAGGATTTTACCACAATGTGATATAAATCGCCCGACACCGAAAATTGGCTGACATGCACATACAATTTGTGAATAGGAAATCGTTCCCACAACATAGGTTCACCCGCCGGGCTACACCCCCATAGATTTCGCGGATACTTGGTTAATCATTTTGCCGATCAGACATTCTCCCAGCCGAGCATAATTTTCACAGGCATCACGTTTACAGATTTATTTGTGAACCAAGCGTTACATTCCTTATTATAATTTTAAGGCATTTGCCAACTATAGGCCTTTCCCAGACACCGTTTTACAGGTAGTATTTGCAAACCTCGGGGCCCGACCCCGCCAAGAAACTATGCTTGAGCCTGACCTGTACCTTCTGTTGCTCATTGTTACACTCTGCCAAGACTATAGTCATCTAGAGCAACCAAATCCTGCAAGTGGAACCACAACTGAAAATAAATTGATATAATCTGTTTAGGCCTATACAGTTGCGTTTACTGTACATTTTCCCATCGTATAAATGTACATGCCCACTGCCCTTTCCACCAACACTACCTAGGACACTCCACCCTTGCGTCCAATCCCCGACCAACATCCACCTCTTGGCCAAAACCAACGCACAGACCATCGTCCAAATGTTCCAAATACACTTTCCCATACCAATCAAGGTCTGATCGCCTGGGCTGTGCCAAACATAAAACAATTTCAGGGGCTAACTATAAATGCTCCTTTTTAGGCCTATATTCACTCTGAAACCTTGGGGGACCCAGGGCAAAGCTTGACCCCTCTATCGCTCCAAGGACCTCCTCCATCTTGTTAGTGCCTCTGATGATGAAGCTTCTGTTTCACTATGACCCCTGCCACACCATAGCCGTCACATGTCCTGTGCATAATGGGATTAAATCAAAAGGAAACGTGAGATACATAAACGGTGCTGCATCCGTCAAATCACAGAGGGATAAATCCATCTATATAACCTTGTTAGGCCTACCGCTTACTACCAGCACTTACAGTTACACGTATGTTTATGGCGTATTGCCACTGCAGTCACCAGTGATAATATTTTAACTCCGAAAAGGTCTGACATGTCCTTTTATAGGACTACAAGTTTCTCTCACAACTCGATCTGAATTTAGACAAAGTCTGGAAAAACAACCCCACATCTGGTACTCACTTGGCTATACCTACGGACTCACCTGTCGCATCTGATATGAAACATCCCCTAGTGCCCATGGTGATTCACTAACCTAATTGCATAAGCTGGCGCTACAGTGGTCTAAGAGCTATAAAATTTATTTGATATAGGCCTTTCCACAGCTATTCTCTGAAAATCTACCTAAAAGTTTACCAAATTAATTATTTCGATCAGCCCGATTGGGGATTAAATTTTCTTTTTGTTTATGCACAATTGTCACGAAGATGAACGTAAATCATATTTTGTAAAGAACAAATTAATAACTGTGAAACAAACTAAGGATAACAACCATTTGACCCTATACTCATAACCCGGAAGGGTTTACTGAGACTGCTGGCTTAAACTGCCATAGGCCTTACTTCCTTAAATCTCAGATTTTTTAGGAACGCCGAACATGCGCAGCCTAGCCGTACCATACTGCGCGAAAGCTACAACAAATTCAATCACGGCGACGCTAAGGGAATACAAATAAAATGTACATGAGTGTGCTTTGCATTTTGAAAGCCACCTTACATCCTCTTCGTTTTAGACCATCCTTACATTAGGCATATTATCATACTCTGATAACTGGACCGGTATTTTGCATTACTAATGAGTGCCACTATTATGAACCATGATAAAACCCGGTCCGATACAGGCCTACTGATAATAAATAAATAAATTATCCATATCCACATACCTTTTGACAATACCCACGCCTTCATGAAAATCCCGCAGGAATGCGATGCCACCTTCGTGCCGCGCCGTGCATGCTTGAGCGCGTGCTAAAGCACAATAGCTTTGTACAATAGCTTTGTACAATACAAAGACTGCGTACCCTACTCAATGTGCCACGCCCGTTGCACTGATGACCCTGTCACTGCACCAACGTACGTACACGCATAGAGGAATTCCTACATAACATGGTATATGTGAAAACACACAAAATGGTATTAAAAGAACGAATTTCGAACTTGCTAAAATTCTTATTACGACACTTTCGCAGCCTAATAACCATTATAAAATTTCACATTGACAAAATGACCTGGCTGCCCTATAAAATTGTACCTCCTTACCAGTGCCATATTGGACCACCGGCAAGAATTTAGATATCTCCTACCTCGTTTCCTAAAACGAACACCAATCCAGGCTCTATACCTCCATCAGAATCGCAAACCTGGCCCAATTTCCAACCATTTAGAATCGAGCTCTTCCTTTCCGGCACCCGTTATGGCAATCCGACTTAATAATTGACTGGTCAACCAGCCGATTTATGGGTGGGCACCCAAAACTCCAGCGCAAGCAATAATACGTCATGCTCGTAGTGCAAAGATTTACCAAGTGAGTGTGGATCCTCCGCCCGCAACGTCGCCGCGATGCAAATAGTTTCTTTATTGCTAGTACTGTCACATTGAACCGCAGTTGCCATTCTGTATTCCTGTATAAGAACAAGTTAAGGTTTATAAAGCCAGGATAAATCGGGATGATTATCAATCCTACCACGTACCAAACTCTGTTTTGATTTAATAAGGAGAATATTGAATAGCTGAATGCCAGCAGAAATTAAGCATAACATCTTGCTGATGTTCGGATTTTAATTGCCTCTTAAAATGATGTAGAGATCTTGCTTCCATAGACTAAGGACAATCTTCCCATTTCCAGTTTAATTTGCATCGGTTTTCTATACTAAACTGTGATTCCATGTTGGCTATTTTCTTTGATATTTGTTTCTCGTCCATTGTTTTACACATGTTGTTAGCAATGGTGCTTTGGCCTTTTTAAGTGCGCTTGGTTTCATCTCCTCAATGCCAGGTAATTGGCTCTCATAAGGACTCGATGGTCCTTGATGATGGACACTAATACAACAGCGAGTGTTTGCTCACTATTGGTCTCAGTGTTGTCAGATTCAAAGGTAGCCATGTTTGCAAACTAAATCGTGATGTCATAACAGCATGTATAGGCCTATACACACTCCTAGACATAATAAGTAATTGCTAATGTTATGCAAGTAAGCATTTGCTAGAAATGGCAAGCAACAGGTGTTAGTCATAGCAAAAGGTTATAGATTTTTTATCAATTACATGAGCTAGACCTTTTACTTGTTGAGCAATTGCTTTTGCTTAAACTTGTTGCTACCTAGCAATTGCTACGTTTTATGAATACGGGCTAATGGGGAAGAAACTACGGTACGCAACATGAGATGGGAAAAAAGAGAAAAAGACTGCAGACACCGTTTTTGGTGGTGGTGGGTGGGGGGTGGGGTGTCCCCCTTTACCATATATCGTGTCTCCCTCTACCATATATCGATCTGGATTTACATGGCTCATCAAACGGTCAAAAAAACAAATTCGTTTTCCAGGGAGCCCTGTGCCAGTAAAGTAAAGAATTTCAAAAAAAAGTTTGCAAACGCAAAAGCACCAAATAACAAACAAACAAGGCAATGATTGACACACAAAACTACATGGAGGAAAAAAATATGATTAAATAAAACCATGATAAGGAATGACAAAATAAAGACAATAACAAATGGTAAACAACGGTTAAGTAAACAACGGTTAAGAAAATAAGCGAATCAAAAAATATTAAAATATAAGGAAACAAGAATTATGGAGGAGACAAGACAACGTAATTAAGACTATGGGAAAAAGAAACTACGGTACGCCACAGTAGATGAGATATTTGTTTGTAAGCAGATTTGAAGCGGCCGATAGACGACTTTGTTCGGCTGTGGTTAGGCTGTTCCAAAAACGAAGACCATGAAAACGAAGAGTGTAAGGATCATAGGCCTACATATTAATTTGTTGTAATTCACCAACATGCACTATGACCTAGCTTCTATTTAGACTGTGGTATGGCGCGCGTGTCCTTGTCATTTGACTCTCTGAACACCCACAGCGTTAACTTACACTGTAAAGCGCAGTACTAGTCTCTTTAGGCCAAATAAAAAAAAAACATGTTTAGCGTCACCGCCCGCTTCCTTTTTGGGGGCCGCCTCCTTTTTTCTTTTTTTTTTCTTTTTTAAAAAAATGATAAATTTGACCATTTTGGAAAAAAAAAAAAAAAAAAAAAAAAACAAAAAAAACCATTTTTAAAGATAATAACATTTTAAGATCGTATTTTAGACTTTAGCATCACTGTGTACATGCTCTGGAAATATATTTTGTCTAATAGGAAGGCTAGGGTGTGACGTGTAGTCGTGTACGGTGCATACTTGATGGACCCACATGAATTTTGATTTTTAATCGTGGGTGAACCGTGTGTCGGGCGGCCATTTTGAAAAAAAAAAAAAAAAAAAAAAGGGCCTCCTCCTTCCTTTTTTGAAAAAGGCATGACGCTAAACATGTTTTTTTTTTTATTTGGCCTTAGTGAGGTGTGTGGCTCTGAAAAGAAATATAAGTAAAAGGCAATTATGATCCCTTGGTTGTGAACGGGTGCAGAGTCTATAGTGGCCCTCTTCTGTATGACAATGAGAAAATGTAGTCATTTAGTAGTAGACATCGTGCACATACAATTAGGGTAGTACACCCATAACCCGAGTAACACCGCGTTGAGGCCGGTTCATACTTCATGCGAATGCGATGCAAATTTTAATCGTGCGAATTCTTACACTGGGCCGATCCGAGGGTCTTCGGTTTGGTTTCTTGATATCATGTGTAGAAAATCCTAACATAAATCTGACCAGTGACCCACCCACCTTTGCCAAACGTTTGTTGTGCAACCGAATCCTCTGCATGGAGACCCACCTTTTTTCCCATGATTTTTTTCTAGTGCAGACTTCGAGATCCAGACCCACCCCTACCTCGCGGGAGGTCAGGGGTCAGTTAATGTTGAGGTCATTACTACAAGACCTACCCCTAGTAGCTCGCAAGAAAGAAAAAATAGCATTGAGAGGTCAATGCTTCCAGACCACCCCTCCGGCCCTCAGGCGTGTTCATTTTCCCATTCTAGTCATTTTCACAGGAAGTTTATGAATGGTTGCGTAATGGAAGATCCCGATCTGAAGCCTCCATCACTTCAGCATTAGTGAGCATGCATGAATTGAGCCAATAAATTGCCACATGAATCGACATAAATAATAGAACAAATTATGAAATCTCTTACGTACAGATGTCCAGTTAATTTCCAATCCACAGTCGGGAAATCGTATTGTCGCCATTTAACATGTTTGTATTGGAAAAGTCGCTCTATGAGGAGCGTAATCACTTATTTGTCACAACAAGTTTTTATAAATCAGTTTTTGATAGCCTCTGCAGTTAATCATTATGTTGTGTGTCCTTGATAGTCTAGATTAGATCGACCATCGACTGACAACTATTTTGTTTCGGAAAACCATCTTCGGCGAAATTTGTTTCTTGCATAATCGTAATTCGGTGCTATTATCATCACGTACAATCAGTGCTGAAAAATTTAGTGCGTGTTTCAGTATTTCAATTATTGTATCGTCTGTTAAGTTGACGTTCTAATAGGAAGGTCGTGAATTTATTACCGATGGAACGAATCATCAAGACCATGGATCAGATAAGCGAGACCGTTTGAACATTATGTAACGAAACAGAGACATTATCACCAAAGTGACGTACCTTTTCTGGTTTTCACCTAGATCTCATCTAGGATGATCGAAAATGATATTGCTATTTGTCGATATTTGTGATAATAGAGTTTAGTTTTCGTCTTTGAACAGTTGACTAAAACAAGATCTTGTTTGTCCATTGAATTCTGATCATTCTTCGTGGCTTCATACCAGATTCCACTTGCTCTAATTATTTAGAGCATCTAAAAAGCTGCTTGGGCATAGTAATGACGTCCTCTTTCCACCTTTTAAAGATAAAATGACCCTTGCTAATGATATGGGTAGCTTTTTTGTAAAGAAAATATCTAATATTCATGCTAAACTTGATGACTTAACCTCTGTTGGCAGAACGTTCTCTTTTACATCTGAAACATTGTCCAGTGGTATCTTGTTTGATAGTTTCATACCATTAACAGAGTCACAGGTAAAACAGCTTGTTGTCAATTCTTCTAAGGGATCATGCGCTCTGGATCCTATGCCTACTAACCTTGTGGGTGAGTGCCTTGATGTTTTGCTTCCAGTACTTACCAAAATTATAAACTCATCTTTAGTATCTGGCACATTTCCTACTGACTGGAAAGAAGCTTTAATTTGCCCTTTATTAAAAAAAACCAATCTCGATATGAAATTAGAAAACTACCGGCCAATCAGTAATTTACAATTTATTTCTAAATTAACTGAGAGGGCCGTTTGTGACCAACTTTATTGTCACATGTCAAAACATTCCATGTTTCCGGTTTTCCAATCATCTTACCGGAAGCATCACAGTACAGAGACGGCGCTTATAAAGGTTAAAAATGATTTACTGATGAGGATGAATTCCCAACATGTTATTCTGCTTATTCTTTTAGACCTGAGTGCAGCATTCGATACTGTTGATCACGTCATTTTATTGAAGCGTCTGCAGTCTAAATTTGGAGTCACTGGCAAGGCCCTCGATTGGTTTTCGTCTTATTTGTCAGATAGAAGCCAACGCGTATCCATTCAAGGTACCTTATCAGACAAGTTTAATATCAACTGTGGTGTTCCTCAGGGATCCTGCTTAGGACCATTTTTATTCATTGTCTACGCCTCTAAATTGTTTGACATCATTGAGCATCATCTGCCTGATGTTCATTGTTATGCCGATGACACTCAGCTGTATCTATCTTTTAGACCTGACGATATATCTTGTCAAGCTGCTGTAACTGTAATGGAAAATTGCATCAGGGACATCAGGCAATGGATGTTGCATGACCGGCTTTTAATTAATGACGCTAAGTAAGAGTGAATTTTTGATCATCGGATCAAAGCAGCAGTTAAAGAAAATTAATATTTCTGATATCATGATAGGCGATGTTAAAGTTTTCCCTACAACATGTGTTCGTAATTTGGGGTCATGGTTTGATTCTGAACTTACAATGAATACCCACATCAATAAAGCTTGCTCTGCAGCCTTTTTCCATCTTCATAACACCAAACGAATTAGTCAATTCCTGACGCAAGACTCTCTTGTAAAACTAATTCATGCATTTGTGACCAGTCGTCTTGATTATTGTAATAGCCTTTTGTATGGTCTGCCAAAGTCACAGCTACATGTAGCTAAACTGCAAAGGGTTCAAAATGCTGCAGCCAGAATTGTTACTAACACACCCCGGTTTGAACACATTACACCTATAATTCGTCAATTACATTGGCTGCCTGTTTCGTACAGGATTAATTTTAAAATTCTTTTGTTGACCTTCAAAGCTCTTCATGGTCTTTCTCCAAAGTACTTACAGGATCTTGTTTCCATCTGGAAAGTATCTTCATATCAACTTAGGTCAGGGAATAATGGTATTTTCTTAGATTATCCCTCTGGTAAAATGTTGACTACATTTGGTGACAGGGCTTTTTCTGTGGCAGCCCCTAAGCTTTGGAATGCGCTACCGTTTCATATACGTAGCGAACAGAAACTCACCTCTTTTAAATGTAACATAAAAACCCATCTTTTTAAAGCCGCTTTTTAGTGTGTTTTTGGTGTTGTTCTTTTGTGTCTTTTGTTTGTCTTTCTTCTATGGTCGCCTTGCCAGTTTGTTTTTAGTATAGATAGGGTTTGAGGCGTCTGTCTCCTGAAAAGATCAAGACATTACCGATGCCAGCAGGGATAGGCCTATGTAATAAGTAACTATTAGTTCTCTGTTGGCGGGACAGACCCATCCCCATACTTTTGTTTGGGCACTGGCCTGGTGATCAGTCTTTTTTCTTTGTCTTTTTCTTCCATTCTGTGCTTTTTAACATGTGTTCTGCGCCTTTGATCATTTTGTATGTAAGGGGCGCAATATAAATTTTAAATATTATTATTATTATTATTATTCGAATTCGACCAGATGGGAAGAAACGGGACCCGCTGGGGAGCAGCGCGAACGTTAGGGCTTCATGATTCAGGCAGGCACTTCCCATAGTTCGCATATTATATATACCAACTCGATACAGTTTTGATAACTAACGCTGCAAATCGGCATTATTGGGCATTGTGGTACAAAAATGACGGAAAGTCAAATTCGATCAACTTGATTTTCGATAATTTGGATGATTTGAAGCCTTCTCCAGCTATGGGTCGGAATTCGTCATCTGCAATCAACTGCAAGCGTCTGAAAGCTTCCATATAGATGGTGGGAAATTCGTAGTTGAACCCAGGTAAGCTGTGAACTGTGTGAATATTATGTGTTTGTGAAACTTCGTGAGGAGACTTTGTCCCAGTTTGTAGTTTGTGGCAAACTTTGTGGGAGTTTTCCATGTCAAAAATTACTATTTATCGAGCATTTGATAAAAGACCCACCTTTCTGATGTTGCGAGAAAAAAAATCCGTCAAAATTGAGGCTTGGACCTACCTTTTGTGGCATGGAGCTCGGACCCACCTCTATTTTTCAGAATTGTTTCCTGAAAAAAAGTGTGTCAGCGACCTGGTTAGACCCACCCCACCCCCACATGACATCAAACAAATAAAAATTCCGAAGACCCCTGACTGGGCGCGAATAATTCGCAGCGCGATGTGACGAATTAATTCGTGGCGAAAATGGCGTTCATACTTTTTGCGAATCGTTTGATGCAAAGTCAACCATCTTTCAGTGTTTACAAGAAATGTTTAGGCCTATGAGAAACTTCTACGAAGTTAAATGTTATTGTTTCAGTGTGATGGAAGTGAAGAACAAAATTGTCAGTAATGAATGAACAACCACTATTAAATGCATGAAATGTTCGTGCAAAGATATTGCGCTGATCATTATTTTGTCGTCTGCTACGCGTACTTAAACTTTTGCTTTGCGTCTTCGGCTTCGGTTCGCCTGCGACTTCGGAATCACCAAGAAGTAAATATAAATGAAGAGAATAGAAATATCCAAACTTTGTATTTGTTCATATCAACTGACTGATTGAATTTCTGAAGCACAACAGGCATCAGAATGTGGCTGGAGTTCTCGCAGTAGCCTAAAATCCCCTTAATCCTAAGACGAAGAATATTCTGAATCCAGAAATTCGAAAAGGCCCTAAAAGTGCGCCCTCATGTAGTACGGTCACGGTCATAATGGAGATCAATGGTCACGGTAGATAAAAATTAATACATGTACTGCGATTTGATTGGTTGTTGGCTTTGCGAATGTTCCCTAGAGTTGAACATTGCTCAACTGGGGCGAAACTGCCTGCGAAGCGAAACATTTTCGCATCCGGGGCGATATTTCTCTCCGAAGTACGCAGCGAAGCATTTGCGAACAGGATGATGACGTAAAATTCGCTTCGCACACGCATTCGCACATACATTCCCACCAATCAGCACGTACCATTGTTTTTCCGCCAGTCCCTGTATGTTTAATTCCCTCGCATCTGGGACACTCTTCCGCAAGAAGTTTCTGCTAACATTCTTCATACAGTAGCTTGGGCACTTTTATTCAAAACCTGGGATGATTCGACTTCGGGCATAATTAACTTCGTCCACATATGTTTTCCCCAAGTGGTATTTTGTAAATACCAGTCACGTAATTGCTATCCGTACTCTAAGGATATTATCATTGTTTTAAAGAAAAATAACCAACAACTTGATCACTGTAAGTTTAACTGTAACTGTCGTTAACTGATAGCATTATGGGAGAGCCACCAGATAGTGATATTAGGTTCGCTTTTTGGCAATCCTTCAGGGATGTTATCAGTCTCGTCCTGTACTCTATGTATTGTATTTTGTTACTTATGCATTGTATTTTGTCATGTTCTTGTTCACCTGAGAAATAATAAATGAAAAAGTATGAACCGGCCTTTACGCAGTTCGGCAGTTGTGCTTCAACAAGACAGTATAGGTAGGTGTGAAAAAAAAGCTTCGTCTCCGTTTATGCTTCGTTCATGCAGTAATTCGTTAATGGTAATGGAGCCACATAGAGCCTAAGCTTGGGCTTAGAAAACGGCCAGAGTCAGAACGCTGGGCGTGCTGTCTCTTGGGGGCGCTCCGTGTTGCATGTCGACTTTGTGTACGTGTACTTCCGTGTTGCTTCGAGGACCGAGGACCAGTCACAAAAAGTGAGCAAATATATTATTATTGGTCAATTGGAAAGAATTGTGCAACCTGACGCTGTTTTTTTCCAAAATGGCCGCCCGACACATCTTAATTCGAGTCATGCAGTAAACGAGTCATGAAATCTTCCAATTTAAAATTAAGACATGGTTCACCCACGATTAGAAATTAAAATTCATGTGGGTCGATCAAGTATGCACTGTACACGACTACACGTCACACCCTAGCCTTCCTATTAGAAAAAAATATAGTTCCAGAGCATGTACACAGTGATGCTAAAGTCTAAAAATAAAAATACGATCTTAAAATGTTATTATCTTTAAAAAAAAATCAGATTTATCATTTTTTTCAAAAAGAAAAAAAAAAGAAAAAAGGAGGCGGCCCCCAAAAAGGAAGCGGGCGGTGACGCTAAACATGTTTGTTTTTTATTTGGCCTTAGAGATATGTTTTTGTGTATAAAAAACAAATTCCATTTAAAATATGATTTTCACAAAAGGAATGTAATCGTGTGTATCACAGTGGTGCTAATACGTGGAGGAATAATAAGAAGGTGGCTATACAAAGTGTGTTGTCAGTGCTGTGCGTGTTATTGTCAGGAGGACCGCAACCAATCATGCAAAAATGTGAAGAAAAAATAAAAAGTGATAGTTTAAAGAGGATGTGCAGTATTGGTAAGAGCGTGATTTTGCACTTCTGTCAAATTCACATCATATCTAGAGGCTCAAGCTCTGGCTGTCGATAACAGTATTATTAAATACATGAACACATTCTTTTTCTTTTTCCCAGACAAAACAAAATGGCGACCGGACCTGTGATAAGTTTAGCTCTGGAGACGATTAGCAGACAGCATCTGGAGTGCTGTATATGTCACGAGAGATACGAACGCCCTAGGATACTAGAATGCCTCCACAGTTTCTGTGAGCAATGTCTGCTAAAATACCACAGCACGAAGCACCAGGGCTGTACGGAGATTCTTTGCCCCGTGTGTCGACAGGAGACAAAGCTTCCAGAGGCGGGGGTGCAGGGTCTGAAAACCAACTTTCATCTAATCGGTTTGGTTGAGGAGATTGAACTTCAGGAGAAGGTAGTGAGCTTGGGTGATGCTGGTATTTTGTGTGGTATTTGTGAGGAAGCCAATGAGGCAACACATAGATGTCTGGATTGCGACCAGAATGTGTGCTCGGCCTGTAGTAAAATGCATCTTCAATTTGCTGTCTCATCAAACCACAAGGTGACTCCACTGAAGGGCATTCTTGAGGGGAAGGTTACACTGACAGCGAAACCTCAGAAACGACATCCAAAAAAATGTCCGATCCACGAGGGCGAAGCAGCAAGGTTCTTTTGCACGACATGTGATGTGTTGATTTGCTGAGATTGTACCGTCGTTGACCACTGTAAGCCAGAACACGCGTACATTGACATGAATCTGGCTTCATCAACGTACAAGCAATCGTTGGCTGTTCTGTTTTCTCCACTTGAAAATTCAATGAAGGAAATCGAAAAATCACGAGAAAAAGTCTCAAGACTGAAAACAAATTTAAATCTCACAATTAAGAAGGTCAAGAAAGAAGTGCAAAACAGAGCAGCTAAGATACGAGCAGAGATCACGGCCCAAGAAAATCGCATCCTTGACGACATCAAAAACATTCAGTCGGATCGTGAGCAGAAACTGGAAGATTGTGAGAAAACCGCGAGCTTGGCTGTGGAGAGGTTTCAGTTTTCACTAGATACAGCTAGAGAGATGACAAGGACTGCATCGGATAGTGACTTCCTGTCACTCTATCCTACAATCAGCAAAGACTTGAAACTGTTGGCCGGTCAGGCTATTCCTAGAGTTGATGACAGGCTGGCATTTCTGAAGTTCAAGCAGAGTGAGGGTGTTGGTGACATCAATCTGGGTGAGGTGGTGATGGAAGGCAAGTGGGAGGTGTGTGGGGAGTTTGGTAGACAGGGAAGCGGTCCAGGCGAGTTCAATCTGGCTTGGGGCATTGCTGCTCGTCAACCTGATGAGATTGCAGTGGCTGACTACAGCAACAAACGAGTTGTGATCTGCAGCATTGATGGCAACCAGAAAAGCACAATCCCGGTGGGAGGAGGTGAGGTAAAATTACATGCCATCTGCGAAATGATGCACTTTAAAAATTGTCCTTCGCTCTTCACTAGTATTGTAATATTCTTTGTTTTTTATTTTTTACAAATAAAGTTTTAAAAAAAGTAAATAAAACTCTATTAAAACTGTAAATTTGAAACAGAATACTAATCTATTGAAGAAGTTAATATTCATGACATGGGAATGTTTTTCAATCTCAATGTATATTCCATGTAAACAAAATGTCAAAGTCCAAGAAAAAACATCTTATAATTACTGTGAAGTTGATGAAAGAAATATTTTTGCGTAAACATCAGTATTTGCGGGTTTACACTTCAAAACCTGTGTTTACCAAGTAAACTGACTTGTTTGGCTAACATTTAACATGTTTAGCAGCTAAAAACCTGTGTCCAATTCCTAATGTCTAAACACTATCCATTCCATCCTCATGCTAAACATGTTTAGCATGTAAACATATTTACAAACTTATTGCAATAAAGTGTTTAGAAAAGTGTTTACTCGCTAAACAGTTTTTGCAGTGTATGTTTATCATTCTTATCACTCGGCATGGAAGACTTCTTTTTTTAATTCTGTATCGCCCATTATTCACACAGAAAGATAAATCACGATGAAGCATTTTATGCCCCACAATCTGAGGCAAAACACTAAACATAACAAGATCATGCAAGATGAATTATAAGATGCTGTGATTTCTCAAGCATGTACACCTAGTCGTGAACCACATAACGATCGAGGATCCCCCATTGTGTTTTCCTTTTGTGACACTGAGAAAATCACGATCTACAGGATGGTGTACGTTCAGTGCCTGTTCATTTAATGGTGTTAACACGCAAAAAACCTGAAAAGATACAAAATACGATTTCCATATAAATAGATGTACACTGTACTATGCTTTGGAAAATACCAAGTGAGCAAAGAACAATATATAAAAGAAATATAAAAAGGGAAATGTCTTGCACACGAATCACACAATTTACTCTAACTGTAAAGTTGTCATTGTCCTTAAAAGAAAATACAAGGCATGTAAATGCTTTAACTTGCATAGTCAAGAAAAGAAATAACTAAGTAAAAGTGCAATGACCTCTGTTGCTATGGTATTGACAAATCAAAGACTTAAATCAGTCCGCTCATCCTTATAACATAATGATCAAATAAAACTAAAGAATATATCAAAACATAGTAAAGAAAAAGGTAAATCTAATATGTTATGATAATAATGAAGAATGAAGTAATGATGATAATCAATAAACAAATTAATGAAACTACATGTATATGCTGTATCACTAATAAATATAATCAGACCCTAAAGGACTAGTGGGCCAGTCTAGTAAGATAACTGCCAACACATGATAAACAATAAAGCTAGTCCATGCCAGGGCAATAAAACTCATGGTCAACTTCCTGACCTGCTATACTGGGGTATAGGCCACTTCTAAGAAACTGTGTGCACCTCATTAAATATGCAGCAACTTAAGGGAATAAGGGTTACACAGGGGCTATACTACAGTGCACTATGGAGAGTTTGTACAGGACAAAGAAACTATGAATTTATACTCTAAAACTAGGAATCTAAGAGTGTAAATATAAAAGTGGTAAATTACTAGAAAAGGCATAAATACAGTAGAACTGGGAAAACTATCCTTTACCTATTTTTAGGGGATTAACTATAACTTGAACTAAAAGATAAAGTGAATACATGTACTAGTAATAGTATAAATCAAAGTAAGGTAAACTCAATTTCCCAAGTTCACGAAATGGAAAAATCTCTAATTCTAAGCAAGAAAAGGAATGATCTGCTTGAACATTTTCTATAACACAATCTGCAGAGACTTGAGACAAAACTATAGTAAGTACAATGTATAAGGAATTCTCTACTATCGCTGTTGAATTAACAACTAGTAAAAAATCAAAGTAACTTTCTTAACATAAAGAATCTGAGGAAAGTAGAATAACTTCTTAATACAATATGAATATAATATAACAAAATACACTTACCCCAGCCAAGTTACTCTGTAGCCCTAATGAGGCGATGGCCTTAACTTTGGGACTGCTCTGCAAAGTGCATGCATGTGTTGTCCATCTCAATGCTGATGGGTGAATGACCCCATTACTCGGACACTCTCGATAGAAGTGACATTTAATTGATTGTACACGAACCATCGGTACCGATGGTTCGTGTACAAACCAGAATGGGCCAATAACGACACAGCGCCCATAGTTTGTGCGCTGACAGATAGAGCCAATAAGAGAGCACACAATCACCCACGATCCCTGACTATTGCAGCGCTTAACCTCGAGAATTACGCAACTTTATCTAAACAGCAGATGGCGTATACGACTGCAGAGTTTGCGAGCGCTGTGAGCGCGCTGTTTAGTAATTCACCAACATGCACTGACCTTCTATCTAGCTTCTACATGTATTTAGGCTGTGGGTTGGCGTGCATGTCCTTGTAACTTGACTCTCTGAATACCAACAGCGTTAACTTGCACTGTAAAGCGCAGTACCTATGGGTTGTAGTTTATGTACAAAATATGAATTGAACGGCAAACTAAACAAATGATGTTCTAAACGTTATGCTGTCCTTTCCTTTCTGGCAAGAGAATGTCGGTGCTTTACCACATCAATAATACAACTTTTATTATGAATTTATATATGAATATATGATGCCAGAGGGACATGAAGACAAAATGAGTGACGAAGATAATGAGGTTGACCATGACATATACTAGATCATAATGTGCAAAATGAAGACAATGATGAGGTAGAAATAAACGAAGCTAAAGCTAGTCACTTTGAGCAAAAGGGGCAAAATTACGCCGGGAGGCGTACCGTCCGGCGTGACATTAAGACTGAGAGCTAGAGAGCGATAATTAGCCAGCTCTCGAGAACATGGGCGGACAAAAGCTCATATGAAAACGGGTCTAAAATCGCTAATATTGCAACAACAGTGCACAGCGGAGATAAAGGAAGATTTTTGTTTGGCTTTGGCAATGGGCATCACATAAAATACACAGTAGTGGCCGTAAACCCACCATGGAACGGCAAACTTTGCACTGATGATGTCATAAATATTTTTAAAAAACATTTCAGTAAAATCGACTGGAAGTCAAATTAGCTTATACAAAGAACTGTTAAATGTTCACGTTTCTGTATGTCAGCTGAACAAAATTCTGCAGATGACAGACACTGATGAAGTTTTCTCCGAGTGCCAAAAGTGAAGTCATAACATTCTGCAAATTTGCGCTCGCACCCCTCTTTTGCGTTATCGCACCCCTTTTTCTCCGAGTGCCAACAGTGAAGTCAAAATATACTGCAAATTTGCGTTCGCACCCCTCTTTTGCTTTATCGCACCCCTTTTTCTCCGAGTGCCAAGAGTGCATGAAGTCAAAACATAATGCAAATTTGCGCCCACACCCCTCTTTTGCTTTCTCGCACCCCTTTTTCCCTGAGTGCCAACGGTGAAAACAAAACATACTGCACATTTGCGCTCGCACCCCTCTTTTGCATTCTCGCACCCATTTTTGCTCTTGCCAACAGTGAAGTCATAACATACTGCACATTTGCGCCCGCACCCCTCTTTTGCTTTATTATCGCACCCCTTTTTCTCCGAGTACCAAGAGTGAAGTCATCATAACATACTGCACATTTGCGCCCGCACCCCTCTTTTGCATTCTCGCACCCCTTTTTGCTCTTGCCAACAGTGAAGTCATAACATACTGCACATTTGCGCCCGCACCCCTCTTTTGTTTTCTCGCACCCCTTTTTGCTCTTGCCAACAGTGAAGTCATAACATACTGCACATTTGCGCTCGCACCCCTCTTTTGCTTTCTCGCACCCCTTTTTCACCGAGTGCCAACAGTGAAGTCAAAACATACTGCCAATTTGCGCCCGCACCCCTTTTTTGCTTTCTCGCACCCCTTTTTCACCGAGTGCCAACCGTTAGGTCAAAACTATTTGCGCCCGCACCCCTCTTTTGTTTTCTCGCACCCCTTTTTTCTCCGAGTGCCAACAGTGAAGTCAAAACTATTTGCGCCCGCACCCCTCTTTTGCTTTCTCGCAACCATTGTTATCCGAGTGCCAAGAGTGAAGTCAAAACATACTGCACATTTGCGCTCGCACCCCTCTTTTGTTTTCTCGCACCCCTTTTTCTTCGAGTGCCAACATTGAAGTCATAACTATTTGCGCCCGCACCCCTCTTTTGCTTTCTCGCAACCATTGTTATCCGAGTGCCAAGAGTGAAGTCAAAACATACTGCACATTTGCGCTTGCACCCCTCTTTTCTTTTCTCGCACCCCTTCAAAGAAAAAGGGGTGCGAGAAAACAAAAGAGGGGTGTGATGAGCGCAAATGTGCAGTATGTTTTGACTTCACTGTTGGCACTCGGATAAAAAGGGGGTGCGAGAAAGCAAAAGAGGGGTGCGGGCGCAAATAGTTTTGACTTCACTGTTGGCACTCGCTAAAAAAGGGGTGCGAGAAAACAAAAGAGGGGTGCGGGCGCAAATGTGCAGTATGTTATGACTTCACTGTTGGCAAGAGCAAAAGGGGGTGCAAGAAAGCAAAAGAGGGGTGCGAGCGCAAACGTGCAGTATGTTTTGACTTCACTGTTGGCACTCGGAGAAAAAGGGGTGCGAGAAAAGAAAAGAGGGGTGCGACATAAATTTGCAGTATGTTTTGACTTCACTCTTGGCACTCGGATAACAATGGTTGCGAGAAAGCAAAAGAGGGGTGCGGGCGCAAATAGTTATGACTTCAATGTTGGCACTCGAAGAAAAAGGGGTGCGAGAAAACAAAAGAGGGGTGCGAGCGCAAATGTGCAGTATGTTTTGACTTCACTGTTGGCACTCGGATAAAAAGGGGGTGCGAGAAAGCAAAAGAGGGCCGTGCGGGCTCAAATAGTTTTGACTTCACTGTTGGCACTCGGAGAAAAAAGGGGTGCGAGAAAACAAAAGAGGGGTGCGGGCGCAAATAGTTTTGACCTAACGGTTGGCACTCGGAGAAAAAGAGGTGCGAGAAAGCAAAAAAGGGGTGCGGGCGCAAATTGGCAGTATGTTTTGACTTCACTGTTGGCACTCGGTGAAAAAGGGGTGCGAGAAAACAAAAGAGGGGTGCGAGCGCAAATGGGCAGTATATTTTGACTTTACTGTTGGCACTCGGATAAAAAGGGGTGCGAGAAAGCAAAAGAGGGGTGCGAGCGCAAATGTGCAGTATGTTATGACTTCACTGTTGGCAAGAGCAAAAAGGGGTGCGAGAAAACAAAAGAGGGGTGCGAGCGCAAATGTGCAGTATGTTTTGACTTCACTATTGGCACTCGGGTAAAAAAGGGTGCGAGAAAGCAAAAGAGGGGTGCGGGTGCAAATGTGCAGTATGTTATGACTTCACTGTTGGCAAGAGCAAAAAGGGGTGCGATAAAGCAAAAGAGGGGTGCGAGCGCAAACGTGCAGTATGTTTTGACTTCACTGTTGGCACTCGGATAAAAAGGGGTGCGAGAAAGCAAAAGAGGGGTGCGGGTGCAGATGTGCAGTATATGTTATGACTTCACTGTTGGCAAGAGTAAAAAGGGGTACGAGAAAGCAAAAGAGGGTTGCGAGCGCAAATTTGCAGTATGTTTTGACTTCACTGTTGGCACTCGGAGAAAAAGGGGTGCGAGAAAAGAAAAGAGGGGTGCGAGCGCAAATGTGCAGTATGTTTTGACTTCACTGTTGGCACTCGGATAAAAATGGTTGCGAGAAAGCAAAAGAGGGGTGCGGGCGCAAATAGTTACGACTTCAATGTTGGCACTCGGAGAAAAAGGGGTGCGAGAAAACAAAAGAGGGGTGCGAGCGCAAATGTGCAGTATGTTTTGACTTCACTGTTGGCACTCGGATAAAAAGGGGGTGCGAGAAAGCAAAAGAGGGGTGCGAACGCAAATTTGCAGTATATTTTGACTTCACTGTTGGCACTCGGAGAAAAAGGGGTGCGATAAAGCAAAAGAGGGGTGCGAGCGCAAATTTGCAGAATGTTATGACTTCACTTTTGGCACTCGGAGAAAACTTCATCAGTGTCTGTCATCTGCAGAATTTTTTTTAGCTGACATACAGAAACGTGAACATTTAACAGTTCTTTGTATAAGCTAATTTGACTTCCAGTCGATTTTACTGAAATGTTTTTTAAAAATATTTATGACATCATCAGTGCAAAGTTTGCCGTTCCATCGTGGGTTTACGGCCCCTATTCTGTGTGTATTTTATGTGATGCCCATTGCCAAAGCCAAACAAAAATCTTCCTTTATCTCCGCTGTGCACTGTTGTTGCAATATTAGCGATTTTAGACCCGTTTTCTAAGAGTAATATGAGCTTTTTTCCGCCCATGTTCTCGAGAGCTGGCTAATTATCGCTCTCTAGCTCTCAGTTTTAATGTCACGCCGGACGATAGAGTACGTACGCCTCCCAGCGTAATTTTGCCCATTTTGCTCAAAGTGACTAGCTTTAGCTTCGTTTATTTCTACCTCATCATTGTCTTTATTTTGCACATTATGACCTAGTATATGTCATGGTCAACCTCATTATCTTCGTCACTCATTTTGTCTTCATGTCTGACTCTGGCATCATATATTCATATATAAATTCATAATAAAAGTTGTATTATTGATGTGGTAAGCACCGACATTCTCTTGCCAGAAAGGAAAGGAGAGCATAACGTTTAGAACATCATTTGTTTAGTTTGCCGTTCAATTCATATTTTGTACATAAACTATAACCCATAGGTACTGCGCTTTACAGTGCAAGTTAACGCTGTTGGTATTCAGAGAGTCAAGTTACAAGGACATGCACGCCAACCCACAGCCTAAATACATGTAGAAGCTAGATAGAAGGGGAGTGCATGTTGGTGAATTACTAAACAGCGCGCTCACAGCGCTCGCAAACTCTGCAGTCGTACGCCATCTGCTGTTTAGATAAAGTTGCGTAATTCTCGAGGTTAAGCGCTGCAATGGTCAGGGATCGTGGGTGATTGTGTGCTCTCTTATTGGCTCTATCTGTCAGCGCACAAACTATGGGCGCTGTGTCGTTATTGGCCCATTCTGGTTTGTACACGAACCATCGGTACCGATGGTTCGTGTACAATCAATTAAATGTCACTTCTATCGAGAGTGTCCGAGTAATGCACTTGTATGTACCAGCACTGAGATATATATCTTATATCAAGCGAGGGCGCTGTGTCAGGGTATTATGCAAATGAGCCTGTCACATACTCCCCTGCTTAAAGGTTGGCGTCCCGACAACCTCCACTAACTATACATAACAAATAAGAAACGTTTAATACAAATATAAAAGTGGTATAAACCTTACAAAAAAACATTATCTTGGCTGGACTCCTGCCAACATCTGTGCTAGCAGCAACTGGGTCCGGCTGATGTCTGCTAGTACACGAGGATCCACAGCTAGTGCTGGAGCTGGAGCGAGCATTGCGGGTACCTCCGACTGGATTATAGACTTGGGCAGGTGATGGAGATTGGAGTGATGGCCTGCTCCAGTACGGTTGGATTGACGAATTTCAACTTGTGGCTCACCTGGACCATCACTGGTGTCGTTTTCCTGGACAGGCTCTTGTGGTATTTCGACCTCTTTCAGAATGTGTGCTGGCGGAACATCAGCTGGATCAACTAGCTGCCCTGTAGAGTCTGGGTGTGATGCAAGTTTATGCTGCTCCCCTGCTTTGTGTGAAGCTGTGGGTTCCTCCTCTGGCTCTACACTCTGGTTGATGACTGGCATATCTGGGGCCTCCTCTGGATGTGTCACTATGAAAAGAAGTTCATCCTCCTTCCCATCTGCATCAGTGTGAACTGATGAGCTACGTACATCCTCTTTTGTCGGGTGAAAATCTGCATTAGGTGCAACATCCTGCACCAAGGCCCGACCATCCAACAGGTCTCTCCTGTTGATAGTCTTATCCTGACCATCTTCATCAAGTGGAGCTACAATGTATACATGCCCTGTAGGGTTGGGTTTGCCTACCACCTTGTAGGGTCTGTGGTCCCAGACATCTTGGATTTTGTTTCTACCCTTGATGGACCGGTTTCGAAGAAAGACTCTCGTTCCGATGAGAAGGTCTACATCTTCTGCTGTCTCGTTGTGTCTCTCCTGTCTTCTCAGAGCTTCTTTCGTGGTCTTGCTCAAAGCCATTTCAAACGCAAGTCTCATCCGGGTGTGATGGTCGGCTACCCACTGATCTAACTCGGGAGCTTTGTCATCTTCTGCCTGGTCATCTACGCGGAGAAACTGGTCAATTGGCAACCGGGGCTCACGTCCGAAGAAGAGATAATATGGGGAGTAGCCAGTCGACGAGTGGGGTGTCGCATTATAAGCATAGATGAGTTCGGGAAGAAGTTCCGGCCATCGTCGCTTCTTCTCTGGTGGGAGTGTTCTCAGGCGGTCATGCAGTGTACGGTTGAACCGTTCACACTGGCCATTTCCTTCGGGGTGATACGGGGTCGTTCGGCTTTTGGAAATGCCATACATACTACATAGCGCGATGACAACATTACTCTCGAAATTTCTCCCTTGGTCACTATGTAGTCGACGAGGCACTCCAAACCGAACGAACCAGTCGCGTACTAGGACACGGGCCACAGTTGTTGCTTTCTGATCTCTGCAGGGTATGGCCTGGGTGAACTTCGTAAAGACGTCCGTCAGAACCAGCACGTTCTCTACGTTGTTTGTCCCAGGCTCAAGGACAGTGAAGTCCATTGCGAGAACTTCCAGTGGTCGTTTAGCTATCAGAGACCCCATTGTCGGATGTAGCTTCCTACCGGCCTTGGCAAGTGTACATCTCTGGCAATCTCTGCAATGAGCTTCGATGTCGGTGGTCATCCCAGGCCAGTAACATCGGTTTTGGGCGAGCTTGGTCGTCCTCTCCACGCCTTGGTGTCCAAGTTGGCCGTGAAGTGCATCGAGTACTTTAGCCCGCAGTGCCAACGGCAGAAGTAGTTGGTGACGTTCCTGACCAGCATCTATCCTCTTCTTGTATAGGACATCATCTTTTAACTCCAAGACATCCCAGAATTTCAACAACTTACGGACTTGTTTGGCCTCTCTCATAATCTGGTCTGGTCGTGGTTTACACCGTCTCTCCCAGAAGCGCCAGAGTGGTCCAATGTATTGGTCGCTTCTTTGAAGTGCAGCGAGGTCTTCGGTACGGATGGATGGCAGCGTTGCTGTTGCCTTGGGAGCCGTCACAGATGGCCTGGCCCGAACCTCGTCCAATCCTGCCTCTTCCAGGGTATCTCTTATGTGCCGCCTCAGAACGGGTGGGACATAAGTAGAAGTGGGTGTGGGGAGTACAGTGTCTGCCGTAGTCTCCTCGAACCGGACCGTCTGTGGTTCATTTCCATGATTAGTCTTCCTGCTCAAGGCATCGGCATTTGTGTTGTTACGGCCAGGTTTGTACTTGATACTAAACCGAAACTGTGCCAGCTCCGCAGCCCATCTGGTCTCAATGGCGCCCAATTTAGAGTTGGTCTTAAGGTAGCTCAGGGGATTGTTGTCTGTATAGACAACAAAGTCGGCCCCTAACAGAATGTCACGGAACTTTACAGTTATTGCCCACCGCAGTGCCAACAACTCTAACTTCATGCTGCTGTAATTGTCCATATTCCGCTCGCTTCCTCTAAGCCCTCTGCTAGCGTATCCAAGAACTACACGACTAGTGTCCTGTTCCTGAGAAAGAACAGCGCCAAGACCAAGGTGGCTGGCGTCAACTTCTAGGATAAATGGACGTTTGAAGTCTGGATAGCCAAGGAGTGGAGCGGTCGTTAGAAGCGACTTCAATTGATTGAAGGAGACTTCACAGGCTTCGTTCCAAGCTTCGGGAAATTTACCCTGAGGTGGTACAACTCTCTTACCCTTCTTTTTCTTCGGACCACCAAGTAGTGCATGGAGTGGAGCAGCGACCTTAGCGAAACCTTGAACAAAGCGGCGGTAGTAGCTTGCAAGGCCCAAGAAACTTCGAAGTTCACCTTCATTGGTCGGTCTTTTCCACTCGGCCACAGCTCGGATCTTCTCCGCATCTGGTGCAATTCCATTCGCTGATACTTCATGGCCCAGGTACTTCAACCTCTTGGCAAACCAATGGCACTTCTCGGGTTTCACCATCAAATTGAACTTCTGCAGGCGATCAAGCACCATCTGGAGTCGCTCGAGTGTCTCGTCAAACGTCCTGCCAAACACAAGAATATCGTCGAGGTATACAATCAGAGACTGGAAATTCTTATCTCCAAAAGCCTTGTCCATTAGACGCATGAAGGTTGCTGGAGCATTGCAGAGGCCAAACGGCATTCGAGTAAACTCGTACAAACCGCCTGTACCGACACGAAAGGCTGTCTTTTCGATGTCTCTCTCTTCGACCGGAATTTGGTAGAAACCATGTGCAAGATCAAGACTGCAGAAGTACTTGGCTCCATTGAGTGCGTCGAGTGCTTCGTCAATCCGGGGAAGTGGGTATGCGTCTTTGTGTGTTTTTGCATTAAGTGCTCTATAGTCAACACACATTCTCAGCTTGCCATTGCCTTTCCGGACAAGAACTACTGGTGCAGCATATGGGCTTCAGGGGCGGATCCAGGAATTTCGGTTAGAGGGGGCGCCAAATATTGTCAACATAATATATTGGGAGAAGATATGGGAGCGCAGGAGGCGCGAAGCCCCAACGCCGAGATCTTCTCAATCTTCTCGAGATTTTTTTAGGGGGGGCGCGCGCCGGGTGCGCCCCCCCCCTGGATCCGCGCATGGGCTTGAAGACTCCTGTATTATGCCACGGTCTAGAGATGCTTGGATGTGGTTTCTTACTTCAGGCCATAAGTGCGGGGGAATGCGTCTGTGCGGTACCTTTACTGGTATGTCGTCTGTTGTGATGATCCGGTGCTCTATCTGGTTGCAGAAGCCGATGTCATCCTCATCTTTGCTAAAGACTTCACCATACCTAGACAGCAACTCTTTCAGATCTTGACGCTGCTCATCACTTATGTCCTCACCAATCGTTATCCTTGACATCAATTTGGATGTGGTGTCATCACTCTCGGGGTCTTTGTGTGCAGAAACTTCACAGTCTGTCGCAAGGGTTTGGGGAAAGCAATACTCGGGGAATGCACGGGAGTGTACTGCAATTGGGGTCCTGGGTTGAAGGTACAAATCATCGTCGTTAAAGTTAGCTACTTGGACAGGGACTCTGCCAGTTTTATCAACACTAACGAGAGTCGGGGCGATCTTCAAACCTTTTGGGAGATGTTTTGTATGTACATCAAGCTCCTCCACCATTGCTTGATAGACATCGTTGCCGGCTGCAGGCTTCACAGAACACTGCACAACAAGTAAAGACATCGCTGGTACCAGAATTGGCTTCTGACTGAGAATGCGAACATTTCCAGGCTTGTCTGGTTCGAGAGAGGCACTCCTTACTTCCTCGTAGAGGGCTAATACGTTGGCCCACTCGGGTCCACTGGAGCTGTCCTTCAGGCTGTTCAGGAACCCTGGTCCAATCGTCTGCTGCAGAGTTTCTCTCATATCTCTGAAAATGTTCGAGCCAATAACTCCTGGTACTTCTCGTTTACGTTCGATCATCGCTGTGCCTACCGGGTCCTTTACTACTAGGAAACCCACTTTGTCGAAGGTTTGCCCTAACGCTTGGAGTGATAGCTCAATATAACCCAGATAGGGGATTACAGCACCGTGGGCACCCGAGATGCGGAGCAAGGCATGAATGTCAACTAAATCTTCCTGGGAGAAGTTCTCTTTGAAGCAAGACTCAGTCAGCGTGGATACCTGGGCTCCAGTGTCAAGTAAGCATGTCACCTCGATACCTCCAATCTTCACCTGTGCTATTGGGCAGTCCCCTACTATCTTCTCAATAATTGAGCCGCTGTCTTGTAAAACCCGGTGGCCTGTCGTTTGACTCACAATGGCAGGCCGTCCTAGTTTAACGGCTGTCGGGGGGCTGGGTGTCGGGGAACAAATCGCTGGTGGATAGGCTGCTGGGTTGACTGTCGGGGAACGGACTGCTCTGGTACAAACTGCTGAACGTGGGGATTGAAACCGCTCTGTTGGCCTTGTCCTGAAGTAGGGCCATTGATTCGTGGGGGGTTGGGGCAGTATCGCTTAATATGCCCTGTTGACTGACAGTTATAGCACCTACGAGGTTGCGGTTGACCCCAGCGTTCCTGTGGTCTATCATTGAGTGCCTTAATGAGGGTTTCTATTTGGTGCTGCTGTTGCTGTAGCTGCTGACCCTGCCTCTCCAGTAGAGCCTTTACATCATGTGCGCTGTCGGCAGCCTTCACTTCTTGTACTGTTGCTTCCTTCTGAGATTTGACGTGGCTAGTACCGAGCCACTCGATGGCACGATCCCTGGCATCGAAAAAGCTCAGGTCGGAAGATTCAATGTTGAGACGACGCAACTCTCTCTTTAAACCTTCGTCTCTCACTGCCTCTGCTAGCCTCCCCTTGAGTGTTTTCTCTCTTACAGCATCGAAGGATTCATCGTGACGGATCATGGAGTTAAATAACTCCACCAGCTCTAGGGAGCAGCCCAACAGATCTTCAGTCGGTCCCTGACGATAGGAAAAGAATTTCTGTTGGATCTGAGGTAGCGTGTCCCCTTCTCCAAACACTTTTAGCAGGATTCGGAAAACTTCCTCCTGGCCTCCGATATTGTGCCCTCTGCCGAGGATTTCCTGCCTCGCTCTACCGGCCAGGTGGTCGACAATGAAGGCAACTGCGTCTCCCCCCTTCAGCTGTCTCGCCGTCAGTTGACCTTTGACATCACTGACCCATTCCAAAACAGATGGATCGCTGGGCTTTTCTGGTTTCCCCCGGAAGCGGTCTAGCCTCCGCCCTGACGCCATGTACACTGTGTTTGCGGCTGGGGCAGTAGAACTACTGGTGGGGACCTGTGGCACCTGCTGACTCTTCTGCAAAGCCAACTTCAACTCTTCAAGTTCTGCTCGCAGCTGTTCTACCTCCATCGTAGCTCTTTAGCTCGTCTTTACCTCACCTGACTGGGGCTGCAGTGTTTAGCACACCATCCTGTCTACGACGCCAAATGTGACACTGAGAAAATCACGATCTACAGGATGGTGTACGTTCAGTGCCTGATTCATTTAATGGTGTTAACACGCAAAAAACCTGAAAAGATACAAAATACGATTTCCATATAAATAGATGTACACTGTACTATGCTTTGGAAAATACCAAGTGAGCAAAGAACAATATATAAAAGAAATATAAAAAGGGAAATGTCTTGCACACGAATCACACAATTTACTCTAACTGTAAAGTTGTCATTGTCCTTAAAAGAAAATACAAGGCATGTAAATGCTTTAACTTGCATAGTCAAGAAAAGAAATAACTAAGTAAAAGTGCAATGACCTCTGTTGCTATGGAATTGACAAATCAAAGACTTAAATCAGTCCGCTCATCCTTATAACATAATGATCAAATAAAACTAAAGAATATATCAAAACATAGTAAAGAAAAAGGTAAATCTAATATGTTATGATAATAATGAAGAATGAAGTAATGATGATAATCAATAAACAAATTAATGAAACTACATGTATATGCTGTATCACTAATAAATATAATCAGACCCTAAAGGACTAGTGGGCCAGTCTAGTAAGATAACTGCCAACACATGATAAACAATAAAGCTAGTCCATGCCAGGGCAATAAAACTCATGGTCAACTTCCTGACCTGCTATACTGGGGTATAGGCCACTTCTAAGAAACTGTGTGCACCTCATTAAATATGCAGCAACTTAAGGGAATAAGGGTTACACAGGGGCTATACTACAGTGCACTATGGAGAGTTTGTACAGGACAAAGAAACTATGAATTTATACTCTAAAACTAGGAATCTAAGAGTGTAAATATAAAAGTGGTAAATTACTAGAAAAGGCATAAATACAGTAGAACTGGGAAAACTATCCTTTACCTATTTTTAGGGGATTAACTATAACTTGAACTAAAAGATAAAGTGAATACATGTACTAGTAATAGTATAAATCAAAGTAAGGTAAACTCAATTTCCCAAGTTCACGAAATGGAAAAATCTCTAATTCTAAGCAAGAAAAGGAATGATCTGCTTGAACATTTTCTATAACACAATCTGCAGAGACTTGAGACAAAACTATAGTAAGTACAATGTATAAGGAATTCTCTACTATCGCTGTTGAATTAACAACTAGTAAAAAATCAAAGTAACTTTCTTAACATAAAGAATCTGAGGAAAGTAGAATAACTTCTTAATACAATATGAATATAATATAACAAAATACACTTACCCCAGCCAAGTTACTCTGTAGCCCTAATGAGGCGATGGCCTTAACTTTGGGACTGCTCTGCAAAGTGCATGCATGTGTTGTCCATCTCAATGCTGATGGGTGAATGACCCACTTGTATGTACCAGCACTGAGATATATATCTTATATCAAGCGAGGGCGCTGTGTCAGGGTATTATGCAAATGAGCCTGTCACACTTTATTCCTATGTTATACCCAAACCCCATTACCTTAGCGATTGCCCTGACGATCGAGGACCGAATTCGGACATTCATACCATTGATCGAGGATCCTTTGTTCCCTTTGTTCTCTTTTGTACCAGAGCACCTAATCTTGACAATTTATTTTTTGACAGACATTTTTCTACTGCAGTTTTCACTCTTTCGAAATTTCTGTGTTGAAAGGATTGTGCAATAAATGCATAATGGTCGTCTGTTTGTTTTGACATCATGACTCCTACAGTTCCACGCGGCATCGCAGCTACACGCACCAACAATCGTTTGGTGGTCGTCGAGGGCAACGCATCTCATGTGAAGGTTTTCAACAGCGACAACACCCTGGCCTTTGAGTTCCCAACAGTGCCACCGAGTGAGGTTGGTAAGACCGCAGTTGACCTCTGGAGTATAGCTGTCAAGAATGATGGTACCATCGTAGTAGGTGATGTCAAGAGGCTGGTGTTGACTGAACACAGCCCCACTGATGGTGAGCTCCTTCGTTCTATACCAGTCAAGGTTGCACCTAACTTTCTGGCTGTAGACAGCAATGATAGAATTGTCATCAGTTCATCGTCACAGACAGTAAATGTTGCCGATGGCAATGGTACTACACGGTGCACCATCAAACCCACCATCAATGGTCAACCAGTAAAGTACTGCAACGGTGTGTGCACTGATAGCTCAGGTATCTATGTTGCAATGCGTAATGGTAATAACATGGATCATATCCACCACTATGACCCTCAAGGTGGCTTTCTCAAGTGCATTGCACAGGGTCTGTACTGTCCCTGCGGAATCACACTCACATCAGATGGGCAGCTGGCAGTGGCTGACAACAACTCAGTCAAGATGTATCACCAGGTGTGATGTGACATTGTAACCAGTCATGTCAGTTTCTAATCACCAATGACATATTGCAATAGTTCAGTTTACTGTTGTATATCGTTCTACATTTTTTTAATTGTTTGGTCATTGTTAACTGAAAACCGGAAACCAAGGGAATCCCTTACCAACGCGCGTGCAGTGTGACTTTACATTTTTAAAAAGCATTTATCACACACAAAATATAATATGATCGTGTACAAAATGTATTGCATGGAATAGCGTAAAAGTACATGTAGGCCATTTAAAAAAATATATTATACTGTGTAATTTAATAAACTCATTATTATTATCAACTTATATTGCGCAAATTCCATAAAAAGATGTTCAAATGCGCATTACAAATATAAAAAAAAAAAAAGGTATGAATCAAAGGGTATGAATCAATCGAAGCAAATAACCTAGTGCATATTTTTGTTCTGCGTATTTTGACACCTCGATTGTTGAGATACGATGTTGTGGAGCGGAGTTATTGTCATTTCAATCCAGTTTCAAAAGTGACAATCATCCCTATAGAAGGAGGTTTGTTTTGATCATGTTGATGTTATATGATCAGCCAATAGGATAATCTCTACATATGCCCAACTTTTAGGTTTTCCTGACAAATTTAAATTCATCTTGACAGTGGCCAATTTAAAGGTAGGGTACACCATTTGCAGATATCAAAAATATTTACTACCGACTTATTAAGAAATGTCTTACTCATTTGAAAGTAAATGTTGATTCTAGGCATACAGCAAAAGGATTGCTTTAGATATCCTGTAATTATTCAAAAAAATATAATTTTATAATGAAAAATTCGCGATCGCGAAAAAACAAAGATAACATAAGAATAACTGCTCGACGCCGTAAAAAAAACACGCTCATTTTCGTGCTTTTCTCGGCATCCATGATTGTAAAACTTCGGACAGCTCAGTTAAACGATATTTACTATAAAATACAACCTCCCCAATCTACTCATTCATGATAATTCAAGCAATGACCAATGGTGTATACTACCGGTACCTTTAAAGCGAATTATTGGACCTTTACTGTCGTTCCCGTGGTTCCTATTATATTTCACACGTTAAAATTTGTTTTAATATATTCATGTTTTACTCATAGAATCCTACATTGAAGTTTTGTCATTCTGTTCCTTTCTCTATGGTTTAACCCTCAGGGCCACCAAAAAAAGTAACAACATGACCAAACAATTGTTTTGTTAATTATTCGCCCATTCAATAGGCCTAAATTGACTCTGTGCAGTCACCTTTAATCTGGGGTTTCTCCAGTGTGAGTAAACATTCTGAGAACAGAGACCGTCTGGTCCAACTATTAGTCCAGGGAAAATACTTTGTTTTGTTGACCCCACAAAAATTGCAATAGAATGTTTCGCCACAGTGCACTTCTATAAGCTCCCTAGAATAACATACTAAAAATCTCAAAAAATCCAAGTGTTGGAAATATGACTAATTTGCATAAATCGTTAATCCCTGCCGCGTAATTTACTCCTATATTTGGGTATATTATTATTATTTTATTTTTTTTAAAGTTTATTTTGGTGATTCTACTTACATATCCTTACTTCAATAACATTTTCTGAAGCATATAAGTGACTAAATAATTATGTGAACATAGTAATTATCCAAAATAACAACTTTGTGAACCCATAAATGTGCGCACATTACACTGTCTCCAGATATCAAGTAGTCAGTATTGGTGAGCTTCAAATTCACCAAGTTGCTTACTGGCACAGTTATCATATTAAAACCTTATGGAAAATAATATGAACAATGATAACATTGTGAGATTTAGCCCAGCAAACAAAAACTGGGAAAAATGGTGTGTCCATAAACTGGGCGAAAAAGAAGTTAAAGGGTTGCCTAACATAGGAGACTTGAACAAGTTCAAGAAAATCCCCAAAATGCATTTTAACGTAGATATGATTATTGTAAGCAACACAAATCTTTAATTTGGGGGGTTTCCTTGAACTTGTTCAAGCCTCTCACCTTAGGAAACCCTTCACCTATCTTTTAGCCCAATTTATGGACACACCATTTTTTTCCCAGTTTCTGTTTGCTGGGCTAAATATCACAATGTTAATATGATTTTCCATAAGGTTTAAACATGATAACTGTGCCAGTAAGCAACTTGGTGAATTTGAAGCTCACCAAAACTGACTACTTGATGATACCTGGAGACAGTGCATGCAATGTGCGCACACAATGGGTTTACGAAGTTGTCATTTTGGATAATTACTACAGTATGTTATTGAAGGATATGCAAAAAGAATCACCAAAATAAACTTTAAAAAAAAAATTATAATAATAATATACCCAAATATAGGAATAAGTATATTACGCGGCAGGGATTAAAGATTTATGCAAATTATACGTATTTCCACCACTTGGATTTTTTGAGATTTTTAGTATTTCATCCTAGGGACCTTAAAGAAGTGCACTGTGGTGAAAAATATTCTATTGCAATTTGTGCGAGGTCAAAACTTATTTTTCCTGGCCTCATTGATTTGTGTACAATTGTCATCCTTTGTGTATTGCTTATCTGCTGCTGGCAATCAATCAGTTCTACTTTGACAGCGCTGTTGCCAACCAATGGGGGTACAGGCAGTAGTGTTTGTGGGAAGGCCAGACTGAAAGCTAATCTGTCTGTGGCTGTTTCATGTCAGTGAATGGGGTGTATAATAACTATTGAATAAGGCTGTACATGTATACTGTTCCTAAACATGTATTATGAGAAATTCCGGTAAACCAATTATGACAATTACCAGTGTACCTCCATTCAAATCATTAGACTTGTATTCTGTACACCAATCGATGCTAAATATGCCGAATACTAACGTCATGTGTGAACAACAACAGAGTTGTTATTTGGCTTGGTGGGTATTTGTGGTAACTTAATTTAGCAGTCTGTTTGGTACGTAAAGGGCTTAATTTTATTTTTGCTCATTCTATTTTAGCACTCTCTGCATTCAAAATAAAGGGAAACGACTTTTGCTAAGTTTTTAATTTGTTTAAACTTTTCACATTTTTGTAAGTTTAATGTTAGTGTATCTGTCTTTATTCCCCGAAAAGTAAAAATATAAATTAGACGAGAAAATTCACATGTTGTTTACACATAATTATTCTCTTGCCTGCAAACTTCTTTCCTTTCGCACATACACAACAACAACTGTCATTTCTAGTTTTTATACTGATGACATTGTATATGCAAATTTTCTCCTGCTAAAGTCAGTGAAACTTAAACCTCTTTGTCTTTAATCACAGCAATGTCCACATCGGCTAGGAAGTTTTACATTAGGTTGTTGTTTGAGATGGAAGAGAAATTTATTTATTAAGTGAGTATTCTAGAAAAGTAAATTAAAGGCATTTGACAAATTACTTTCATGAACAATTGTGTGCTGTACTGGATTTAGTGGTGATCATTTTAATGGATGTAATGTATTTAAAACGTCCTTTTAATATAAATATTAAAAAACAAAATAGGATAGACCATTTGCAGACTATACATGTATGTTTACTACCCAATTATCCGAGGCAACAAAATTGCACTAGATATCCTGTAATTGTTCCGAAAAATATAATTGTATAAAAACCAAATTTTGATTGCTGGATGTCCGAAGCCTTTTTTTGCTTTTTTTCTCGGCATCCATGATTGTTAAACTTCGGACCGGTCAGTTAAACGATATTTACTATAAAGTACAACCTGCCAAATTCCCCCATTCATGATAATTCAAGCAATTACCAATGGTGTATCCTACCTTGAAACATGCATAGTGATGTGGAGGTACTGAAATTGCCTCACAATAGTTTCTGGACATACATACAATGTACATGGAAGTCTCCCCTCCCTCTCACTCCCACACCCTCCATCACAGTTTCATGAATCTTCTGTTGCGGCCTGTTCATGGCCTGCTTTGGGATACATCATCTCAAAACTTTCGACTCTACCAACCCCACATAGAACCAATCTGTCTTTATACACCAGGACCGTCCCAAAGCCGTTACTGCCGGGCCCGAGCTCCACGATGCCAGGGAAGCTAACAAAGTGAATCCCCGACACCGCGTCGACGTTGTACCCGTAGTCGTGCGTGTGGCCCGTGAATGCGGCAATCACACAGGGGAAGGAACGCAAAATCTTCAAGGCTTCTTCGTAGTCCCATGTCAGACATGTGTGGTCTCGGTTGATTGGGTAGATTGGAATATGAGCTGATGAATAAAAAGATGAAACATATTGATGTGGGCACTTGACCAACAAGACTAGTTTTTCCTACATGTAGTTGGGCAGCTGGACTTAAAATTGGGGTGGGTGTGGGGTGGGTGCAGGGTGGGTCCTTTGGCAAGTACCGGTTCGTGGGTTCTTTGGGAGGTGGATCTTTCAGTAGGGGGAGTGGGTCAGTAATGGGGGGGGGGGTGTCCTGTCCTTCAGCAGGGGGAGTGGGTCATTCTGTGGGTGGGTATCCGGTGGGTGGGTCCTTTTGTGGTCGCGTCTTTTTGTGGGCGGCTGGGTGGGTGCATGGTTCCATCGATCGTTTAAAGAAAAAAAAGACTGCCCTTCAAGCAAAAATTTGTCTAATAACGTTAACCCTAACCCTGCCAGATCCAGCACAGTCCATCTGTGGTGACTGCTTGACCTTGCTGGACTCTGCACACAAGTCAGCGTCTGGCAGGGTTTCTAGCCAAAATACCCTGGAGGGTTAGGGTTAATACTTTTCTAGGAAACGAACGGCACCGACGTACCAAATACAATGACTTTTTCCTCAGTGCAGCATGCTTGCCGCAGCACTTCTTCTAACCACTTCAACTGCTGCTCCCCAAGCGCTCCGTTAAACGCCACAAAACGCTTCTGAGAGACTGGCAACCCAGTAGGAGAATTAATGAGTTCGTTCTTGTTGATGGAGCGAAGCAGTTGCAGCGAATCCTGGCCGACGGGACACGTCTCAGCATGCCCGATGGTGCTTTGGTTGTAAGAGTCCAAGACCACCATCCGAAATCCCGACGCAGGGCTGAAATGGTAATACGCAGCGAACCCTTCCGGTTCCCTGCCCAACCCGTGGGCGGGGATGGTGTCGGGAAAACACCGACACTTAGAGTCCCTCGGAGCGGTTTTAAAACTTGCTCCCGTAAAAAGCCGACCGTTCATCAGCTCCGCCCTGTTGAAGTTGTAGAACTCGTGGTTGCCAAACAGATGGTGTACGGGGCAAGGAAGTCTGTCAAACTGGGCAAGGACTGTTGCGAGACTGCGCAGCGATTTCTCTTTGCCGCCCTCGTTGTTGAATCCGTCTATGACGTCTCCCAACTGCATTACAAAATCCGGACGCGTCGTCACCGGAGCGCTGCGGGTCCAGTGGTCCACGGCGTCGGTCAGGAGAGTCAGGGCATTGCGGTAGTAGCGGGTACACGTCTTGGTGAAGTTAGGGCGGTTGTCTATGTCAGCGAACTGTATGTCTGAAATCACACCGAATGCAAACAGGCAAGTAGGGCCCCTGTCCTCCTCCATTTTGCTTTTATTTCCTCCTGGAAAAGTACACGGAGATGAGAACCAGAAGTAAATTGTTTATCAAATGTCTGACCAAAAATCAAATGACAATAAAATCCAATACGTTATACAGGGTGTATCAAAAAGAAGTAGGCATGAGCCTATACACTAAAAAACAAGTCTAACAATTTTAACTCTAAAAACAACAATTTTAACTCTAGCACAGCATGGACTTCCTCCATGAGCACACATGCAGTAGTACTAGTACTAGCACATGTGGGTATTTCCATAAATTCAGGTCTCACTGGAAAAATATCATTTTCAGTGACATGAGTGACTTCACCAGATCATAGCTAAGAAAGTCCAAGTCCCATGCTCACTTTTACTTTTAAATATTGTTGTGCAGGGGTGTATCTTCAATAATAAGATAACAAATATTTTTATTTTACAAACGGACTTGTATATTTTGATGGAATAAATGCCGACAATATCACTTTTTTGGGCAAAATGCTGTGACATTTTTACATCACTGTCAATTTGTTAGATCTGCAGCCCTATCGTATGGTAAAATGGATTACAGATGGTCATAAATGATAGATAACAAACCAATTTTGAAAACAATAAGCTGAAATTACCTAAAACTTAATTTTTTTTTTAAAATTTGAGCGAAATTCTGTAAATGGGTTCCTCGTGTAAGGTTTGGTGTCCCCAAAAATAGCTTACTAAGTGAACCTTTACTGTGAGTGTGGAATCCATATCAAGCAGCAGTGGCTCTATTTTTTGGTCATTTCTTGTAGCATTTACATGGTTTTAAAGTTTTAGACAGAATAGGTGGTGAAAATATATCAAGTCTGAAAATTATGGTCATTCTTAATTTTTCCAGATGACCTTGCTCCCATCAAATATTACGTCGGGACATATTGATGATTCATTTTTTAGATGTTATCACATGTTATTTGCTCTTAATTCTACTTGATTTGTTTCTGAATTGTGGTTTCTTCACATACATGAATAAAAATTGACATCTTTGCATCAAATTTAAAAAAATAATAAAAATAAAGATTTGGTGTCCCACTTACACGAGGAACCGCCAGGAATCACTTTCCTGGCCAAAAATTAGGGATTAGTTCAAGTGTGATTAATTAAGTGGATTTTTGACTTGCAACATGATCAATCGTTATGAAAAGAACATAAAATTAGCAAAAAACATGTTTTAGGATGCCCAAATGTAAGATTTTTCATTTCGGTGTCCCACTTACGCGAGGAACCCTATTTTTTCCGCGTAAACCACCCTATTTGGAGCTAATCCACTGTAATTTTAGTTCAGAATAATTGTTTTATCACCATTTATATGGAACTTAGTCAATATGCAATTTTTAAAAAGTAATGTTCAACATAAAGTTGTTTTACTGATTTTAGGATCAAAATACACATGTCACAGACTGTGTTCCTTATTTATGGAAATACCCATGTACATCATCATTCACAAAACTCAAAAGTCGACTTATTTTATTACAATAGAGGGCGCTCCACACAAAATGTGATCGCCACTTGTACAGCTCGGACAAATTTGTTTTTGTTGGCCTACCTCCGTTGTTTGACCGACCCAAGCCAATTTATACCACAAAACTCAGAAGAAGTTCCATCGCTCCAGCCGACCGACCCAAGCTAGCTTTCCAAGAAAGAGTTCACGTTTAACTTGGTTAATAATAGTACATGTAGTAGCGCACAGTAAATAAAGGTCAACTTATTTTATGTCAACAGGTCAATAGAGGGCGCACACAGTTGACAATTCAGTTTGACCGTGGTTGTTTGACAAACACTGATCACCTCATCACGTACACAGCGCACTGGCCGAGTTTTGACTGCGCGAGTGCGAATGTCGGTGGTAAGCAATTTTTTTTGTAAATTTGACATTTTGATCGATGGTGACTATCCACATTAAGATAATGTATATAAAATACTGGGCCCGAAAAATTCGTCCCAAGAGTGACCACATAATTTCTGCAACATAATTACATGATGATCAAATTTTGAGAGAGTTTACTTTCAGTTTCAATCCATTAAAACTTCGTTACCCATGCCACAACCTTGTTAAACTAGTTATATACTGTCGAGTTTGTGGAACATAGTTTTCACTTTAATACGGTACGGTATACATACGGTATAGGGCTATAATAGCCACAAGATAAAGTCAAAAGAGAGCTTTACAGCCTCATTTATGGGGCTAACTATTGCAGGTTGATTTGGCCTGTCTTACTGAGAATTGTATAGACTAATGTAATAAAAATGTGTCTTTTTTTTAACAATGCGTTTTAGTCCGACGGGTAGCCCTGGCTTTCAAACCTATACTACATGTAGTGTTGTTCACAGAAGGTTATTGGTATTTCGCAGACGATGGATTACCCATACGAAGCAAGCGACGAGGCCAGCGAATCGGAGCTTCTGGATAAGAGTCTGTCCATGTGGAGAGGCTGGGGAACTTTAGGGGAGGATCCCTCCTTCCAGACCACACCCCTGGACCTACACACTGCGGCAAACATCGGGCTGTATGACTGCGTCAATGCATACATTGCAAGGTATAAATCCATGCATGATGAGACCTGAGAGCAGATGAACTGATGTCCAACTTTTGTGGCATACTTGCAGCTTTAAACCAAAACATCTTTAGAAGCAAAGATAATTGTAGAACTTATATTTGATTCACCAAACTTTAAGTCCCCCTAGTCTAAGTTTGAGTCCTGATTCATGCAGTTTGAGACCGAGTCTGTGTCCCGAGTCGTGCAGTTTAAGTCTGAGTCTGAGTTTGAGTCAAGAGTCACAAATGTACATGTACATTGTAGGACGAGTCTGTGTCACCTTTAACCCTATAAACCCTACATAATTCTACTTTTTACTACTAGTAGTAAAAAGTAGTATGCAGTACTCTCACCTACTTGTGTGCAATGCCTGTAGTAATTTTTAGTATTTGGTACTTCACCCCTAATTCTCCTGTAATCTGGAAAAACCTAGTAAGTCAAATTTTGGTGAAAATTGAGTTGGACCCATATTTGGACTTACTAGGTTTTTCCCCTTCAGTTAAAAATGTTAAAGTGCGTAAAACTCTTCCCTGTTGGCAGTTTTTCATCTGGAAGACGTATATACTGATGTAATGATGTACTGTGAAAAACCTAGCAATTCAACTTGCTAGGTTTTCCCAGATCAGTACACATGACATGATATGACATACTAGGTAATAAGGAATAAGATGGGATCCAATCTCGTTTGTTGATTCAGGGGACACACTTTTATGCGTGCAGACAGCGTCCATGGTAACATCGGAACAAAACAGTTTTCCTTCGTTTTCTTAAATTTGCATTCAACAGAGTTACTAGGTTTTTCCAGATTACAGGAGAATTGCACTTCTGTAGTACTTTTAAGCATTGGGTCCCTCTGCTTGTGGAGTGTGCATGGTTCACACATACATCATGTATGTTGTGTAGGGTGTTCTAAACTCTACAGCAAAAATTGTCACTTGGGACACATCAATTGGTTTTGGTGATTTATTTACTTCAAGGCTGGACTACTGCATTTGTTTGCCAGGTAATAAGTATTGCTGGCCTGTATTGCCACTTTGTAGTTGGCAGTATCTGTACTCTGTCAGTACACACCCAATCATCAGTCACGGAGAGACCCAGTGCTACAAAATACTAAGTAGTATTCTACAGTACGCAGTTCTTTAGCCCAAAGTAAAGCCTAGGGGGTTAGGGTTAACAAGCCCAAATTGATTTTTTTCCAAAACAAGCCAGCTGCACGTGCTGTACTTTAGATGCCTCTCTTCTGCACCACAGTACACTATTAATTGTATCTCGTGCTCGGAAAAGATCATCTTAAAAATAATACCTTTGAAAAGATGAGTGATTTAAAAAAATATTTTGGTAGAGTCCCAAGTCATGCAGGTCTATTATTATTATTATTATTAAACAAGATGAATCAGGTAGAGTGAGAAGAGTGCAAGCACTATAAGTTGCTTCTCGGCAACCCCCACACACCTGAAACGTCGAAGACAAAACATGAAACAGACTGGAGACAACATACAAACAAACACACACACACACAGTGCTTTACCTTACATACGTACTGTGGACATTCCTTTGTCTTCGTGTAGTTAAAAAACGTTGACTAAATACTCATTTTTCTCGCTTCCCCAAAACAAATTTACCCTCAAATTTTGATTCTGGGCCTCTCAATTGTTCCTTCTATCTTGTCTATACATGTATATAACCCTAACCCGTTTTTCCTCTAGCGCTCTTTTTCGGAAACTGAAAAACAGATTGTGGACCTGGGCAAGTCCACAAACCGTAACCTCTTCCCGCATCGTGTGGACCTATATTGTTCGGAGGTCGACAGTGCGTATGCAAGACTAACTCACAGTCGTGAACCACATAACGACCAAGGATCGATATTGTGTTTTCCTTTGTTCCTTTACTATACCCTAACCCCATTACCTAGCGCTTGCCCCAACGATCGAGGACCGAATTCGGACAAGCAAACCGTCCTTCGAGGATTCTTTGTTCCCTTTGTTCTCTTTTGTGTTTCGATCCTCGATCGTAATACGATACAAGAACACACACACACACAAGAAAACAAACTGGACAATAAAGAATAGGAGACAGGGTTTATTTGTGAAACTCATCCCAAGGGCAGAGCAACCTCTAGTCAGATAGTCTGCAGGTTCGAGTCTTGAGTTTGTGTCAAGTCCGAGTCCATGTCCAGGAACACGTGACTCGAGTCAGATCCAAGTCCGAGTCATGAGTGACTCTTAATCATACAGATTTTAGGTGTTTGTTATATAAACTGGTAATGACCAGGGGCTGATTTTACCAATGCTAAGATCAGTCTTAGGAAGAGAAGCGCATCCTAATTAACTTGCAGTAGATCTAATGCAAGTTAAAATGAGGTAGTCTTCCTAAGATCGATCTTAGTTTTTTGTGTGAAACCGGCACCTGCATGTAATCACTTTATTGCAACTCTCTTTCCAAAGTAACATTGACCTGTAAATCACTTTCTTCTTTCAGTGGTGAAGTCAACATCAACCACAGGAACCATGGCGGCTGGACGCCGCTCATGTACGCCAGCTACATCGGTCACGACAACGTGGTCAACCTGCTACTGGACGCAGGGGCAGCGGTGGACCTGAGGAACGAGAAGGGCGCCACTGCGCTGATGCTGACTGCCAGCTCCGGCAACGAAAGCGTGGCTTACTTCCTTGCCCAGGTACTTGTCCATTTATTCAGAGAGTGTGCAGCATGGACCAATCTGGCATGCTATTAACCAGTTCGCCCCTGGATTATTTTAACATCACCGAGCCGAGGTGCGGGATTATTTTTAACAAAATTTATCCGAGGCGGGTTCAGGCCAATGGTACCAGGTAGCACACCCACGCATTTCCGGCCTTGCTTGCTGCTGACAGACATTTCCGGCCTTGCTCGCTGCTGACAGACATTTCCGGCCTTTCTCGTGACGTGTTTATTCGTCATCCGTTTTAAATCTGGGGACAACTTTGCGTGTATATGTATACGTCCTCTTGCGCGAACTGGTTAATAGATCTCTCTCAAAGACACCCAGCTTTGCAGGAGAACAACAACTGCATATTCTACGCAGTCAAGCATGCATTGCGCAGTGGGGAAAATGTTTCAAACATGCTTGCTTATGTTTTCGAAATACACTGCAGCTAATGCGCGTTATGCAAGATGACGTACAAAATGCCGATGCACGTGGCTGATCTGCATAAAATATTGTCATTCAAACAAGACCTACATGTATACACCGATCCAGTAGGCCACGTCTCTTGAAACATTTACCAATCCCACTGCATGATTTAAGGTTAGACAAATGTCGCCATTTTGTCTGACATCAATTCTTTACTTTGGCATATTTTACTGCGCACTTGTTATTGATTTTACCTTGGTTTCACTTGTACACTCTGATTCCAGTACCTACCTGGTTTTTATCATAGTCCTAGTTATTAACCAGTTTATGCTAAGATTATTTGGACATTGACCAAGCCCAGGTGAGGGATTCTTTACTAACGAAACTTGTTCCGAGGCGGGTGGGTTCATGCAGATATCAGTGGAAAGCACACCCTCGCTCGTTAATTGCGAACCGGTTGCTGACAGATATTTTCTGGCCTGGCTTGTGACTAGTTTATCGGTCATCTGTTTTGAATCTCAGAAAAACTTTGCGGGTATATATGTCATCCAACGCGAACTGGTTAAAGGGAATCGACAACATTTGCAGACATCAAAAATAAATGACCAAATTATCACAAACAAACATTCCCTGGACTGGAAGGGAATGACAGTCTGAAACATCCCGTAAAATAATAGTGTGCCACCCAGCGTTGGAAAAAACAGATTTGTTTTTTAAATACTGCTTCTAATTTTTCATATTTAGTTATTCCACATTTCCTTTGCAATTGTTTACACATCTGTGAAGGCGTATAACTGATTCTCTGACCTTATAATTTCCTTCATGTCTACAAATTGTTCCGTTTCAACTTAAGTGAGGTCAGGCTACCTGACTACAAAAAGATTGGTTTTCTTGATTTTACCATCATCTACAAACCCAAAACATCAAATAAGTCAGTGCAACAATATTTGCTATAACATACGAACTCCAAATCCATCTATTTCTGAAAATTACAGCAAAAACAAATGATGTACATTCCCTACAGTTCGCGCCGGAGGACGTATCGTGCAAAGATTTCCCCACATTGAAAACGGATGACGCATAAACACGTCACAAGCAAGGCCGGAAATGTCTGTCAGCAGCGAGCAAGGCCAGAAATGCGTGGGTGTGCTTCCCGGTACCATCAGCCGAACCCGCCTAGGATCGAGTTTCGTTAAAAGTAATCCTGCACCTCGGCTCGGTGATGTTAAAATAATCCCGGCGCGAACTGGTTAACACCGTGAAATCAGATGTTACTGGAGGATTCAGGTTACTTTGTAGGAAACATGGGGGGTAGGGAGTTAGAGTTTTGTTATGTTAATTGTAAATCCAAGTCCCGGTACCCTGCAAATTTTTGGTTCTTCCCCTATTTCTTTGCAAAAGATCTTCCGTACCAGTACTTGTGTGTAATGACTTTTGGATGTAATACGCTGTGTGTATGTTCTTGTATCGTATTACAATCGAGGATCGAAGCACAAAAGAGAACTAAGGGAACAAAGGATCCTCGAAGGACGGTTTGCTTGTCCGAAATCAGTCCTCGATCGTTGGGTCAAGCGCTAGGTAATAGGGTTAGGGTATAGTAAAGGAACAAAGGAAAACACAATATCGATCATCGGTCGTTATGTGGTTCACGACTGTGTGTTTATATCTGGGCACACGTCGTTGCTAGGCAGTTGCTATGGTGGGCGTGGCCTACTTGATCAGTGAACTCTATTTCTATTGCATCCTATAGCAAGGTGCAGAACTGGAAAACCGCGATAATAAGGGGTGGACGACGCTTTTCTACGCAACATACGCCGGCCATCAGAAAGTGGTTCAGTTCCTTCTCGACAATGGCGCTAACGTCAATGCCAGGTAGGCTGATTCATGTATACGTATAGCTATTATGGGCACTGTGAACAAGTAACAATGTCAAGTAACAACAACAATAGTTTTTCATTGTTAATGCACAGGTTTTTTTTCTTTTGTTATAATGTGACCAGCTCCCACGAAAACGGCGTAAAGTCAAGCTATGCTATATTGAGTTATGATTGAAAATATCCGATTTGACAGCAAGGAATTGTTTTGGGGGTTTTGGCATGATACAATTCCCACATATGTTTTCTTTTGAACTACCAAGTATTTTTTTGCCAAAGATTAGCAGAGGTAACAATACTGTTGACCAAAAAGGTGGCACCTGACAAAAACCCACAAATTTACCTTCGAAACAACATCACAGTCGTGTGTGCACATGCCTTATTTTTGTCTTGTTGAATATTTAAGCCAGCGAAAAGCTATTCAATATTTGGTTGATGATCGAAGACTGTACTGGAATATTTGGTATATTACCTACCTGGTTTTTATCATAGTCCTAGTTAATAACCAGTTCATGCCGAGAATATTTGGACATTGACAAAGCCCAGGTGCGGGATTCTTTTAAACAAAACTTGATCTGAGGCGGGAAAACCTTAACTGGGTTTTGGACCGGGTAGGGGTGTGCATTTACGGGTAGTTTGGAAACCGGGTACCTGATTACAACAAAATATGGGTAATATGGGTACCCGGTTACCCGTTAACCCTAACTCCCTCACGGCTTTTACTAGAAAGTATCCTGAATCCGCCACAGTCCACTAATTTTGGTTTTCAAAAACTGCTGGTGTCCTGAGTCCATCAGACTCCACCAGTATGCATTCTGGAGAGATCCTGAGTCCATCATACTCCACCAGCAAAAGTTTGATGGACTGTGACAGATTCAGGATACCTAGGTGGCATACAACAAAATGCAGTGCGTTTCTCCATAGAGTCCATCACAGTCCATCACCTGAATTTCTGTATCCTGATCTATCACACTCCTGCAGTAACGCTAGGCTTAAAATCCTCAATCCATCACACTCCTCCAGTTGGTTCAATATGGAGGTATCCTGAATCCGCTAAAATCCTCCGAAACAGGAAATGGATTTTGATGGACTCAGGGTGGTTAGGGTTAAAGAAACCCAACAAAATGTTAATCTCAGGAGTTTCTTTTTGGCTTGTTCATAAAGTTCTGCACTATAACAATGAAACATTAGTGAGTTAATACTGCAAGATACAGTAGAAGTGTTTGCAGTGAGCAAATGCTTTAAGCCTTACTACCCCAAACCCATCAAATTTCCTAAAAACCCATTAAACTCCAACTGCAGATTTTGCTATGTTTTGGCAGGTTTTGTACCAAACCATAGCAACTTGTTGTTGAACTTTGTTTGACTCAGTACCAAAGCCCAGGGAGACCCTGTTGAACTTTGCGAGGTTCAGGGCAAAAAGACACGAGACTTGTAAAATGTTGGAGTTTAGGGCATTTAGTCGTGGGGGGCCCACGGCTGGTCACGGCCCAGTTCTTGGTCAACTGTGTACATGTACACCCTGTGTTTCCGCATGGCCAGTCATCTCTGCACTAATGCTGAACAATGCATTGAACCCATCTGTACCAAGTCAATCAAACTTCAAATGTTGGAGTTTGGCAGGTTTAGTACTTATAGGTTCAGTGCAGTGTACCAATAATTACTGAACCTATGTGAGCTGTTGAAATGTGTTAGGTTTGGTATTCTTTCTAATGCGAGAGCCTAGATAGGGGGTTAGGGTTAAGGTGTTAAACTGCAAATTTGCGAGCGTCATCAATTGTAAATATATTTTGTTTTCCCATGTAGCCTGATTTCATTTTGAAAATTCTTAACAAATGACATTTAAATTCTTACGCTTTCATCGTCTGAAAAGTTTCTATGCGGTTTGTAAAGTTGGCTGCAGGTACTCGATTCCATAATCTAGAATCGGTTCATGGCATTAAAAGTCTGGTACTTGAGTACCCGGTTTCGATGCACAGCCCTAGTCCTAACCGAGTCATACACAGTATTGAAAGACATGTTCAGACTTGCCCAACCCATACAAATTTCATTTCTTCAATTTTAAACCAAGGGAGCCACGACTGGGTATAACCCCTTTCATGATGGCCTCTGCAGAGGGACATGAAATCATTATCAACCTGCTACTGGATCACGTGAGTATTAGTGCGTAACATGTGCGTAGTTACATTCGGCTGATTGAGAATGCCCCCTCAATGCTGATCTGGACGTATCTCAAATTGTGACTCTCCAAATTTTAAATTGAAATCAAAATCTTAAAATTCTGTTTTCCTGGAAAATACAGCATTTGGAATATACAGCTCCAGCTCCGTGTTATTTGTCAAGCACCATTTTTTTTACACTTAGCACCTTACTGCTTTAAACAATATCCAAAATGCACAACTGATACTGTACAGATTTTCATTTTTTATTTTTCAGGGTGTTGATGTTAACCTCCAGAATGCGAATGGTGAAACGGCTCGCTCCTTTGCACTACTGAATGGCCACATGAAAATCATTGGCCTCATTGACAGCCAATGCATGTCACCTAGCATGGCCTTCAGCAGCCTCCGTAGTGAATCAGGTACATATACCAGATAGAGCGATATGAGGTCCAATTGTTACAGAGTTCCACTCAGGTGACATAGGTGGCTTGTGCATAAAGCGCTTGCCTCTCACCAATATAGCCCGGGTTCGATTTCCCGGCCCGGACCATATGTGAGTAGAGTTGTGCGTTAGTTCTCTCCTGTGTCGCGACGAATCTGCTCTGGGCCTTCCGGTTTTTCTTCCTCTGGAAAAAAACAAAAACCTAATTCTCTGACTGTGCTCCGTAGTTATATATGAGTCGGTGTGGCCGGCTGCAAGAGCCGGCTTTACGTGCCAGCGGCTCAACCATGTGTAGTTGCGTCCTTTGCAGTTTAGCACCCCAGCTGCAGTTATGAATGATTGGCCTTCCAAATTATTATTATTATTATTAGGTGCGATGGTACGTAGGTTCAAATCCTGCCAGGAACATGATACTTGTGTACTTAATTGCCTCTCTCTACCCAGGAGTATAAATGGGAACCTGTGAGGGTACAGACCATATACATGCTCATTTCGACCTGCTGTGAACTGGGGCCAATTTCACGGAGCTGCTAAGCACAACATTTTGCTTAGCATGACAATTTGTCCTTGGTAAAAACAAGGTTACATACCAAATTTTCACGTGATCTTTATTGTTTTTGATTGATAATCAGCTGTTTTTTTGCTTAGCATAAAAAAACACGTAGAATTTTGGTTGATAACTTGTTTTAATGAGCAAGACATTTTTGTGCTCAGCAAATTTTTGTGCTTAGCAGCTCCGTGAAATTGGCCCCTGGTCCTAAGGCCTAATGAACAGGGGTAATAAATGTGAGGCGCTTTGAGACCTTTGGTATCAAGTTGTATACATGTATAAGCACTACAGTGTAAGTGCTAACTTCACTGAGCTGATAAACAAAGGAATCAACCCAGCATGAAAATATTTAAAGTTCATGCACTCTGAACAAACTAGACTAGGTTTGCCTTGTCTTGTTCTCATTTGGTTGTCTCAGCTCAGCTCCCGGCTGTCGATCTGTCATCCTCCGACGAAAGCTACCAGCGGCCCAACCGACCTCACGCTAGGTCTAGCAGGTTGAAGACCAAAGGTCCTAGCATCTGGGATGGCCCCGAGACGCTAGCCAAGCTGCTGAGCGACCGCAAAGGAGGAAGCCAGGAAACCGTCTTGCCAAGCGCTGGTGAGTTATAGCTCAAAAACGTCATGGCTGTGTTATATCCACAGACTTGCATTTGAGTCACCAAAGTTCAAGTATTCTCCGAGTCACAATCCCGAGTCTGAGTCTCGAGTTGTGCAGGCCAATTCTGAGTCTCGAGTCACAAAAGTTGAGTCTGTGTCTGAGTCACAAATGTCGAGTCACAAGTCATGTTTAGGGTACTGCTAAATTCTGTCCCGCTGGTTTCCCATGCTACTATGCACGTCATCGTTTCGATGCATGAAGGTTTGCATGCATACGTATGTTTGTATATGTACAGACCTGCCGTACAAGAGGTACTGTTTTTGTTATCAGCCCCGCACTGTCTGCATCGTTTTCGAAATATTTAGTAGTTTTGTTGTTGAAAAAAGTTGTTTGTGAATGATATTCAATCTTTAACTCTAACTCACTACTGCCTCTCCACTCCATCAAAATCCATCAGTCACTTTTTGTTTTATACCACTGAAGTGCTGATTGATGTTGATATGCTGTATGACAACAACACTACTGGATCCTAGGCAAAATTACGAAATTGCACTGGCACTGCTTCAGGCCTCCTGGACCAGGTTTATCCATGCCAGGCCACTCAGAATAAGTCTGCCAAAATCTAACAAATTGGGGGAGAATTTTGGCAGATTTGAGACGGTTATATTTAAAGAAAGCTCTGGAACTATTGCCAAGAGTTGCAACCTATAATTCCTTTTGCAGGCAACTTATGGCTAACACCATTCCCACCTCCCAACCCTGCTACCAACAACAGCATTGATGATGAAGACCCTGCCTTCTGCAACTCCGGTGCCCAGACCATCAAGAGTAGCAACTCCAGTACCAGCAGTGGAGGAGGTGGAGGAGTGGGCAGTGGCAGGGGCTTCGCCGCTGCCCTGGGGATCAGCGGCGGCAGCAGCAACCATTCCAGCACCGACGAGCACTCCTCAGAGACCTCCAGCTTCAGCCTCCCTCCGACCCCGAGCTCGAACTCTTCAGAGAATGCCGGGTTTGCCGGGGCGCTTTCCGACCAGCTGTCACAGATGATCTCGGCCGACCTCAACCGCAGGGGCTTCGGTTTGGTAGATCCCCTTTACGCGGAGCCTCTAGTCACCGGTGGGATTGGAGAGGAGCACAGGTTACCAGCTTCATATCCCAACATGCCTTCACTAGCTAGTCCCCTGCACGCCACCCATCCCCACCAATTGCAATCAACGAATCCAACCTTGCACGCTTGCACAACAAACGGCGTGGGTTACCACTCAAGCGTGCTCCCCCTGTCCGGTGACATAATCCAGGACCCACCCTATGACAAGCCTGCCGATAGCAAGCAGTACCCTTACCAGGACTTGGCCAGCCTTCTTGAGAGCCTGGGATTAAGAACTAAGTACTTCCATGTATTTGAGGAACAGGACGTGGACATGAGAGTGTTTCTGACCCTGACCGATAGCGACTTGAAGGAAGTTGGAATCAAGTGAGTGAATGTCAAGACATGGACCTCATTTAGCTGTCACCATTCACCTGCTACCGCCATTTTAGGGGAACATTACACGTTCCTAGCTGTGAACCACATACAAAAAAATGTCTGTGCTGCAGTTATGCGTAGATTCATAAATAAACAAGCAAATACATGACATCAAATGCACACAATGTTTAAAGCCTGTCACAAGTTCATCGCGTCTTTTGATTGTCGCAAAATTTGACGTCTTTTTGAGCTAGTTTTATGCCCTAAAAATTTAAGGAGCGAGACTATAATACTAAACAAATGTGTGTGTGTGGTTGTATAAATCTAATTACTGGTACCCGGTATATGCAAGTGGTAACATTTCAATTGAATTTTTGACGTAGCTTTCCGTCCACTTTAAGCTTGTTTTACCCTTGAAACTGCATCATACCTCTGCCATTTTGCTTTACTGTTTGAAGAGTTTCAAGAAGAGACCCAATGACTCCTTGGTATAATAAGACGACTGCCTATGGATTATCCACTCGTTGGACGAGTGTCTATGATTAATTATGCAAAACAAGACAGCGTCTTAACCTCAAGATTCTGTCCATTCAGCAGGTGCTTTCTATAGCGATATCGTTATTAGCTGTTTCGGCCTTTCAGCCGAAACAGCTTTTGTTTTCGTTAAAGTTTTTTTTTTTTTTTTTTTTGTCACGTTTTTTCTGCCAATACACTTTGACACTTTGGTAAATCCGATCGACTTGAGATTTTGCACATACTTAGACCAGCATCTGTGATGGTCCTAGAAGAAATTCGTCGCAATTACGTCATTCATGGTCACGTGACGTCGCGTTAAAGGTGCAGTTTTCCCCATAGGTTTTGTACACGTTTTCCTTCAGACTATTGACTTGGACACTTTAGTAAATCCGATTGACTTTAGACTTAATACAAACCTCAACCACCATCCCCAAAAGGGGCCAAGAAAAAATCGTCATGATTACGCCATCGGGGGTCATGTGACGTCACGTTAAAGGTGTAGTTTTTAGGACCCTCTATCTCTGGAAGTACAGGTCTGATTGGGGTCAAACTTGGTATTCATGTATTCCAGGATGAGTTATAGACGAAAATTAAGATGAAATTATGATGACGTCATCGGGTGTCATGTGACGTCACATTAAAGGTTCAGTTTTTAGGACCCTCTATCTCTGAAAGTACATGTCTGATTGGGGTCAAACTTGGTATTCAGGTATTCCAGGATGTGTTATAGACGAAAATCAGGGTAACGTCATGATGACATCATCGTGGGTCATGTGACGTCACATTAAAGATGTAGTTTTTAAGACCCTCTATCTCTGAAAGTACAAGTCCAATTAGGGTCAAACTCGGTATTCAAGTATTCCGGATGTGTTATAGACGAAAAGTAAGTTGACGTCACGATGACGTCATCGGGTGTCATGTTACGTCAGATTAAAGGTGTAGTTTTCCCCGTAGGATTTGTACACGTTTTTTGGAACATGTATTTGGCACTTTGGTAAATCCGATCGACTTCAGATTTGGTACACACTTAGACCACCTCTCACATATTCAAAGTCATTTTAGACAAGCGAAACAGCTCTGTGTTTGTCCACAAACACATGTCTAGTTTAATCCTGTTACCTGTTGTTATGTTACAAAAGCACGGCAGCCATATTAGCCAATCAGAAGCTTTGTCCACATTTCTGCTTGAAATGTTGTAAGTCGACTCTGATTGGCCTGGCACTCGGGTTTACATACAATTAACATGTCTAGGTATATCCGACATTATCCTCTACGGGTATATGATGTCTGTTGTTGTATAATCAGTGTGAATAATGTTTTGCCCAGACTGATGGGACCAAGACGGAAGATGACCAACGCTATTGCCAGATGGCACAGCCAGGCTCGGCCATTCTCAGACAATCTGGAGCAGGTCTATGCAGACAGAGTGGAGACTGCTATGCAAGAAATGGCTATACAGTTACAGGAGGTACAATCACCCTACAGTAATGCTTGAATAACCTAACCTTCTGAGCTCTTTTTTGTCTAGCAGCCATCCTTAATCAGGGGCGGATGCAGAAATTTATGAATGTGGGGGTCTTAGCCATGAGCGGGGGGTGTAGGGGCGGGGGGTGTAGGGGCTCTCCCCCCGAATTTATTTTACAGTAGAAGCTCTGAGGTGCATTCTGAAACATTATGAGCCTATTTTTCTTATATATTTTGATCGTTTTGATCTATTGGGAATCTTTTACAGAAAGCACCACGCTGCTGATATAAAAATACATTAACAACAAATTTAAAAAAAAAAAAATTAAAAAAAAAAATCCAGTCAAAAAAATAATGTGGGGTCCGGACCCCCAGGACCCGATCCCCTGGATCCGCACCTGTTAATCCTGCAAAATCCTCAATCCTGGGAAAATCCTCCAATTGCCAAAAATATTAATCCTCAGTCCTCTAAAATCATCTGTTATTTCTTCTATTTGACTTTATCAACTCAATTATAAACTGTGACTCGACTTGACTATAAACTGCAACTCGAAGTCTGGACAGAATGATCCGACTTGAGTCACAAAACCTGATGATTCGTTACAACTCTGTGTCTGCAGGCCATGGTGAAGAAGGGCGAGATTGAGGGACAGGTAAGGCAGGAGCGGGAGCTGAGAAGTGTGGTGGAGGGATGCCTGATGGAGGACAGGAAGACCTACCAGCAGCTGCTGAATCTGGTGTCAGATGCTAGGAAGCTATGCCATAATATGAGACAGCTCTATGACAGCGTCAGGTAAATGGATCTATCTTAACCCATTAGTAGGACTGTGCATCGGCACCTGGTACTCGAGTACCCAAACGCTGTTGTCAGGAACCGGTTTCAGATTATGGAATCGAGTACCTGTAACAAACTTTACAAACTACAAAGTAACTTTTCAGACGATGGAAGCAAAAGGTTTTGAATGGTGTGTGTTGGGACTTTTCAAAATGAATCCAGGCTTTAAGGTAAACGAAATATATTTAAAGATTATGATGATCGCAAAGTTCATTGCAAACACTTCTATATTGCTGTATTATGTAATTGACGTATTATAGTGCAAAAAAGATTATATAAAGCCAATGAAGTATAGTACCAGTATTATAGTGCCATTATTGAGCGGATGCCAAGAAGAGCGGATCATTATAAAGACTTGACGGAAAAAGAGGACAGATTACAAAAGAGAATTGAGGTAATGTCATTGAGAGTTACAGATAGCATCCCTGCACTACATCATGTTAAAAGGTGAAGAAAAGTAGCTGATGCTACGAGGGCTGTTAATAAGGTTCTAGATCAGATTAAGACAAGTAAAATATCTGAGCTTAACAGTCTTGTGTATGCAGGTACTATCGTTGTGATGGAAAAAGTGGGGTACATGTACAAACAAGCTGTCAAAGGCAACAAGGAAGGTACACCTTGGTGGAAGTGTCGGCTCGAGGGACAGATCAAGGGGTTCTAAAGGGATGCGAGTAGGATTGAGCAGATGGACAGTGACGTTGTGAAGAAGTCTGACATGATGGATAAACTAATGGCTAGTAAGTACTGTGTGCAAGGTAAGGGGATGACGGTCGTCAAGGAGGAGATCAAGCAACGGATTAAGGCGAGACGGCGAAGGTTAAGGAGGTACGACGACAGGATTAAGCAGTTTTGCCAGAACAATCTTTTTAGGTCAAAAAAACAAAGACAGCTATTTAGGAAACTGGATGGTAAGAAAGATGATTCACAGGAAGTTCCGAAAGCGGCTGAGGCGAAGGCTTTTTGGAAACAAGCCGACAGCACAACGACCAGGCAGAGTGGCTACAAGAAGTGGCAGAAGAACTGAGGTGTATTCCTAGGCAGAAGGAGGTAGAGATCATTGTGGAAAAAATCAAGAGGCAGTTGAGGAAAGTGTCAAATTGGAAAGCCTCGGGAGTTGATCATATTCATGGATACTGGCTGAAGAATTTCCACAGTGTACACAGTAGACTTGCAGTTGCAGGGCATTTACAGGAGTGTCTCGCCCGTACATGGGATTCTGCCAAAGGTGGATGTCTGAGGGGAGGACTGATTTGCTTATGAATGATGTCAGGAAGGGAAAGGTTTCGTTTTAAACGTTGCAAGTAATTACAGACCTATTACTTGTCTACCGTTGTTTACAAGCTCTTGACTAGTCTAATAGCTGAGGATTTCTATTCTCACTTGGAGGAGAATGGTTTGTTTCCGGATGAGTAGAAGAAACGGTCAAGGGAACGAAGGATGAACTGGTGATCGACAAGTCTGTGATGAAAAATTGTAAGAAGAGGTAGACCAATTTGTCAATGGCGTGGATTGACTACAACAAGGCATATGATATGTTGCCTCATTCGTGGATCATGGAGTGTTTAAATTTAGTGGGGGCGAGGCATTTGCTAAACAACAGTATGAAGACATGGAAGACAACGTTGACAGCTAAGTAAGGGTAAGTCTGGGTAAGGGTAGTATCAGAAGAGGGATATTTCAAGGAGACTCTCTGTCGCCACTGTTGTTTGTTCTGGCGCTAATACCTTTGTCTATGGACTTACGAAAGGCCATCACCAGATATGAGATAAGATGGCTGCCGAGTTAATGTATTTGTGGACGACCTGAAGTGGTTTGCCAAGACACCAGACAGTTTGGTGTGGAGAAGTGTGTAGTCTTGACTTTATGAAGGATACAAGTATCTTGGTGTTTTGGAGGCGGGCAGCATGATGCATGACAAAGTGAAGGACAAGCTTAGTAAAAAGTACACTAGGACGGTAAAGAACTTAATGGCGGAAATATGGTGCAGGCGATAAATACATGGGCTGTGTCGTTGATGAGGTATAGCACAGGAATTGTGGACTGGACTATTGACAGGAAGATGAGAAAGTTGATGACGATGCATGGTACATGTATGCTGCATCCGAGGGCTAACGTCAGTAGGTTTTACTTGCCGAGGACTGAAGGAAGACAGGGCTTGATAAGCGAGATAGACTGTGTTTGCATTGAGAAGAAAGATTTTCAATGGTATTTTTCTGATTGCTAAGAAACTTGTCGTGGGAAAGGAAGTTGATCCCGCGTTGCATACAAAAAGGAAAGAGGAGGAAATGCTCAAAGATTGCAGCCAGATGTTGTTTGTCCTAGATAATAATGCGAAGATCTGCCACATTATACAATGTAGATGTGGCAGTGCCCGGCGATACCAGGGTTGCAAGAAAAGAAAAGGTGAAGGTGTTAAAGTACCAGGATTTGGCGAGGGAACTCCGCAAGTTGTGGGTCACGGTGAAGATCCTGGGTACAATTCCCAGGTCCCTGGAGAAACATCTCAATAAGATCGGCACAACTGTGAAGGTGGATTTGCTGCAGAAGGCGGCTCTTTTTGGAACTGCAATAATTCTACGCTCAAGCTCTGAGGCTGTGGGAAGCAGCTCGACTCAAGGTGTTCCAACGAAAAAGCATAAGATCTCTTATCTAGTTGTGCGTAAACAAAATAATAATTTATACAAATTATATAATCAACATTAAAGGTAAGACAATAAAATGCAAAAGATTTTTATAAAGAGTCATGTATGTCACCGCGCGAGTGCCTAAACTGCAGTATGGGGATATATCTAAGGATGCGTCCGTCCCGCAACTGAGAATAAGCCTAACCCTGCTGTATAAAATGGGTTGTGAGCAACCGTGTCACATGCATGCAAGTACCAATAAGCCAACAGTCCTGGAGTGGTTTTGGGTTTTACAGGGAGTAATTCAGGCACACAATTTTGAGGCAGTAGACAAAGTAATATTGGGTTTATCATGCATCACGATTAAATTATAATGGCACATACCTCTACCATTGTACATGTCATGATCAGGTGTGATTATCCTAATTATGTTATGATTATCGTAAGGTCTTGCCAGACGGAGCTGATCCGCAGACTCCAAGCCTTCCCCTCCTTCATCCCCAAGGATGTATACTTTGACAGCCTCCCCCAGCAGTTTGCCTTCCAGCTTCAAATTGACCGCACCCAACAGAGGGGCGGAAAGAACCCCTCCCCGCCTCCGACGCCCGACAAGAACCCGCTGGTCAGTGCCATCACCTCCAGCCTCATCAACGGCGACTCGCTGATGGGTGCTGGCCAACCGATCCCTGCTGCTAGCACCGGCGCACCATTGGGCACGAGCCAGGAAGGGGAGGAGCTAGCCAAGCTGACAATGAAGGACCTACTGAGCATGCTCAGTCAGGGCTCGCACCAGCTTGGGCGAGCAGTCGCTATGGCGACTAACAACATGGATCAACTTATTGACGGGCAGACGGTGAACTTCTCCCCAAATTCCAGCGGAAACTCTTTGCCATAAGCTATACTAAAACTTTGGGTTTTTTTCTATCAATCTTTTAAACAGAACAGATTTTGGTATAATTTTATGCCAGAGTTGTACAAAATGTTTTACAGTTTCAGCAAGTCCTTTCATCACAAAGCCAGTGGTTAAACAATGAATAAGAAATGCTTTTGTTAACAGTTCGTTTGAATAGCTAGTGGTTTGACTTGAGACTGAATGACTTGTGATGAACTTGCAGGGACTTGAATATAACTTGAGCTTTGCAAACACTGACAAATTTATTTTCATTTTATAATTGAAAGCTAGACAAAACTAGGACCTGCTGCTAAGCAAATAACTGCAAATATTGGCGGATAAACAAATCTTGCTGGTGTTTTTCTAAAAGTTTGTTGATGACCCAAAAACCTGTGTACATTATTTGTATTGGACATTATATTTTTATTGGACACTTCTGCCATGCAAAATGCGTTAATCCTAACTCTCTAGTGTAATTGACCATATGGCAAACTATACATACAAACTGTTGGACTGCAATTCTTGAGGGTATGCCTAAACCCACTGTTATGACTGTTAGTTTAGGGGTCCAGTACCCATTCTAACATATCCCAACAAAACCTGGCGTTGGAGTTTTACTGGACGGGGATTGTTAGGGTTAAAAACGCATTTGAGGCTGAATCGTTATACTTATAGTATTCTTGCACATTTTGTACAAATATATTTTTGTATGTCTGCTTGCACCCATTTCCTTTACCATTTATATCTAACTTTAAATTTTTTGTTCCAAAATGTATATTTTTGTAAAGGATATTTAATTTATAGTTCCTGTAATGAATTTTTTAACATATTTAATAAATTTATTTTAAGTAGTTTCAAAAGAATTTGTGTACTTATTCAACCCGGTGTCATATGTGAAATTGAGACTCCTGTGAAATCTGTCTCTTTAACCTTAAATGGAATCTACTCCTCACGCGTGACCTGTCTCTGTATAATCATGCGCAATACAAGCAATGGGCACTTATTTCACAGTCCAACATTCTCACTTCATCGGTCCTGTGTTTAGTACTGCATGCAGAAGATTGTCGCCACTAAACTAGATGTTGCGAAAATCCCATGAAAAAAACCAAAGGGCAAATAATCCTAGATTTCACATAAACTGTGTCCGTTTTGTGCCTGAATTTATACCAGTATCGAGTGAATATCGTTCGATCAAGAAACATCCGCCTGACCATTCCGTTGTATGCCAAGAATAAGCCATTTGCGCATGATCCCGAGCTAAATTTGAATAACATCTGGTACGTACACTGACTTTCTCACACAGCTTGGCACCGTTAAACTTTAAATTCTTCAGACCAAAGACACTGTTGCCATATCACATGATTCGGGGCAAGCTCTTGCATAGTTACGTAACGGACGTTCAGCACCAATACATTGTTCACAATGGGTTAGAATGACACAAAGACACCAGACCATTCCGGAGCTGGGGGTTGCTAGCGTAAGGCTTGCCCCGAATCACGTGATATAGCAACATTGTCTTTGGTCTGGAGAATTCAAAGTTCAACAGTGCCAAGCTGTGTGAGCAAGTCAGTGTACCAGATGTTATTCAAATTTAACTCGGGGTCACGCGCAAATGGCTTATTACAATGTATCTTTTGTGCGAGCGTTTCCGGTGGGGCGGTCTCATAACTTCTCCGGGGTGCCTGCACTTCTCCGAAGGGGAAATTTCACTTCAACGAACAGTGGTTTATCATCTTCGAACTTTTATCTTCGAACTCAACTTTCTCCGATAAAATATTTTGTTAACCATGGCGGCGTTCGTAAACACTTTCGAGCTAGCTATAACCTTTCACGCTAGCTCAAAGTATGCAGTTTCTACGCAACGATCGACCAATAAGAAAACGGCTATAAAGGTCAGCTTAATATATTAGCATAATGAGTACCGCGCCCAAAACCTAAACTTAAAAAGGTAGTATACACCATTGGTAATTGCTTGAATTATCATGAATGGGTAGATTTGGGGGGTTGTATTTCATAGTAAATATCGTTTAACTGACCTTTCCGAAGTTTTACAATCATGGATGACGAGAAAAGCACGAAAAACAGCGTTTGTTTTCAACCGGGGTCGAGCAGTTATTCTTATGTTATCTTTGTTTTTTCGCTCTCGCCGTCCGGCGAGAGCGAATTTTTCTTTATAAAATTCAATTTTTTTGAATAATTACAGGATATCTAGCGCAATCCTTTTTATGAATGCCTAGAATCATTATTTACTTTCAATTGAGTAAGGTATTTCTTAATAATTCAGTAGTAAATATTTTCGATTTCTGCAAATGGTGTATACTACCTTTAATGATTGATCCAAGGCGTTAATATATCTTCAGTTAATTTGCATATAATAATAGTGGCCGCGTGAGGTCGTTGTTTGAGCTCCGATTACCGCTGATTACCAAGGCTAGGCGTGTCTAGACATGTTTTGCGTAAACACAATAACCCTCGGCCACATGATCAAACGTATTTGCTTAACCGTCCATCATTATCACGTGATATGAATACTGCATATATTACAATAGTCTGACCGCGCCCCCAATGTGCCAACTCATCTAAGACCTTCGAGTTAAGGCCCGGTCACACCGCCAGAACTTTGCTGGAGCGTTCCTGGAGCTGTGAAAAAAATTCATCACCGCTTGTAACCGTTCACCACCGTTTAACAGAAGTTGGCCCCCGTTAAGGCAACGCCGTATACGCTCGGCCACCGCTGATGGTCCCTCCTACCGCTCCGAAAGTTTTGAGCTGCACAAAATATTGCGAGCAGTGAGGAGCGGGCAATTTTCCGCTCCGGCAAAGTTCACCACCGCTCCAACAACGCCCAGTCAAAGTTTGGCACCGCTAGACGCAAGTTCGTGGACGCTTTGGTCCGCTAGGCCAACGCAGAAATCTTGAACGCTGGACCACCGCTGCTTCGCCAGCTTTGCCCGGGCGGTGATTAAACGTTGCACAAACTTTGGTGGAGCGGTTGTAAGCGTTTTACGAGCGGACACGGGATTGCTGGAACGGTGTCGGGCGTTGAAGCAGCGATCCATTGCGGTGATGAACTTTGGTTTGGCGTTGGTATGGAGGTGTCACCGCTAAACCAACGCTCGCTACCGCTCGCTACCGTTAAACCAACGCTAAAGCAATGCCGGCTTCAGCGGTGCACCGCTGAGGCAACGCCCGTGTTTTCGATTTGTTTCCCATTTTGTGCGCGGTGACGAGCGTTGTCGAAATTCGGCCCCCTCTCCCTACCGTTCAAGGAACGCTCCAACAAAGTTCTGGCGGTGTGACCGGGCCGTCCAGTTAGCGGGTGATAGCGGTTCGTCTGGAGATAGCTAGCGCCCTCTATAGCATCGGTGGTTTGTGTCAGTGATCGCGGACTAAACAACACGAAGGTCTTGGAACCAAGACTAAATACGAGGTCGTGCGCTAGAAATCTAGCGCAAAATAAGAACAAACATAAGATTTCATTTATGAATGCACCAAGACTATCAAACTGTTCGCGATGTATTTTTGCACTGTGCATGCTAAACTATTAAACTGCAGCGCGCGGGTGGATTTCGGCCAAATAAACGACGATGGCCTTGCCCAAGGCTAGTGCATTCATTGAAAATTGCAGGAAATTGTAATGAAACCATCTCAAACCTAATCCACTTGATGCTTTTTTCTCTCGCTCCCAGTTTTTTCAGGGTATTGTTTTTCGGCCAAAATGAACAATGCACAGCCAATTGAATAGCCATTACTCCGACTTTTTTCAATTATAAATATAAACACAAAAGCCATTTTTCGAGACTTTTTATCGATTAGTTGCAATGAGTTAAGTTCGAATTACATAAAAAAGCTCAACTTTTGAACAAACTCACTTATTTTGGGGCGGAGACCCTATTCATAATTAGGGGGTGGGAAAAATGGAAATTACAAAATAATATATTAATCCAATCTCAGGTCGTTTCTTTTCTATCTGGCCTTGGCAGTTAAAGCAATAACTAAAAAAGCAAATTCCAAACTGTGTTTCACTTTTATGTAAGATGAAGTGCAGTTATTTTGCCAGAAAATGATACAATTTTTGATAAAAAAATGGGTTTTGATAACTTATGCAATTTTGTCCTTGAAATCCATTTAAACTAAATTAGATTGACTGTCTATTATCACAAAAATGACTTAAAATTGGTGTTTAAAGGTGGACTACAACGGAATAATGATAAAGGCTGTGTTGCTGTTTTTGTTCGAGAAATGTATAATGATTACTAATATAGGCCTATCATTAGTATTCAATAAAACTTGTTCCTTCATTCAAAAAACAAACAAAATTGATCGGCGTTCTACGACCCAGAAAAACTCAGTTTCAGCAAAAGCCCTTAACTCATGAATAATTCATACTTTGTGTGTGACGTACTACCCATGACGATTTACTCGGGTCGATCGTGTGCGTGCATTTTTACGCATACATAATACACACGGAATAATATGGCGTCTTTTGTTTACTCTCGGTTGCTCATGGGTAGTACGTCATCACTTTTCGCTGGTTTACAAGTCCGCTGGTACTATATCGTAGATTTCATTGTGGTTTTCAGTGGATCTTTGCCGGGAACCAGTACAGGGCGGGAAATTTCAAAATCGAAGTCTAATTTTTTCGGTCAAATTGCAGCAAAATTATTTAGAGAAAAACTTGACCGTAACAATAAAGTGTTACCTGAACACAACATAAACAAGGTCCGATAATAAATTTAATGTGTGAGTTTTCGTTGTAGTCCATCTTTAAACTTGCGACGTGCGGCCATTTTGTTTTTACACGAACACGCTTCCGTACTTTTTTTTAAAGTCGGTTGTATTTCGTGTGTAACCCCAATGCTGTTCGGTTTTATGGCTCTATATGTCAAAACAGTACTTTACATGTGTCTGAATACATTCGATCCCAGCTGGTGTTGTTGAATGGGGCAAGGCAACATAGCATGATTAATTGCTTGGGTAGGTCTGGTAAACCCAGACTTGAATAGCCCCTTTATGTACACAAAGTAATTAGATACTCGTGGGACAGCACTTTCCTTTGCAAAAAGCTGTGTCACCGGTTTAACCAGGGTTCAAGCGGCACTTACCATGAAATTCGGCATGCTTTGAACTAGGAATACATGTAATATGATATTTGTTTAACAAATGATGAAAAAGCGAAAAAAAAGCGCGGTGGCACGTCGCAGGGAAAAATCACTGATTTTCTATAGCGTTTTATATTATTTGGTTTCGCCTAAAATCAAAGTCTATGTTTTACTACTTTAAGAAATTTGGGTTAGAATGTTGTTCTTGTTTAAATGTTCTCATTCAAAACAAAAAAATGTGACACCCCTAAAAGCGAACACAATCTTCTCAAATTGACATGTAATCCCCGTTCACTATAATGGATGGAAAAACTGCACCAAGAGTGTACCCAAAAATACACACAGGCCCCGCAAGTCATTATACTATAATGTTATCACCCTAATAATTAGTTGTTTAATCTCTTCACGTACACCGTGTACAAGACGACGGGTTTCACGCACTTGTCTGGCACGGTTATTCCTTCAAATGTGCTATTCAGACACTTGGTCAGCCTGACGTGCATGCCCTGCCCGAGAACGGGAGCCGAGGAAACGTATTCCGCATAATTACGAAACGGATCCGGATTATCTGTTGGAAAAAGTTATTTCTCAAATAAACTTTTTTTTTACTAGCTCCCGTCAGAGGACGTGTATTACGGATTACAAATAAACACGTCACAAGCGGAAATACCAGGGTGTGCTACCCATAGATGCGGGCCTGATAAACCCGTCTCGGATGGAAGTTCATCAAAAATAATCCCGCGCCTGGGCACGGTCAATGTCGAACTAATCCCGAAGAAACAAATGGCTCATCAACCGTTCCAAAACGGTACCCTCACCAACCCCCTCCAAATGGTGTGCCAAGCTATAATTAACCCTTCATCGCACACATTCCAGTGACACTCCACGATGGGTTAAAGGAAAGTTGATTAATTGTAGAAGGGAAGTGCAGCAAAACAAAACACCTGAAGCAAACAACTCACCCAACAGGACATCCTCTTCTATTTGCGGGAAGCACGCCCTGATATACCCGGACTCGCTCGCTGAATTTGCATGAAAATGTGAATTTAAAGTATGTGGATGCCATTTTAAAAATTATTTTGTTTAAATCTGTTGTTTTGCGGCCAAATTCGTTTTGAATGCAAAAACACATAATGCCCTTTCCTATATTGTCACAAGATTTGTCTATGGCGAGCCGATATTCTAGAGCTATTTAGAGAGATCTCTAAATGGATTAGAGATATCTTTAATTATTTAAAGATATCTACAATTATTTTTAGATATCCCTAATGATTTTGAATAATCTATTTTAGAGCTAATTCAATGAGTAATTACATTGGCCCGGCATAGACGAATTTTGTGAGCCTACCAAGTTTTGGTGCATTAAGATTCGTTGCCCCAGAGTAACTAAACGGAAACAAACGTACCAGTGAATCCCAGAGACTCTGCCGGGTGGAACGTCACGTTCACATCACAACAGGGTAAGGCCACATAAAAAAAATTACTTGTTTAGCGTCCCCGCCCGACCCTGAAAAACCCACCCGACCACTTTTTTATTTTATTTTTTATTTTTTTTTAAATGCGCTAAAAGACCGCCACAGTGCATTTTCTACTGTTGCAAACGCTAGCAGACGAAATTTCCGGTGCCAGCGCACCTATCGGCAGAAACTTAAACATTTGGGTTCGACCTTAACGCTGGTCCGCTAGCCAAATTCTAGTCAAAACATCGGCGGTCTAGTCAAAACCCTTTCCTAAGTAGTCCGGCGGTCTAGTGAAAAAATGCAAAGATTAAAGCTAAAAGCGCACACGTCTGTAGAAGCTTATCGAAAATCGCAATACCAGTTCCTAAAAGATTACAATGACCCAACTGAGTTTCTTGAAAAGACCAACATCAAAGCCTCAGAACCGCAGCTCACCACTTCCCGAGTGACAAGATTGTTATCCATGAGGTCCAGTTAAAAAAATCTTCATTGTCATTGGGTGTTGACTTTCCTTTTTCAGCACAGACATTCACTCAACACAAAGTGCTACTCAAAGAATGTTGTTCAAGCCCGCTTATCTCCAACAAAGATACATTGTATTTACTTACGCCAACCCTTGCCAGGCAGATACAGAATTTATTTAATAGGCCCTGGTCGGTGTATTCCTGGAGTGAATTTATTTATCTCTAGACCCAACGGATTAAGTTGGCTGTAAGTAATTTTGCAAAAGTTTGCCGTACCTATTTACAAAATGTATTAAGATGAACAGAAAAAAAGATTATATTCCTAAGGTTAATTATGTTATTGTCTTTGTTTTTAAAGAAAAAAAAGAAGAAAGGATACTTAAAGACTTATTTGAATGAACTTCTAAAATTTTCCCAACCGATTTCAGGGGTAAATAATAATACGATTTATTCTTGGTTTTTCTGATATATAAGAAAATCGACATACAGGTACACCTGACAACTACAAGGCTAGCGAAATCAATTCCAGGTTTATTTAATAACATTTATTTCTGTTTTTATTGTTTTTTTAAAAGAAAGAGAAAAAAAAATAAACGGAACCTTAACACCTTATATTTTGAGCTCATAAACAATTTTCCAACAAATTTAGGGGCAAAATTTAATACGATTTATTTTCCGTTTTTCTTGTCTTTAACAAAAACGATCTATTTCGTGGAAATTGTAAAAGCTCGTTACATTTTTTAATTTATAATGGTTCCGTGATGTAATTTTACATAATAAACGCTTTATAGTGCCAGAGAAATAAAGTAAAACCACAGGAGAAATATTCGGGAGTATTTTCCGAATATATTCCAAGTAGGGGTAAGAAATCCAGACAATGATTGACAGCTGACCTACAAAATGTATACATTGTATCAGCCAGTAGACTTTGGAATTTCAATAGGCTGGGAAATGTCACTTTGTGGCATATAATTTACACCCAATGAAAAGAAGAGATTGTTAGAAGGAAGAACAAGATTGGACGTTTTTTTTTATGGGATGGTTTATTTTTGAGGGGGGGGGGGGGGGGGGAGAACACACAGTCAATAACGAGACTGCCTCATATATGTAAAACTATTGCATTACATTGCCTTTGAGTGCAGTTCGCCGCAGCTGCTTGCTTACGAACAAAGTAGCTTAAAATGTGAAAAAAAAACATCTTTTCCTTTTAATCTTTTGACAGTTTTATTGGATATTGTACTGTTTAACATTGAATAAAACTGTTCTTTTAAGCAAAGTTTGGAATTAAACCTTAATACATCCCCAGTATGCCATCTGAGATGTAAAGTGGGCAACATTGGTGCACGTCTTCCTCTGGTGTGGACACCTTGTATAAAAAAAAAAAAAAAAAAAAAAACCTCCCTCCCGACCCTAAACATTTTAAGTGGCCGGACGCTAAACAAGTAATTTTTTTTATGTGGCCTAATGTAAACACAGCTCTGAACGCACGAAGAGCGACTTTGCCAAGCGTGCTAGCTATATATGCATGACGCAGAGTCCAAACTCCATGATAAACACGTATGTAAGCGTCGATCGGCATGTGGTAAACCCCTCAAAAATGGCGAACTGGGGTCGTTACGCGACACTGGTGCTCGGAATATTGCAGATTTGTATACGGTCGTCTGCAGAAGGTAGGTATCATACAATTGGGGGCTGCTCCTTGGTACTAAATTCATTTCAGTAAACATGTCTAAATGTTCATGTTTGGATTTTGGCCGCAGAAAATTTGAATTAGGCTGGGGGAATGGGCTTATGTAATAGGGCCTACCCAGCTGTAGGCTAAAGCAAAATATCACTGCTGGTAATTAAGTAGCAAGCTTTGGTAAAAGTAGTTTTTCTAGGCCTTCTTTTACTAATATTTTGATAATAAATATACTGCTGCTGATAGTGTGGCTGGCGATATTGTTTAATTGCTTTCCCAACTACTTATTAGCCGGGGTTGTGTAGTACGCCTCTTCTCCCCCATGACATTTCACAAAGTAGAAAATAATGGTATTATTATACAAATACTGTGACTATGGGCGCCAAAAAACCTGCGTTCAGTAGTACGTATCTGAGGTACCCCAAAATGCTTTGAAATAATGCTTAAAAAAAACAGGAAGAATATTCCCAGGATATTCTTCTGCATAAGTTTTTCCCTCCCTAACTTCCAAACTCTGGTACCCTCTTTTAATGGTCTTTTCTCAGCAGGCTTCTTCCGTATAATAGTAACCTTGGGGAGATATTCCAGTTTATTTGTTAAACTTTCCTACCTAAATTGTACATTATTCTACCCCCACGAAATTTGATTTAGACCACAATCAATCGATCTAGCCTATTTAAAAGGTTGCCTCTAAATAGGATCTGCGGCATTAATGTCACTTGTGTCCCTAATGAAACAAGAACATTATACGCTATAAGTGTCTCCCTATAGGGTGTGTACATAATGTGGTTGTACGTTTAATAAAAACAAATGAAAACGTATTCATTTACTAGTGTGATTGATTCTTCCACCAGATTGTCAAACGTATGTTTTATATGCACGCGCAACTTAACGTGCAACAGAGTAATCCAAAGCGAATCGAACTCGCGGTAGGCCCTAAAGTGCGTGTCGCACTCCAGCTCCGTGTCGACAAACCTTACGTGGTATGTCGACGGTGTCGAGCAGACAAAAACTCATGGTAGATACCAGATGTTTATGATACAAAGTACACTCAATGCGCATTAATACCTCCTTAAACTTTACATTTTGTTTATTTTTGAGATGGCGAAGCTACAGAAGTGTGTACAAATACTAAAAAAAGTATATTGCAAATCTATGTAAAATAAAAACAAAGTCCCCACTTAAATATTCATTCCAGAAAACTTTCATATTTGTTTCTCATTGTGAAGGATAAAATTGACATCAAATATTTAGAATTATACGGTTTCTCTGGACATGTATTTGGCCCAAACAAATTGGTATAACAACAAAAATCTTTTTATAATAATAACAACCCAAACAAATTATGTGATTACATTTTACAAATTAACAGTTAAATGAAATAGAAAGTGCTGGCAAATCAGACATGAACTATACGTTTTTATACGATTCTTATTTTACAGGTTCCCTTGTCACGGCAACGCCTACCGACGCCGCACCGCCATCAACTCCTCGAGATGACACCGTGATCTTCATAGCTGTCATAGTTGGTACGCTAGCGTTTCTGACCTTAATAGTCACCTGCTGGCGTTTCCTTAAACGCAACGTTCCTAGTGAACCACCCACTCAAGCAACTCGCACAACCACTATGTCTTCGCGTAAGCTTCCTTCTTTATATAATCCTTATTTTCTAATCGGCGAGTTTTATGAGCTGAAACTGTTTTCTAGCTATCGCCTTTGTGTATTTAAATTATAGAAGTCGTCAACATTTTACTGATGCACCACCTGCTGTAATCTTCCATAAAACAAAACAAAAAGCAATGTCTCAAACTATTCAATTTTCTTTCTGTTTCTTATAGACGTGCTGCCAATTGCCAGAACTGTTTCGGTTGTTCTGCCAAATACGTAAGTCACAGTATTCGGTTGATCTTCGCTTCTCTGTGTTGGAGCAATACAGGGTGGTCAACAGAAAAAGCAACCTCATAATTACACTATTCAGAGACCTACACTTTTATATGTATACGGATAGGAAATTTTGTCGGAAGAAAAAGGATACAAGAACTCCCGATTTGGTCCAGTAGTTTTTATTCCAGCACCATTTTTGTAAACCAAAGTCGGGGACTATAATTGTGACCTGCTCACACGAAATCAGAATAAAGAAGACATGTTAAATATGTTGAGAAATTGGTATTTCCAGATTCCTTGAATTCTTAGCTTTAAAATGATTATAATTTATTGGGTAGGGTATTACAAAATATATATAATATTGAGCAAAACCAGGGATCATTACACACATCAAATTAAGAATAGTTACTGAAAAAACATAAATTTGCGATCAAAAAGTGTCACAAACGCCGACACGAACGAGGTAAACAAAGCATGTGAGTAACGGTTGTCGGGGGGTTTCCCAACAGCTAGACCAAAAAAACGACTACTGTCAAATCGGCTATTTCAATCATAACTCAATATAGCATAGCGCGACTTCACGCCGTTTTCGTGGAAGCAGGTCACAATAAGCCATTTGCGCGTGACCCCGAGTTAAATTTGAATAACATCTGGTACACTGACTTGCTCATATAGCTTGGCACAGTTTAACTTTAAATTCTCCAGACCAAAGACGCTGTTGCTATATCACGTGATTCGGGGCAAGCCAATACGCGTCATACGCTAGCAACCCCCAGCTCTGGAATGGTCTGGTGTCTTTTTGCCATTCTCACCCATTGTAAACAATGTATTGGTGCTGAGCGTCTCTTACGTAACTATGCAAAAGCTTGCCCCGAATCACGTGATATAGCAACAGTGTCTTTGGTCTGGAGAATTTAAAGTTAAACTGTGCCAAGCTATGTGAACAAGTCAGTGTACCAGATATTATTTAAATTTAACTCGGGGTCACGCGCAAATGGCTTATTAGGATTATTGCACACAGTGAACATCCATGATCCAAGACATTGGCTCACAAAAATGCTGGAATCAACACCAATGAACCGAAGCGGAAGTTCCTGGTATCATTTTCCTTCTAATAAAATGTTCTAGCCATGCATATCAATGATTTAGGTCCCTAGAAATTGAAAGTATGAGGTTGCGTTTTTACTCGACCACCCTGTTTATACAACACCTGAATAAATCCCCGTCATCCGATTGGTGGATCGTCGATCACGTGCATTGAATTATTCGACCCATCACACGACGCGAACCCGCACCGCCCAAAACACAAAATGCATTAACAAAAAATTCACCAGCTTATTAGTGATACTACACGTTTCTTACATTGATGTAAGCACAAGTTTACAAGTTACCAATAAGATGGAACGCAGTATAACCTCATTATACTACAGTGGTATCAATTAGCTATAGGTGGACAATTTTAATAATAGTTGGTAGCGAGAGTACAATCGTTTCCTTTGCAAGACAATGCATATGACCCTTAATACAACCCATACGCAGTTTCATCTTACTCTCATTCTCTCGTGTAATCCCACAGACGGTCGTTTGTGTACAGTGAAAGTGCCATCGAATTGCCACCAACCTACGAAGATGCAATAGGTAAGGTGGAAATCATCACGTTAATCGTAGATGCCATTTTCCAGTTGTGCACCCTGTGGACTCGACCAAAATGCAGCTTCTCAGCGACGAGTAAAGATGATTATTCCCTGATTATTATACTATACAGGTTTTCTTAGCCCCCCCCAAAAAAAAAAAAAAAAAAATCATTCAAATTTACCAACTCTAGAATTAAGTTTCGTCCGAGAAAACAAATTCACACGCTTTTACTAAAGCAATAGTCATTAACCATTCAATTTCAAAATATGGTCACTTTATTTAAGCATCGTTTTGGAAATACTCCTCATTAAATATCAAATTCGTCTAAGCTTTTCGTCTTATCAATCAATTTCAAACTTGTTAACATTTTAAATTAGTATGTTGTTTGCTTGACACAATCACACACTGGAGTAATATTTAGCATAAGTTTGAAATTAATTGATGTAAGACGAATTCGATCTCAGCAACACGCGAGACAAATTCGGTCTGTAATAACGAATCCCCCCCCCCCCCCAAAGAAATGTTTAAAATAATAGAGTGACCATTATTTGACATTAAATGGTAAATGACTAAATTGGTTTGGGAAAGCGTGTGAATGTTTTTGGTTTTAACGAAATTGATGCGAGAGTTGGTGAATTTGAATAATTTGAGTGCATTGTGTGGACTCGACCATGCTGTGGCCGCGTCCTTAGCAATTCAGCTTCGATTAAGGATGATTATCCCCCAATTATTATAAAATATTATAGATATGGAGGGAACCGAGTTAGATCTACCTCCGACGTACGAAGAGCAAGAAGATGATTTTGAGGCAGTCACTATAGGAGGAGGAGGAGAAAGAAGAAGAAAAAGAAGAGGAGGAGGAGGAGGAATAGAAGAAGGGGATGCGGAGTCTCAAGGACAGTCTGCTGATGAATGACAAGATGATACGATCACATACAATTGCATGTGTCTATGAAGTCACATGGGACCGCCAATCGGCTGGTCATATTGGGCCGCAAATCGGCTGGTCACAATTTGCAGAGAAAATTACTACCTTTGGTCGTGTTCCCATGGTCGATGTCAAGCGTTTTCTCGCAATGGTTGAACTGTTGTCGGTCCCCTTCTCTTTTAAAAGTAGGGGAATCGGCAGAGATTCTTTGCTTTTTGCAGGCAGTCTCAACTCGCGTGTCCAAGATGTGAGCGAGTGTCTGATTTGCACGCAAGATTTCCTGGTTTCCTTCGGTGGGCTGCGCTTTCTTCGTGCGACACGGTACATACGCGGGTGCACAATTTGAACGATATGTATGAACAAACTAGTGTACAACAAGGTTGACTGCTTGACCGCGAGATTGAGCTAAGAAAGCCCATACGTGGCTTTATATGCGTCACGAAGGTTGTGCAACTGGACAATAGAGCATTGTCCTGAATGGTACAATACACAAACAGATGTCGTACGAATACGAATAGAAATTTCACATTCTGTAATGTACATTATAGTGACAGCTGTTTCATGTTGTTCTTTGCTTTGATCTTCATTGGGCTCAATGATTTGGCTCGGCTCGGCTTTTTATTTATTATTGCCATACTCACTAAAAACAGTGACGTCATTAGACGCAGCCTTTAATGTTTGCCGGACGCGAAACAACGCGGTCTTTTACTTTCGCGCTGGTGTAGCTTCTAATAGGAAGTCCAGTATCTGAGCCACATTTATGGGGCTAAGTAACGGGCAACAATAATATTGCAAACATTTCAAAATCACACCAACACATTATCAAAGGGAAAAAAATGTTTAAGTCTGACGCCAGTTTTTTCTTCATTGTATCATCTAAATAAAGTCAGTCGGGACTTTATTATTTGCGTTGCGTGGCTTATATGGAGAGCGCGGCTGGATATTCTGTAAGTTTTTCTTTCTTTTGTAATGTACTATCATACTACTTTCTTTTGACAAAGTTTAGTCCATGAATTAGATGGGGTGAAATCAACCGGTTGTGTGGACGGTGTTGGGGGCACTTTGTGGGGGGGTCTGACCACAGACAAAAATAACCTATAGACGGACAGCACCTATGGAAATAAACGTCCAGGTACCGTAATTTCGAAAGCGCCTGACTAAGTATGAAATCGTGGGCGGAAGTGGTTGACAAATGTGCACGACTCTATGGAAAAACTTCCGGAGGACGGATACAAATCGGTAATTGCGGTTGAAAACGCAGCCGATGCCGACTAAAAATACTTTCATAGTTATGAATTTGTATTTTTTTGTCAAAAAGAATGAGTTCTCAGTTACAGAAATTAAACAATTTGCCCACCATTTGTGACTTTCATGAAATTTCACTCTGGCGCCCCCTGCTGTCCGTCTATTACGTCTGTGGTCTGACCACACCTTCCCAACCAGATATTTGATAAGTTTTTCTTTGTTTGTAATGTACTATCATACTACTTTGTTTTTACAAAGTTTGGTCCATGAATGAGATGGGGTGAAATCAACCGTCTGGGGGCGCTTTTAAAGGGGGTCGTAAAAGAAGTTGTCTAGCTCAGGCAAAACAAAATTAATTAATTTTGGAGCAAATTTCCTTTATTTTTCAATGATAGTGCATTAAATTGAAACTAACAGATCGACAAATACGTCAGTATCGTCAGGTATTTCGACTGGCTGTAAACAGACATTGCGTAACATCTAGCAGACGATAATTGTTGTAAATTCTTACATCGTAATTTTGCAAACAATAATTCAAGCATCGCTTGGGGGCGCAATAATGAGCCGTAGGCTCTATCGTAGCCGCGTCCGAATTCCATTTACCTTAATTAGCGCCTACGTAGACGTAACTGTAGCTGTAGACGTAGACCGTAGCTCTAGATACTTGTTTCGGACACGGCCTAAGTAACTTTAAGGGGTTAAACCTTCGGGGTGAAATGGGGTGAAATCTTATGGAGCTAGGTCTTAGACTAAAACGGTGTTCGATAAGCTATATAAATAATCGTATTATTGTGTGATATCACACGTGCTAGCATCAGCGTGTGGGCATCAAATAACACGGCTGCTGTGTGTGAGCTCACTGAGCCGTGAACCAAAGACAGAGGTATTACAAAACAATTGTTGTCTGCTGTGATGTGGGATATGACGTTTTGTACACCCTCGGGGACGCAGCACCCTCGGCTTTGCCTCAGGTGATATGCGTCCCTAATGCCCTATGCGTCCCTGAACAACAATTGTTCAGTAATAAATATTAATATGCATGACAGAAATACTGAAATTGCAAAATTCGAAAAGTAAGTTCTTTAATAACAAAGCATGAACGAAATATTGTTTTATCCTGACACACTGTGGACACTGTGGACATAAAACTTAATGTGATTTTATTTAATGTGGAACAAATATAATTTTGTGAACAGAAATCAAATCTAAACCCTTAGATAAACATTATATACCGCTATAGGCAACCATTATTACAATAATGGTTTCCTGTAAAGGTATGCAATGTTTGCGTTGCCATTGGTACTTCTAGGGACGACCATTGATCTTGCAAAAAATTATAGTGCAATAATGGTCACCTGTAGAGGTAGGTATACACTTGTTTGTGTCGTTATCAGTACCTCTATAGAGGCGAGCATTAAATTGCATTACAACACGGTAATTTGGTAATGTGTTTATGATGAAAAACCATTGTATTCATATTTTAACCCTAACGTCACCTAATACTACAAAATACTACTTGAGTAAACTGCAGTACACAGTACTCTTACTAACCTGGCCTATGCAAATTGAGTATAGTACAGTAAACTGTACCCCAAATGATTGCCAAGGAGGGTTAATGAATACCCTGAATAGCCATTACCATTTTGGAATTTTGCCATAAAAATTGAATAAAGTATATACAAGTTTTATGAAGTGGTGCCAAAAAACATAACAATGCATTAAAACGTCTTTAATTAATACAGCATATGTTTTTATAATTATTCCTATGTAGCCACATAAATTTCAAGTTTTTCGTTTTTCGAATAAATTTCAAGTTTTTCACAAGTTTTATGAAGTGGTGCCAAAAAATACAACAGTGCATTAAAACGTCTTTAATTAATACAGCATATGTTTTATAATTATTCCTATATAGCCACATACATTTCAATTTTAATGTTTTGTCATGGTAGCCTGTATTTAAAGTGCTATTCACGCAGATCCTTTTTTTTCAGAATCCATGTTATTTCCTTAACCTCGAGGGAAAAAATCAATTTATTTTAAATTTGAATATTAATCATTTCGGCGACCCTGTTAGTCGAAGCAGCCCAGATAGTCCAGGAGCTAGCAGACTTTTATCGGTATTGTTGAGTACGAAAGGTTTGACACCTGAAATGAGTAGGACTATGTGTGGGAACCCCAAAATGTGGATTCTTAAGTTTGGCACTCTTGCACTGCCCCCTGGGGGCACTCTCAAAATGACCCCCCCAAATTTTTTATCGGTATTGTGGCGTACGAGGACCAATTTTTTTTCATATGTACTTCAAGGGAGTCTAATTTCAAAAAGCCAATTCTTAAGTTTTCAACTAATGCACTAAGCCACTTAAGAATGGCCTAATTAACGCTAATTAGCACTTTTATCGGTATTGTCACGTACGAGGACACATTTTGGCTCAAAATGTACTCCAAGATATCCTGATTCCGAATATCTAATTCTTAAGTTTCAACTACATGCACTAATCCACTTAAGAATGGGTCAAAGATCGATAATTGACCTAATTACGTTTGGAATAATGTGACCCGCTCCATCGAAATAAGGAATAAGTCTCAAAAAAGTTATGGTCTGATGAAGATGACAGGTGTATATTTATTTGCCGAATCCACATTCCGAGAAAAACAGCTCTGAAATAAACAAAATTGACCAAAATCATACGGACAGCACAAACAAATACTTGGTCACGATTTTCACCCATGCATTCACTTCAACGGCCGATTGCGTAAAACGGCCGCCTCAGCGACTTATTCCTGATTACGATGGAGCGGGTCACATATGCCATTTCTCCGGAACCACATGGGGTAGAGGATTGAAATAAGGTTTAATGTGAAGGTCTAAACATTGTGGACAAGGACCAGGCCTTCATCAAAAGTTTAATTTACCAAAAGCTTTTCGGAGTTTTCATGTGTATTTTAAGAATTGCTCGCATCCAATTATTAAGCTGGATAGTACAGTAACCATGTGTCTGTGTCTAGGACAATAAGACTATATATATGCCCTATTGTTCATTGTACCTTATAAAATAAGCACGAGCTCTCGTGACAGATGAGGGCACTTGACAGAAGATATTGATTGAAATAAACTTTAATTAAAAATCAAATCAAAATTACGTGTAACACTGTCACAATACTAAACTGCACTGCACCGCACTTGAATTAGAATGAATCTATGTTAATACAAGAACTATAAGGATCTGCTTTAGTGTGACAAATTGCAAATATTGACCTATGATACAATAATGATCTGCGTATTCATCTCGAACAAGCCAGCCCATGCCTAAACATGCAAATACTTCTTTGAAGTACGGTGCAATATTGCAGTTACTGTATATTATTACATGTATTATTATATCCTAATCTTGGTGATTTACATTTCCCAAACATGTTATCCATGAATAAAGCTGCAGCGCCTTGCTTACATGGATGTAAGTTCCCGGGTGTAAGTTATAATATTTTTTAAAAATATATATGCATTTTAACTGGCAGACTATTATCATGTCAAAATCTACTGGTAGCTAAAGTACCATGGACATGAATAAACTCAAGTTGCATTTATAGCAACTTGTATAGATGACTTCAATATAAGGACAAGATTAATGTGATTTAGTAAAGTAAGGAATAGCCTGTATCATAAATCGCTACAATTTTGTGTATACCATGATTCATAATCCAGAAACTTAGCGTTTTAAAAATCATACTGAATTGGCAGAAGCCGACTATTTGCCCTGCGAACGAAGAATCGTGGTTGGCTGCAGTCTTTGGAAAATAGAGCATCTAGAAACTACATGTAGTTCGGGGGGTCTCCCCTTGGATAAGGGATCAGTTAGGTTTCTGTTCTACAAAAATGTTCCTAGCGTCATGGAGAGGATGACGAGGTTAATACTGATTCTTGGTAAGCAACATTCATCATCAACCACAGCTTATTAAGCAAAAGATTATCAAAAAAAGTGTGGAAATAACCTGTAAAAGGTTTCCGTATTGTTTACGGTAAAGGTATGTAAATATTCATTGTGAGTAGGCCTGGCCGTATAATTGCGAGTTACATTTTATTGGCACACCGCCACAATGAAATATCTCTCCGTCTCCTTTAATTTGTTGTGATGCTTGTAGTTTAGAAGATTTTGTAAATGTTATACTCTTAGCTATGCAAAACATCAATAAGCATGATGGTCAGGGTATGGATATACACTCCAATCTGGTTTGAACTTGAAGGACATCAACTACCGCAAACCCTGGTAGAAGAAGATGAAATGAAGACTGACGGGAGTGAGGAAAGGACTTTCCGAAGAGAACTAAATAACAGCTGAGTGATTCAATTTGAAACAAGGTGGAAATACACCACTTCAATAATTTGTAACCATTCAAATCGCAAACTGAGAACATGACTATAATACATATTAAGTGTTACACGTAATTTTGATTTGATTGTTAATTAAAGTTTATTTCAATCAATATCTTCTGTCAAGTGCCCTCATCTGTCACGAGAGCTCGTGCTTATTTTATAAGGTACAATGAACAATAGGGCATATATATAGTCTTATTGACCTAGACACAGACATACTATCTTGGTAAATTAAACTTTTGATGAAGGCCTCCTTTTCATGAGGAATAACTCAATAATAGCTTAAACATGCTTTCATAAGTTGACCGATTTCTTATTCTTAAGCGGATTTGTGCATCAGATGGACACTTAAGAACGAGTTTTTCGTATTCTGGGTTGCCAGATGAACATGTTGACATAAGTTTTGTGAACGTACTCGATCATACCGATACAATTATAAACACGTGGTGGGTCAAAAGGGTACACTTTTAGGCTTAATTGCATGTTTAAGCCATGAAGACACCAACAAAATACTACTTTAACAACTGGTCCTTGTCCACAATGTTTAGACCTTCACATTAAACCTTATTTCAATCCTCTACCCCATGTGGTTCCGGAGATATGGCATATGTGACCCGCTCCATCGTAATCAGGAATAAGTCGCTGAGGCGGCCGTTTTACGCAATCGGCCGTTGAAGTGAATGCATGGGTGAAAATCGTGACCAAGTATTTGTTTGTGCTGTCCGTATGATTTTGGTCAATTTTGTTTATTTCAGAGCTGTTTTTCTCGGAATGTGGATTCGGCAAATAAATATACACCTGTCATCTTCATCAGACCATAACTTTTTTGAGACTTATTCCTTATTTCGATGGAGCGGGTCACATTATTCCAAACGTAATTAGGTCAATTATCGATCTTTGACCCATTCTTAAGTGGATTAGTGCATGGAGTTGAAACTTAAGAATTAGATATTCGGAATCAGGATATCTTGGAGTACATTTTGAGCCAAAATGTGTCCTCGTACGTGACAATACCGATAAAAGTGCTAATTAGCGTTAATTAGGCCATTCTTAAGTGGCTTAGTGCATTAGTTGAAAACTTAAGAATTGGCTTTTTGAAATTAGACTCCCTTGAAGTACATATGAAAAAAAATTGGTCCTCGTACGCCACAATACCGATACAAAAATTTGGGGGGTCATTTTGAGAGTGCCCCCAGGGGGCAGTGCAAGAGTGCCAAACTTAAGAATCCACATTTTGGGGTTCCCACACATAGTCCTACTCATTTCAGGTGTCAAACCTTTCGTACTCAACAATACCGATAAAAGTCTGCTAGCTCCTGGACTAAGAGTGGCTTGCGTGCAACCTGAGCTCGACACGCGCAAGCCTCGTGCTATCGCAGAAAATGGCTGCCCTCGAATGAGTCAAGGTCTGGCTTATCCGTACTTAATATTTATAACTTGGTCATGTGATTCAAGTCACCTTCGAAGACTAGCATATATATATATCGATTGCTAACTTCGGGCAGAGATCAGAACAAGTTACAGCCGACTCAAATATTGACGTGATATCAAACGAGAGTTTGATCGCATAAACCAATACTTTTTAGTCCACCTCTACCGATTACCACCATCATGTCTCCTGTTACTGCCTGCCTTTTAGCCCTACTGACGGTGGGGTTTCTGGTGACTGAACACGATGCCTCGGTGCTTCAAGAAGTAGAAGCCGACACCATGGCGGTGGAACAAGCAGAACGTATCGTGACTGGTAAGATAGTAGTATCCCTTTCATAGTCAGGTGGCTTAGTAAAATTACCGTTACCGGGTGGATAAAAGCACCATATCTGGCATGAAGAACCCTTAGGGCCGAGTAATTAATATTAGCCTGGGAGCCCTCCGGAGTTTTAAAAATAATATGCCTATTTTGCATAAATCCTAAATACCTACCGTGTAAAATATTTGTTCCCATGTTTGGGTATATTTTGTATTTTGTATTTTTAATTTTGGAAAAGTTTATTTTTGTGATTTTACTTACCTTACTTCCATAACATTTTTTTAAGCAAGTGACTGGATAATTATGAGAACATAGTAACGATCGAAATAACCAATAATTATACCCTTAAGCTGCGCGCATTTACCTTGTCTCCAGATATCACCAAGTAGTCTTGCTAAACCTCAGTATTGATGAGCTTTAAATTCACCAAGTTGCTTACTGGCACAGTTACCATATTAAAACCCTATGAAAAATAATACGAACAATGTTAACATAGTAATATTTAGACCAGCAAACAAAAAACGAAAAACGAGGTGTTCATAACTTATTGGGCTAAAAAGTAAGCGAAGTTCAAGGAACATATTTTGACAATTAAAATCCTCTTATTTTGGCGATTTCCTTGAACTTGTTTATTACCCCATGCGACAGAACACATGACAAAATATTTAGGCATTGGACTAAAGAGTTTATTCTCTTTTTGTATCTTAAGGCCGGAGCAGTTTATCGCCAGGTTGTTCTCAAAACATATTATTATTTCAAACCAACAGTATATTACAATAGTATATTACAATAGTATACAAGTTTGCTTCTGATCGGTGCGATTCGGGAACTAATAAAGTATCACTATTAAGTCCCTGTTTGTTACGTGAAACCCAATAATAGTGCCAATGTACCGATCGCGAAATTACAATGTATCAATATAGTTTTTTATCAAAATAACATAAAACCCAATAATAGTGCCAACACTATCATGTCTCCGTACTTTACGAAAACCCAATAACAGTGCCAGTGTACCGACCGTGAAATTAAAACCTATCACTATCATGTTTCAGATATTTTCCACAATAACATAAAACCCAATAATAGTGCCAACACTATCATGTCTCCGTATTTTACGAGAAACCCCATAAGTTGCGATCCGCGAAACTAAAAAACGTACCGTTAACATAGCCGCCTTAACATAGCCGTAAATTATAAGGTTAAACATGAAGCCGCAAAAATTATCAATACATTCGAACTTAAAATTCGTATACTTGGCATGGCTTACGTTGGTGTAAAGTTAAGTTATTGGGGCCTATGATGGCGTTCCGAATGCAATTCCGCCAAACGGTCATTCAAATAGGTCCAATTTGTGTTAAATAATAAAGACATGAGAGATGTAGTACAAATTATTAATAAGGGAATAAATGTGTGTTCGAGAGGTTTTAATCACTCTGTTTAAGACCGATTGGAGTCTGGGTGTTAATAATTACCCGAGCCGAAGGCAAGGGTAATTAATAGCACCCAGACTCCAAGCGGCCTTAAACATAGTGATTAATACCGACCGAACACACATTTATTCCCATTCATAAATACATTTTTTGTACAATTCAGCCAAAAAAGCCCCGAAAATCCCGTAAAATTGTCGCAAGTAAATTTCGGTGTTTCGCCATTCTGTGTGTTTTTCCCTATCCATGTTCACGGGCCACTGTCAAATGACATGTTTCCGCCTCTGTTGCTCTACACAATACATGCAATAAAGCGTATTTACTATGAATAGCGATTGATAGCATTAATCAGTTCTGTATGTCTGCGGCAATAACTCCCAGGTCGTGAAAACCGACATTAATTGTTATATAGTCTGGGTTCGATGGCTGTGTCTCTCAGGTGCAGCCAACAGACATTCGCTAAAGCGTGCAGAGCTTCTCAATCCGTTGCAATAACTTCAATTCGGCAGGTCAAATTGACGACAACGTCGCCCACAATCCACATTGAAGGCTTGTACGCCCGTTGCACCATGGCACGTGAAAGGAAGATAAACACACAAAAACAACTAAATAGTATGCGCACATAATATATATATGAAATATTTCAATTTACTAAGCACTAGCAAGGCCAATGAAGTGTACAAACTATATTCATTCAAAGTAGGCAAGAAGGGGGTATGGTGTAGGGCGAAGAATTGCTAAGCGCGCTGGTAAACCGAATGCGTACGGGGGGCGACTTAATCTATTAAAAAAACACCGGCATTTCTATATGAAATCGCACCAAAGGTCGACAGGCAAGGGGGTAATGATGGGGTATGATGAATATTTCAATCTAAACAACGCACAACAAGCATGCGGACCAATTTCAATATGTTGGGACAGCGGGAAGTTTGACGATTGATTATGGCCACAACTGCTGCGTTATCAGACCAGAATACTACCCGCTTATTCCTTATTGCCGGTCCGCATACACGCAGCGCTAGTACGTGCACTGGGGAAAAGCTCGAGTAAAGCAATGGACAACTTCATGGAACGCACTGACAAGGGCCATCGTCCGTGTGTCCAACTACCACCAAAGAATGCACCAAAACCTATCTCTGATGAAGCGTCCGTGTACAAATGCAGATTATCGCTCGAGTGCCAAACTTGGTCGGGGAATATGACTGAACCGTTAAAATGTGTCAAAAACTGCTTCTAGGCCAACATGTCAGCTCGTGCCCCCGATGAAATACGGACACGATGATGTGGTTTTTAAACGCCAATAGTTAAGTCAAACAAACGACGCAAAACGCGCGGCCTGGGCGAACGGCCTTACAGATACAATTCAAACTCCCCAACAATGACTGAAGCTCCCGCAGAGTAAGTTTCTGTTTACCCAATGCATTATCTAGTTTTGCCATGATCAAAGCAAATCAACAAATCAAATCCTTCTTCAAAAAGTACAAGAAACCACTAGCAATTAACTTCTACAGCTAATTATACATTTAACTAAAGCGAAACCATGAACAAAATTAAATTAAAAAAATGATTTTAACCTCTGAAGTTACTTCAAAAGGAAAAATAAAACAACAAAATCCCAATCAGCAAAAAGTACGTAAGCTTCCTATTAACAGTCCTAACATAAGAAATGGAAAAACTAAATCTTCAAAATATAAAATGAAATAAAACATGGATCAAGATATCCCAAGAATCCAGCCGGGACTTGGCAAGTCTAATTTAAGATGGAGTCGCTCCTTTAAGAATGATAACAAAAATAAAATATATAAATACATTCTGGTCTATGGCCTGTTACTGGCCCCAACTGGGTCCAAAATTCTAAACAAGGACTTTAATAGAAAACATAAGATATCTAAACAGTGAAAAAGTGACTTCAACTTTCCTTTCAACTTTCCTAATAAACAATCCTGACTCTGCCTAGCCTGGCACTTGCCTCTAGTTCAAACAAACAAAAAAACAAACAAAAAGGCCAAATAACAAAAAACATGTTTAGCGTCACCGCCCGCTTCCTTTTTGAGGGGCCGCCCCTTTTTTTTTTTTTTTTTTTTTTTTAAGATAATAAAATGTTAAGATCGTATTTTAGACTTTAGCATCACCGTATACATGCTCTGGAAATATATTGTGTCTAATAGGGAGGCTACATGGTACGGTGCATACATGATCGACCCACATGAATTTGTATTATTAATCGTGGGTGAACCATGTTTTAATTTTAAATTGGAAGATAGGGTGTGACATGTTCACTACATGACTCGAATTAAGATGTGTCGGGCAGCCATTTTGAGGGAAAAAAGAAACAAAAAGGGCCTCCTCCTTCCTTTAAAAAAGAAGGCATGACGCTAAACATGTTTTTGTTTTATTTGGCCTAACCATATGGTTCAGGAATGTTCACCCAGGACTCAGACCACAAAGCAAGGTCTGCCCTGGTCTGGAAATGATAACACATTGTATACAGTAAACTTTGTGGATAAAACTCAACACAAATGCAAAAGATCCTCTTAAAAATTCACTGTTAGAACAGTCAAACAAACAAAATCAAATACAAAACCTACTCTCTTAATGTTGAACTTACAGGAAATCTACTTAATTATTAAAAATAGCCGCCGGTTAAAGGGGAAATTCCACAAAAACATGAACGCTATTCCAAAAATGGGCTGCCCTGGGATTTGGGTCAGCGTGACCAGTTCCACACATTATAAAATAAAAAAAGCTCGAAACTCTTCCCAAGTTAAATATAAAAAAATAATAGAATTTTGATTTGAAAGTACAGCAACAACAACCATATTAAAACATTTTAAAGATTTTCAAACCACTGCACGCGACGAAATGCAGCCGAGCGGCAGTGTCCGCATGCGTCGGGGCGAATTTGCAAAGCGGGTGAATCGTGCGAGCTGACCATAAACGTAACACGGGCCGGCCGCAATAGAGAACCAAATTCGATAAACTCCCCATTCTAAATGTTGTCCTGAATTAGTTTAGGAACCCCTATCCCCAGATCGTCACAAACGCTAGTCAGCGCTGCGTATAGTCTTGTACAGGCGCAAGACTAGAAGTGAATGAAATGAAGACACAGGCAATGCGGGAACGAGTGCTAGCGTTGGTCGTAGTGGGACAGCTAACGGAAATTACGTGGGGAGCGGGTGGTGAATTTACAGGCATCTGAACAATATTATTAACATCGGACTTACCAAGCCCCGAAGTTATGAGCGGTGCCGGAGCACTGGGCAGACCTTCAGGCACGAGGACAGGCAGTCCATCCAAGGGGACGACAGCGGCAGGGCTAGTAGTAGTAGGAGACCAGCCTGTAGGTCCCGTTGCCAAATTCTGGGAACAAAGGTTTGAAAGTGTTTTTGTGTTCCCTGATGAAAACCGAAAAATGTTGACTTGGGCTGCCTCTGAAAATGCTGGGCATTCCCGGGTATGGTCAACAAAGTTCAAACAGGAGTCAAAATTCAAATATATTCCAATCGTGTCGATATGCATATTAAATTACTCGTCTAGTCATGAGGATTCCCAAAATGTATAGTTTGCTACACCTCCGACCTTAAATAAGGGCGCTGTGGTAAAAAAACGTCAAAAGGTCAACGCACTTTTGACTGGTGGTCAAATTCACCAACATGGTTAACATTGTCTGATTTTAGTGCCTAATAATATGTTTTCTGACATGGCAAATTCAACTATTATAATACGACTTTTAAAAGTAAAAGTGCTTACCTTGACCATGAACATTCAAAATGGCTGGCAAAAGGGCTACCGAAAGACTTGAATCGGGACCTTTGGCCAACAATAACACAGTTATTTCTAAACACATTGTCCAATGATGCTTTTCTTGCTTTGTTGCACTGTTCATCATCCTACTCATTCACCGGTAATAATCAATCACTGAGTGAACTAAAACCAAAGGACCACTGTTGCAATACACAAACCCGCCATCGCGTCGTCAAAACCAGAGTTTAAAACTCCCGCTTTTAGGGAATGTCTAACCCAATTGGCCTGCAGACGTGTGACTGTCGTCTGGCAGAGATAATGTGGCTAGAACTGCCCCCCCCCCCCCCACCCCCCCCCCCCCCCCCCCCCCCCCCCCCCCCCCCCCCCCGATGCGTGTCTTACACAAAAAAGGAAAACAAAAAGAGTTTCGAATTACGCTCTGGAGAGGCCAGTCAAACAACCACTATTTGGCTTACCCACTAGATAACGTACAACAAAATTAAGAAAAGCACTAAGGGGTTCTCTTAAAACTTGTACACGTCACCCCCCCCCCCCCCCCCCCCCCCCATTTCCTACTGACTGCAATCTCGCAGAAAAAAAAATTACCGCCCAAAAGCGTATATCACTATTAAAAAAACTTAAATAGAATGACGCTCTGGGCAGTATACATGTAGTTACGCAACCACACTGCTGGCATACCAGCAAATCATAAATATACACATTTATCTCGGCAGACAGCCACAAACATAAAATCCTTTGATACTTCACGCAGCAGAACTGTTTCAGCATCTCCAAAAAAATAACGAAAACGATGAGAAATAGTTCTGACAACTGCCATATAGACAAGTGACAACCCCCATAAATACCCTCCCCTTTCCATATAGAATGAGTTCGGATTCCCTGCAGCTAACTCTACCAAACAAACACAAAAAATAAAACTGATCATTCCTGCCTGCATAAACCGGTTACTCTTTGCTACTTTTTGCAAAAGCACCTTATTTTTAACTAAAAAAAACCTAATAGTCTTACAGAAAAAAATAATAAAAATCCACATAGCCCAACGCTACACGTCCTTCAATAATTTAATGTCCTTTCCATGTGATCGAGAATCGTTCTAATAATTGAAACAATGTAAGCCGCATGTATGATTACGCTCGTTCCCAATAAACACAACAAAACAAAATAACTACCATCTCAAGACCTGATCTTAGCAATTATCCAGTGGATAAAACTTGGATAACGCAAGCGCTAGCTCACACAGCTACGCATGTGCGCTGCATGCATGCGCGCTTGAGCTGCAGCTGCAAGCATGGATCGCAAATCGCTAGCGCAATAAATAGCGTGTGTGTTATCTCGCTAGTTTTCGATTCAGTTGTTTTGCGATATATACCGGAATTCCGATAATTGCCTGGAAACTGGCATCCCTGTATACAATATTATATGGAAAATGTGCTTTAAAGAAAAATAATACAAATAATTAAAAATCATTATTTGTTTTAAAAACGGAGTGTTTCAATTGTTCGTGACGTTTCATTGACAAACATTTAATAACTTCTTATCCATGGGTTTGGAAAAAAAATTGTTGTTTTTGGCTAATTTATGCTAACCTTTTAGCAGCCATTTTGAAATTTCAAGGTTATGGCAACCACTTTTAACTTTAAAAGTTGTTTAGTTGAATTTGCCTTGTCAGAAAACATATTATTAGACACTAAAATCATAAGAATTTGATAATATTAACTGTGTTGGTGAATTTGACCACCAGTCAAAAGTGCATTGACCTTTTTGACCACAGCGCCCTCATTTAAGGTCGGAGGTATAGCAAACTACACATTTTTGGAATCCTCATGACTAGACAAGTAATTAAATATGCATATCGACATGATTGGAATATATTTGACCCCTGTTTGACCTTTGTTGACCCCTCCCGGAAATGCCCGGCATTTTCAAGGGGGCAGCCCAAGTCAAAATTGTTCGGTATTCATCAGGAAACACAAAAACACTTTCAAACCTTTGTTCCCATAATTTGGTCACGGGAACTACAGGCTGGTCCCCTACTATAGCGGCAGGGCCATGGGCAGCAACCGTGACGACAGTCGGCGTTGCCTCCGCAGCCTCCAGGCTTCGACTAGCCGAGACCGAGAAGAACGGGGTCTACCGCGTGGCTTTCTCCCTCTGAAGCGTTTCCAGATCCAAATGCAACCGCCTGCTTCTTGGATTTAGGCATTTACCTACTTTCAGCCCAATTTCCAGACATCTCGTATTCCCCCGTTTTTGTTTGCTGGGCAAAATATCCCAATGTTTTCATTGTTCACATGATTTTCATAGAAAATTTCACTGAAAACATTGGTCTGCTAAATATGTGCCGCCCATATTTAAATTGTAAGATGAAATACATTCGGGCCTCATAACTTCACGAAATCCACAAGTGCTCTTATTAGTGTTACAGATTTTTTGTCTTGCCTAACCATACACAATTGCCCACCTTCCACCAAAAAGATCGGGTTATTACCTTTCTTCATTTTATGATTTTTTGGATTTGCGACCTTTGGGTTTTCCCTTTGTAGTGTATCGAACAGTTCCGCAACATCCAAAGCCTTGTTCAGACAGTTTTGCTATCAGCGACGGACTCGTATAGTAATTATCACAGTATATGATGTGTCCCTTAATCTAAAGTGGTTTGATAAGTTCAATGACCACTTTTCATGCAACTGTCACGTTTGGTGGATGGCAGTCTGATGACTCGGAATCTACATGTACCTGATCTTTAATACAGTTTGGGTGTTGTCGGCGCCCGTGTACAGTTTCCAATTACATATGGGCGGCCATCAGGGCAAAAAAGACATATCGGTAAAATTGTTTTTCCCGCACGCGCACTCAGACAACTCAAACAATTGTAATCCCCGCCCGCACGATTGCATTCCCCCCGCGCGATTGCATTCCCCCCGCGCGATGCGATTGCATTCCCCGCGCGATGCGATTGCAATCCCCGCGCGATGCGATTGCATTCCCCGCGCGATGCGATTGCAATCCCCGCGCGATTGTAATCCCCCGCACGATTGCATTCCCCACAAGATCAGAATGATTCCCCGCACGATTACATTCCCCGCACGATTACATTCCCCGCACGATTACATTCCCCGCACGATTACATTCCCCGCACGATTACATTCCCCGCGGGATTACATTACCCGCGCGGCTGCATTTCCCGCGCGGCTGCATTCCCCGCGCGATGCGATTGCAATCCCCGCGCGATGCGATTGTAATCCCCGCGCGATCCCCAGCGCGATTGCAATCCCCCGCACGATTGCAATCCCCCGCACGATGGCATTCCCCACAAGATCAGAATGATTCCCCGCACGATTACATTCCCCGCACGATTACATTCCCCGCACGATTACATTCCCCGCGCGGCTGCATTTCCCGCGCTGCATTCCCCGCGCGATTGCAATCCCCGCGCGACTGTAATCCCCGCACGATTGCATTCTCCGCACGATTGCATTTCCCGCGCTGCATTCCCCGTGCGATTGCAATCCCCGCGCGATGCGATTGTAATCCCCGCGCGATTGTAATCCCCAGCGCGATTGCAATCCCCCGCACGATTGCAATCCCCCGCACGATTGCATTCCCCACAAGATCAGAATGATTCCCCGCACGATTACATTCCCCGCACGATTACATTCCCCGCACGATCACATTCCCCGCACGATTACATTCCCCGCGCGGCTGCATTTCCCGCGCGGCTGCATTCCCCGCACGATTGCATTCCCCGCAAGATTGTAATCACCGAAATATTAGGCACTAACTAACGATAGAGGGCGCTTTTTATTTGTCAAACACAGAGCTAGTCTAGTCCGACAAAAATAATTGCTGATTTTTTTTTTGGACAAGATGTGGCAGAGGCATAGAGCTATATTAAATTACTAGAGCGCCCTCTGGATGTACAATTAAGTGATGCGAGCTGGGCGCATCCATGAGCAAGTTCGGGCGCGAACTATAGTTAACCATAGTTCGACTAACATCGCTCGAACGCAGAATGGTTGGACTATCTAGTCGACTATTTGGAACCAGACCCTGGAGCACGGTTGCCGCTGGTTGACAGTAGCCTCTTTTCATAGGAAAACATGGAGAGAACCAGTGACCGTGTCAGTAGTCGGACGGAGGGAAAGGCAGTAACGTTAAGTGAAAATCTGGCGGGCCTAATGTAATTTTTGTCTTGTTTTTGGACCAACATGACTAACGTTATGGCTTATACTACTTATATGCGTGGAAGAATAGTGGCAATACCCATTTCATTCATGTCGCAAATGTAAACAAAGCGGTTGCCATCTTTTCAACAATAGTTCGACTAGAGCCGTTCGAGCGAACTGCATTTGAGCATGCGCATTGGTAAAGCAGAGACTGACTAATGGTTAACTATAGTTCGCGCCCGAACTTGCTCCATGTTTGTGCACAAATCTATGGAAACCTCACAATTTTGTACGGCTTTTGTACGGCTATTTGCATATCTGCGTTTGTATTCTATACAATGCGTTATAGCCGATACGCCCCAAACCAAAACGCATGATCAGCAAATGAGCGCAAACATCGCAAATGCGCGTGCGTATTCGCGCGCTGCAGTTGAATTTGCCGTGACTTTTTTTGCCTGACATGACGCGCCTAAAGTTGTTTGCGTCTGTTCTACTTGCACGCGCGTTGCATTTAGGGTACACTTTCAAAATTAAATCCATCTATTTTTATTATGTTCTACAACACGCACATGAATTCAAAGGCCGAGTTCGGGCGGTCTGTTCTTGACACGCGTAACTTGTTCTTGCAAAACCCTGATGGATAGGTGGTGTGTGTTCTTGTTCCGAGTGCAATGTTCACGGGTCGCGTTCCCGCCGTTCGAGCGCGAGAACAGAGTTCGCGTGTCAAGAACAGGCCGCCCGAACTCGGCCAAAATGTCTGCGTACAGAATGGATTCAAAGGATCTCCGCGCGTAAAAATGAAGAGTTAGCGCTCTAGTAATTTAATATAGCTATATGGGCAGAGGGCACTCCACATATTGTTACCCAACACACCCCTCCTTAAAACCTAAAAAGAACTCCTGAGATTCCGGGAACACAATTGGGGGGGGGGGGGGGGGGGGTTCCCTCAGCTACATATCGCGCTTCATATGTTTTTGTTAGGGCAGGGAGTCAGACTAGATTTCCAAACGATTCAACGGTGTTGGTTTACACAGGTTGTGCACATGCGCTGAATGAAGCGATTGTCCCCGATATATGCGATGGTACGCCACCGCCGTTTCTTAAGCGACATGCTGTACAGTTGTGCACATGTGCCATTTTCAAATCCAGATCAAATAAAATGCATAATTTATGAGCGGTGACCCGCGACAGAGGGACGATAACAAACCGGAAATTACTGATGAATACTGACATTAGGGTCTTCTTAATTTTCATGAGTTTATTCATAAGGATATCCGTGATGTAATAACCCCCAAAACAAACCCTATATAGTTATAGATATACTAACCTGTAAAAAATTCATTTCAAAAGTGGTAGCAATTTTAAGATATTGACGACAATCTGGAGCGGTTATGTCTACGCAGGAATAATAATCTGCATTGGAATACACAATCTGCGAAACGTCACTGCAGTAACGCTTCTCAGATTCAAATTTTTGAGGATCAAAATGGATATCTTTTTCCATAACCGCAGTACTTCAAAGTGAACAGTTTCTAAAAATGCATTATACTATCCAAAGCTGCTGTACTTCTTCTTACCAAGTAAGTTTTTATGGCCATTCATTTTTGGAGTAATTACCAAAGGTATACGATCCCTTTGAACAGTAGGAGGGATTTATATGATGTTAACAATGGTTGAGGATGGTTCACAATGCCCTAATAAATAAAAGCTGTTGCCATATTACTTGTCTCAATGAATTTTGTTTAGTCACAGAAGCCTTGAACTAACTCTAGGCAACGAATGTATGGTTGATAGTTCCATATGTTTTCGTCAATGTCCGAAGCCAAAGTGACCATGATATACTCCATATTTTCTGCTGATCATTCACAGTCACATCATCCTCTCCTTGTTCTGGAAGAGGCGCTTCATAATCGACTCCAAAGTTTGCCATTCCCTTCACACAAAAACAAAACAAAAAACAGCATGCACTTGGCCGGCGATTTGCCTGGGTTTTCTTCTTGTTTACAGTTTTCATAGATTTTTTCATCCTGGAATATGGCGTTTCTTGGAGCATATTATTTCAGAGGGTACATAATAAGCATGTGTCAAGCTCTCAATTTTAGTTTACGATCTCGCAGTCAGCGACAGGGTTTGGTTAACGGTTTTTAAATGAGAGAGAGAGAAACGGGGGGGGGGGGGAGAAAAGAAAAAGAGGCGAAATAATATCACTGTAAATTTGTTTTATGGGGGGATTGGGGGGGGGGGGGGGGGGGGGGGGGGGGGGGGGGGGGGGGGGTCAGATGTCTCTGACCCCCTTGAACATAACGCATCAACAAAATCCTTGAAAAATAGGGCAGTTTTGAGGGGAAAATGCGCTCTGACCCCCTCTGGTGCTCAGTTATCGATGGCTGACTAAATGCTAATTTTTGCATTATCAATGCAAATGTAATGAAGTACATGTACATGTACCTTTGAAGATTCAATAAATTGAAGTTCATAATTTGTACACGTATTTTTTAAAACTTTCTATACATCCTGGGCACGCACTGTACATGTACATACCTGTCTGACATCACCAAAGTACTCATTGGGTATTACTGTGTCAGAGCATGGAGGAAGGAAGAGTTTGCAACAGCATGGAGACCACTGATGAACAGCTGAATTGGAGATCTGTTCCCTTCTGTTCTAAGTGCATGGTTGTTCCAAATAGAGACAAAGACTTGAAGAAGTTTGTTGATGCGTGGTAAAAATACCATGCTCAGACAAAACAGGTGCGATTCATTATCTGGGTCAAGAATGCCAATGTCTTCCATATGATAGAACAGCGCGTAGAAAGAAGACAATACCGCCTCATACACATCCCTCCAAAGTCTTTCTATTCGACAGTTGTGAACACTGCGCCCCCAGATGAAACTACCTCTACCTTCACCTCTTGATGGATGGCTTGACATGAAGACCTTGACCAATGCATTTTCTCCTCCCTTGTCCCCTCTCACTCTTGATGGTAATCCCCATTCAGCTACAGCTTCCTTAAAGCAGCCAAGGACTGTCTCCGACCAGTTGTTGTCACTTGCTTTCAAAAAAACGACGACTCGGCTGAACCCCTCAATACCGCCATGCACAACGAAACGCCATCTACAACAAAATCATACATATTTCAGTATGAAAAGGTGGTAAGCTCTTAACAATTTTCTGTCCCTATTAAAGAGGGCAAATTGTGTGTATTTGTGTAAAATGACCCATAGACAACCTTAAATTTTGGAAGACTTGTGGTTAACCCCCACCCAAGGAACGCTCTGTAGTGAGCAGCCACGATCGTACATGTTGAAGTACTACAGTGTCAATCCTGTGCCTTTATGCAACATTTTAAACAGTTTTACATCAACTTTAACATATGGTCTTATGGTTCATACAGACATACAGAATTTAGGACTGGTAGGTATCTCCCAAGAGATTTGTTTGGGCGAGAAAAGAAGCAAAACACTGGTGGCCCTGTCTTCCTGTTCATTTCCTTTCTCGTTTGTTTGTTTGTATGGTGTGTGCATGTGGCACATTAGTGTTACTTCACAACAAAAGTTCTTACCATGTTAGGCCTTTTTTTTTAAAGGAAGGAGGAGGCCCTTTTTTCCCCTTTTTTTCCAAAATGGCCGCCTGACACATTTTAATTCGAGTCATGATTGTAGTGAACATGTCACACCCTATCGTGCAAATCTGTCATTCTGCATATGTCTGAATCGCGCGGGGATTGCAATCGCATCGCGCGGGGATTGCAATCGCATCGCGCGGGGATTGCAATCGCATCGCGCGGGGATTGCAATCGCATCGCGCAGGGAATGCAATCGCATCGCGCGGGGATTGCAATCGCATCGCGCGGGGATTGCAATCGCACCGCGCGGGGAATGCAATCGCACCGCGCGGCCGGAATGCAATCGCACCGCGCGGGGAATGCAATCGCACCGCGCGGGGAATGCAATCGCACCGCGCGGGGAATGCAATCGCACCGCGCGGGGAATGCAATCGCACCGCGCGGGGAATGCAATCGCACCGCGCGGGGAATGCAATCGCACCGCGCGGGGAATGCAATCGCACCGCGCGGGGAATGCAATCGCACCGCGCGGGGATTGCAATCGCACCGCGCGGGGATTGCAATCGCATCGCGCGGGGATTGCAATCGCATCGCGCAGGGAATGCAATCGCATCGCGCGGGGATTGCAATCGCATCGCGCGGGGATTGCAATCGCACCGCGCGGGGAATGCAATCGCACCGCGCGGCCGGAATGCAATCGCACCGCGCGGGGAATGCAATCGCACCGCGCGGGGAATGCAATCGCACCGCGCGGGGAATGCAATCGCACCGCGCGGGGAATGCAATCGCACCGCGCGGGGAATGCAATCGCACCGCGCGGGGAATGCAATCGCACCGTGCGGGGATTGCAATCGCACCGCGCGGGGATTGCAATCGCATCGCGCGGGGATTGCAATCGCATCGCGCAGGGAATGCAATCGCATCGCGCGGGGATTGCAATCGCATCGCGCGGGGATTGCAATCGCACCGCGCGGGGAATGCAATCGCACCGCGCGGCCGGAATGCAATCGCACCGCGCGGGGAATGCAATCGCACCGCGCGGGGAATGCAATCGCACCGCGCGGGGAATGCAATCGCACCGCGCGGGGAATGCAATCGCACCGCGCGGGGAATGCAATCGCACCGCGCGGGGAATGCAATCGCACCGCGCGGGGAATGCAATCGCACCGCGCGGGGAATGCAATCGCATCGCGCGGGGAATGCAATCGCATCGCGCGTGGAATGCAATCGCATCGCGCGTGGAAGGCAATCGCATCGCGCGTGGAATGCAATCGCGCGGGGGGAATGCAATCGTGCGGGCGGGGATTACAATTGTTTGAGTTGTCCGAGTGCGCGTGCGGGAAACACAATTTTACCGATATGTCTTTTTTGCCCTGATGGCCGCCCATAATTACACGTGTATCCCGATTTGCTTTCGTTCATTGGAAATGCTTTAATACGACGGTTTCACGGTTTGGGGGGGGGGCATGTACTGAATACAACTTAAGCGTCCCTTGGTATTTACAGGTTAAGAAACTTCGGGATAATGACTTCTATCAAGGGCCGAACTTTGGAAAGTTTGTCCCGTTTAGCCGAGGATTTAAGAGGAATTTGGTTATTTGAGATGTGGAGAAACTGAAGAATGGAACTAAAACAATTTCTCGACAATACCGACGGATAAAATGGAATTTGCCAAATGTCTGGCGTTGACCAGTACATCCTGTATTAAGATGATTTGTTTATGCCCATAGCAATGATAAGTGCTACAAATGCCATCATTTTGGGAACGTTGGTTGGGTTCCAGGAGAACTGTTGTTCAGGCTTTGAGTCCATTGTTTGCTGCGCATAGCGATTAGTCTCGTCGACGAGCGTATCCCACACGAGTTTACAACAACACAAAAGCTTGAAGATCTCCACTGCCGATAGTGTGGCAAAGTCGCCGGTGGGGCCAGGATTTCCAGTGAACTGCACAGTCCCACGATCGTAGTGGTCTCGTCGTTCCCAACCAGATCGGAAAGTGAAATTTGTTTTCAGTTTCGAACGACAGGTGTAAGTGTCTTTATACTTGCATACATGTGGTTACATAACCACAAGCATTATAAGCTGAGCGCTTACAGAGATAGCACACTCTCGTTCACGCACCAGTACAGCCTTTCCCTTCCCAGTCATTCCAAACCTTAAAAAAAAACTAGGTATTTAACGGAAATTCGGTTCATGAAGTACGCCTCCGCTGACTGCCCAGTACGTACCCACGTTTCCCCCACCGGTTTTTTTTCGTGGCCACCGAGCACTGGTGATTCATCATCAGGCTGGCGGTCGACACCAATATCATTGTGTCAGTCGAGTAAAACCCTAGCAAGTCGCACTTTATCTCACTTGCTTTCTATATAATACATTCACCGTGATTTTATAAAATTGTTGCATTTGAGTGACCTTTGAATGCATACACTTTGGAAGTGTAAGCAAGGTGTACCAGCGTGCACAATTCCAATTGTTCACCAAAGTACAAGTGTTTTATTATATTGTGTTTTAAATAAAGGTAGAATTAGAAAAGAAATTAACTTTCTTACGGAGGTATGTAGAAAGAAATTGACTTTTCCGGTTCTTGATCTGACGGCTGTCACCTTGGTAGGTAGGCTGCAAGAGAACAACGGTCAAGTTTTAATCTCGGTCCTACATTTGTTAATGCTAATTGCTGCACAGGCCACATGCCTAAAATGAATATTGCGCTGGGGAAAAGACGATCATGGTGGCCTCAATAGTCGTTGCCGATACATTGTCTTGGTAGGCCTAATGTCATGAATGTGAATGCCTTGTGAATGGTATTGTGAATATGGCGAATGCCTCCAAATTCTTTCAAAATATTAATAGGCCAAACGGCCTACGATCAGGCTATTCGTTTTGAAGGTTAAGACTAGTGCACTTTTAGCTTGTGGACTTTTTTGGACGTAAAATTGCACGACAGGCTATATCATGTTTATGGGTGGAGGTGAATGCTATAGGGACCTACACTAGCTGTTTTAATGAATGTAATCATACTCAAGCCTATTGGCCGGGAAGACTACATGCGCTTATCTCTTGAAATTATGTTGTGTTTTTGCCGACTATGCTCTCGTCGTCCGAAGATTCATCATCTGTGGCATCATTTACGTCGGATTCTGAATCATCTGCCAAAATCTCAGCCAAAATCTCAGCATTTAGTGCCGTTTCCATCCTTAAAAACCGACACCGCTACCCCTGCTGACTCGATCGACTGCGTGCATACGCGCGCCCGCATGTTAAACGCAAAATGACGCTACATCAGCCACGTGACCGGCGGCGCAACCATGATGCACGCAGCCTGCATGCCATTAGCCTCTGTCATGAATTGGCGAAAATCAACCGAAGAGGGCGTTTTGCGGAAATTTGTCAATATGGCTTCCGAGCTCTCGCGTGAGACTAACGTTAGCTATACCAAGGAGGAAGGAAAACAGATAGTTAGTGAAGTGCGGGGGGAAATACTTAATAAGCCTTTTCGAAGTATGGCTGCCTGATAGAGGGCGCCCTTCGGTTTGGGTAAACTTAATTCAAGATGGCTGCAGCTGTCCGAACGTCAGCAATGTCAACTGCAGACAGTGGCACCGGCGTTGAGGTGAGTACTTTGTTAAAATGTTAGTATTTTTCTGCAATTATTTGTTATAGGCACGACAGTTTTTAAAATTGTAGGCCTAGTTAATTTCGGTTTATCAGAATTTATAAACTGAAGAAATTCCTAAATGCAAATTTAGTTTTTTGTTAATTTGGGACTAAATTTTATGACACTGAAATCGGGAAAGAATTAGTCACAGATATCACACAAAAAAATACTACTTCGACCTAGGCCCCCTATCAGCCATTAGAAAGCAATACATTTTCTAAAAAAAAATCAAATTTAGCTCAGAAAATACTGAAACATTTACTGAGAAAACAATTTTTCAGACTAGTCCAGACTCACTCAGGCAGGGTGTCGTAAGTGATGTCTGTGAATTCTTTCGCCCGTGGGTCAACAATGCATGAGGAAAGTCAAGGGAAATGTTGAAATGTACCACGTTAGGAGACTCCACTATACAGCTAACAATAGCCCCCCCCCCTCCCAAAAAAAACCAAAAAAAACACTAGACTAGACAGACATTATGCGTCTGTTGAGAACATACGCATGGCTATTCTGTTTAATTGGATGTTTAACTCTCCCAACAGATTTCTCCAGAGAAGCTGAAACTAGAAGAGCTAAAAAGCTGGTTAAATGAGAACAAGGTTCCGTATCACCACTCATGGAGGAAGTTGCAACTTGTACAAAGGTAAGACTAAGAGCCTCAACGTTGATTTTTACGTTCAGTTAAAAATTCATCAATTTTAAATCACTTATTCAGGTTATACAAAAAATTACCATGGATCTTTTTTTTAGTTCGAAATTTTTTTCACATTGTACACATCAATCCGTGGATATTTTAATTTGTATTGCTTAATGGTGAACATTTTTGCATTAATGTTGAATTTGCATCTCTTTGTGAGACTGGTAATTTGATTGAAAATAAAATGATAGCATCTCGAACGGACTTCTAACGGTGGCGCGCTGCAGGTAGATCGTCGTGAAAAATAATCACACGTCTGGGCTCGGGGGAAAAAACAATAAAACCCATCACGAACTGGTTAATCGGTATATAAAATGTCACATTGGATTTTTGTACTTTTTCGGGTACTCAAGAACCATATAATTGCAGTAATTGGGTGCTGGTCCCAAAGTTAACCGTAAGCGCTTATGCATATTAAATATTTGATACCATCACTTTAAACAAAGTGTTTAATTATAAATATTTCAAAAATATTAAGTGTAAATACCATATAATAACAAAATGCAAATTTTTCATGATTTTATCTTTCAGAGTAAAAGATGCTGTTGCCAATGGATTTCAGCCACCAATTCCCAAAAGGGGCACAAAATCATCTAGTAAAGTAACATATCCTGCGACTGGCACAGGTTGGACAAAATCTCTCGTTAATGTAAAGGTCACGCTGAAGATGGTTGATGAGTATGTAGTACAGCATAACACAAGTACCTTCCAGCGTGAAGACCTCTCGGCACCAAGTGTTAAATTGAAGGCATTTAAATTTGCAGCTGAAGGATACTGTACAAATATTCTCACATACCAATCAGTGAACACTGTATTTTGTACTGGTCGGTGTTTTCACTCATTTAAGAAAAATGAGACCCCACATGTAGTCAGGTGTGCTCTCAGAAATGGCCAGGTACATCATGGGGAATGCACATGTAGCGCAGGAGATGGCGGCCACTGTAACCACGTTTTGGCACTGTTGTATTCCCTCTGTACGTTCACGGATAATAAACTGACTACAGTGCCAGATGACATTACTTGTACCTCAATGCTACAGAAGTGGCATAAACCACGGGGGAAGAACATCTGCCCTGAACCTATTGACCAGGTTGTGTATAAGAAAATTCGAATGCAGGATGAGTCAGTATCCACACGAGTAACCACTGGCATTCATTTCAACCCTCTACAAAGCAGCAAGGGTACCACTGCTCCATGATCCCCAATTGATCAGGCAATCAGTGTACAAATTACAAAACATCAACCCACGGATTCCAGCTGCATATATGTTGAAGGCTTCTCAAGAGTCCACCATATACATCCGAACAATATTTGGACCAGTAGAGAAGGGGTCGCTTCTGTCGTACCAGCATAACATCAAAAATCCTGTCAGTTTTCCCACGATCAGCAACATTACTCCCTCTCATGGTTGTCCACCCCAGACTCTTGAATACCCCCCGTTTCCTTTGCACGAAGTCCCTCACTATTCTTCATCCAGCTTTCAGATTCCAAATGATAGTGATGAGTATCTTGACTTCTTGCACGGCCTTGTTTTGACATCTACGGAGGCAACTGAACTAGAACAGGCCACACAAAAACAGTCAGAGTGATTTGTGGAAGTCTGCACGCAAACACAGACTCACTGCATCCACATTTGGTAAAGTTAAGCAAGCAATGGGTAAAAGAGGGACTAAATCCAAAGATAACATTGTTAGAGGCAAACTTGATCCAAAACAACCATCTCAGTATGTGCAAAACATGTTTAAACATGGTCTTAGGATGGAACCAGTTATTGCTGAGAGATACACAGTATATATGCATATCATTGGTCATCCTGTAAAGGTGATGGACTCGGGTTTGGTGGTTAATGAGAATAATGTATGGCTTGCTGCAACACCCGACAAGAAAGTTGTTGACCCGTGTGAAAAGTCACCGTTTGGAATAGTAGAAATGAAGGCCCCTGCCCATCCAAAATACAGATATGTAACCCCCTTAGAAGCCTGTAATTCCCCAACATTCTACCTTGAAAATTTGGATGGGTTCCCACAGCTAAAACACATGCATGAATGTGGGTATTATGAACAACTACAAGGAATGGCTTTGACTGGGGCCAAGTGGTGTGATTTTGCCTTTTGCACGGAAAGGGGAATGACAGTAGAACGCATCAGATATGATCATCATTTCTGGATAGAAACTGTCAAACATTTGCAGGAGTTTTACCTTCAATATTTTGTTCCAGCTGTCCTCAAGTTAAGTTAAGTAATGAGGAATAGAAAACTTGGGAGGATACAAACATAAAAGTAGCAAATACTATATATAATTTTGCTCAAAAGACAACCATTAAACGTTGGTACATGTATGTTCAGATATTTCTACCATTTCTTTTTATGTAATGGATAGTTTTCTGTCACTGTGCAATTGAAATTTTATATTAATTTATTTGACAATACTTTGTGAATACTAATTTATTGGATGTATTGTCACTTACTAGTGTAATATAAATAAACCATGTACACCAAGAATTGCTTTTTTACTTCAATTTATTTACATGTACTGTAGCTTGACATGACAGTTATTTAGTAGCATGATTTTGTATTGCAGAATCATTGAAAAAGATGATTAAATTGTCCAAACATTCTTAAAACACTTAAACCAGAAAAGTTCACTGCTAAAAATGGTCTTATTTCAAGAAACATTTTCTTGTCTCACCGACTCCCTAAAAACAATTTTAGGGAATGAGATAAGAAAAAATGTCTTGAAACAAGAATTATTTTCTTATCAAGAAATGTAGAAAATCAGACTACTCTCAACCTTTTCTTTAGCTTGGTTCAGTTCTTCTTGCACATTTTATAACCTTTCAAGTTTTGCCTTTGTTTCAGAAAGAACCTCATTTAACTTCAAGATTTGGTTTTTCAATTCATCATTTTCTTTCTGCAAAATAGTCTCCGGTGTTACATGTACTTCTTTAGCTTCTTCATCGTTTGATTTCTCTACGGTTGTGTTATCTGCAAAGTCAGGACGGTGTCTAGGAAGTCTCCGCTCTGATTCCTTTGTAGCTGGTGTCTTGGTCCATGCAAAAATCGAGGGTACAGCATATGGTAGCGGTGTGTTCTTTGTTCTACATGTGTCTTTCAGGAAGTCAGTATCTTTAAAATGAAGAGAGCATACTTTCGTGTGTTCTGATATTTTGAAATGTTTACCAGGGTCCCGCTTAATTACATGTAACCACTGACGCCTGATGAATTTTAGAGCTGGTAGTTTGTGAAATGTGACTTTCCTTCCATCAACTGTTCTGTAGCCTGATTTAGGACACAGGGGTACACAGCAGCTGTGAGGCATACCTGAAACATTAAATAATAGGAAAACAGAAAAATACAATTGAAAAGTGTCCAGTATGCCACTTGAATTCAACTTATTTCTTGAATACGCCTATTATTTTTGTTTTTTATCTGGGGAATGGTGTAGTATCCGACCGCTACTTTTATTTAACAATAAAAGTTAGGAGGGCCTGACGTTTCGATCCTAGCACAATCTTTCTCAAAGGCTGAATGACAAGAAAATACAAATGTAGACACCGACATGTTTGACAACGCACTAGTAGTAGTACAGATGAGAAGATGGACAAGGGGACGGGGAATAAAAGAACTTGTAGGCTTAGGTGGGAAGGATAATATGAAAGCAAGAGGTCAAAGAGAGGGAGGGTACGTATAAAACTGTGTGGAAGTTGGGAATGCCCAGGCTGGGCCCGAACAAGTTGAGGTAATTACTGTCTGTGGGACAAAGAAAGAGGAAGAAGAGGAATGATGAGGGGAAACCGAGGTGAGAAACACAACATGTACAATAACAAAAAAGGACAATAACTTGTTTAAATTTGTGGAAACAAATAGATCATAAATTGAAGCTGAATGCATTAAAGTTAACCTCAGCGATTGTAAAAACTGCTAACCGCGCAGGCCCCAACAGTACTGGCAAGTTGGTTTATACAGAACTAACCACGTTAATTAACTAGAGTCATCATGGTCATGCATGATGTCATTGTCATGCATCATATACATATATCCCAACGACGTTCAAGCACGCATGGCATGGGAAGTAAAATGTTCGTTAGTAAAACTTAAGTACTATGACTCAATAATGACTCTGTCCTTTTTGTAAGAAAACAAATCACAATTTAGTACAAAAACACCAATGAAAAGTTGGCCAGATACTTAAACAGGTATTCTTCTTCATACAGTTCACACATTTTATTACATTAGCATACTCACCAGCTTCATCGATTGATAGGCCTACTTCGTTTTTGTTGTCACAAAAACTAAACTGTGTCACTGTGCTTGGCCGCCATGATGAATGTTGTTTACCCAAACCGAAGGGCGCCCTCTGTTGACAATGTGTATATCGGCCATACCTCATAAAGGCTTATAAGAAAATTGGCCAATCATAAAATTAGATTTGCTTTCCTGCACTTGAAGTGTATTTATGCTCCTCAGAAACCCGGTTAGGCACAACATTTTAACTAATTAGTGCCTAAAATATATATTTTTTTCAGTGGCACTGAACTGAAGCTTTATTTGAATGCCATATATTTGAATGCCATGATACAGTAAATATTTTCTGGGGCCAATTCATACAAGCAATATTCTTTTTGCATTTTGTAATTTTTTTTTTTACATCAAGTGTAAATTTGGGGCTTTACACACAAGCACTTTGTTCACATAATTACTATATGGGCGTTAAACCTTAACATTCCTGAATCCGGCCTGCAATGTTAATTTAAAAACCAACCAGTTTTAAACACTTTTTATAGAGTCACAATAAATGTAGACGCCTGTGAAAATGACATTTTCTATTAAAAGAAGTTCGTAAATATTAAACTTGGATTTTTCAAGAATTGTTCATTTGCGCCACGACTTAGGGAACACTCGGTCGATTGTGTGCCAAATTTCTGTACGCCACCGTTTTGGGTTTTTATGGACTAAATTAACACCTAATTGTTAACAGAGGGTAAATAGCAAGCATTCATAGTATTAACATGGTAAAGGTACAATGTATTTGCAGTTTGTCAACAAAGAAGTTTGGCAACATTGCATGAGGAAAGTCGGCCCAACATTAACTGTTTATAAACAATGTAAACGTCGAAGTTCAGCTAGCTAGCTAGCTACGCACGGATGTATAGCGCAGCATACTTTCACCAACTGATCATTTTTTTTCAGTCACTGTTTCTTTCTCTTTCGTAATTTTACGGTTTTGGATGACATTCAGCCTTATGCCTACGGTTTATTCTTCCGAAATAGCCACAGCTTTAGAGCTCCGTCGTAAGCCATAAAGTTCTGACATTGACGACACACGTGTTGCTGTTGTTAAGCGCCGCCATCTTGACAATTTTCCGCGCGTTGACCTTTTAGAAAGGTCATGACAGAGGCTAATGCATGGCGCTCTTGCTTCAAAAAAGTTATTTCCGTCAACTGAGGGCGCAAAACAAAGAACTCTCAAGCATTTTTTTCAGCTGGTGAAATAAGTCGCTTTGGGTGTAGCCTTGGTCAAGGCGTTCATCGTTACCCGTCCATACGTACAGCGCAGCGGTAATCGGAGCTCAAACAACGACCTCACGCGGCCACTATTATATGCAAATTAACTGAAGATATATGAACGCCTTGGATCAGTCATTAAGTGGAGGTTTTTGGGGCGGTGCTCATTATGCTGATAGATTAAGCTGACCTTTATAGTCGTTTTCTTATTGTTCGATCTTTGCGTAAAAACTGCATAATTTGAGCTAGCGGTGAAAGGTCATAGCTAGCTCGCAAGTGTTTACAAACACCGCCATCGTTGACATAATATTTTATCGGAGAAAGTTGAGTGATTTTTACGAAGGCTTGTAGAAATTACACAGCGTTGGACCATGCTTGGACCATACAATGAGGCAATAACGCAAAGACCAGCATGCCTGGGTATAATGCCGATTATGCGGCGATAAGAAACTGACCAAACACGCTGAAAAACGCTGAGTACCTGGCCGTATACGTGCGAGCTCCGAGCAAAATGGGGCTGCCTGAAAAATGACGGCTTTTCCATTACCTGTCGGCAAATTCACAGAAACATCGTGACCACGAGGAAAGTATATAAGGCCTTTCGCTGCTCGGGTCTAAAATCTTCGAGGGATAATATTTTCGCTGTAGAATTCAAACAACACGACATATCTTCGGACGACAGACGACGCTGAATATCCGCCATTTTGTCTTAAATGTCATTCTGCAAATAAGTAACTGCATCAAAATTTGATGACGTCGGGATTCAACCGCGTTGTGATTGGACACTACACACCTTAGCCCCGCCTATATACTTATCTGTATTCGCATACGAGGTCATGCGCTAGAAATGTGGCGCAAAATATAGGCAAAACATAAGATTTCAAAAACGGTTAATCCAAGGCGAAAAAGTAGCTTGTTGCAAAACAGATTGGTTAAAAGACCAACTAATCTAATTGGTTGACCCAATATTGGTTGTTTTTAACCAATGTGTTGGTTAAAGCGTAATCAATGCGTTGGTTGTCCGTCGACCAGTTATATTGGTTGAAGGTATCAACCAATCTATTTGTCATTTATAACCAATTTATAACCAGTTATATTGGTTGAGCTTGCAACTAAGGTTATCAACCAGTATATTGGTCATTCATAACCAATATGTTGTTTGTCCTTCAACCAGTCATATTGTTTGAGCTTGTAACCAAGGTATTAACCAATCTATTTGTTATTCATAACCAATATATTGGTTATATTGGTTGAGCTTGCAACTAAGGTATCAACCTATCTATTGGTTATTTATAACCAATAATATCACTGCCTCTATGTGGGTAGAAAGTTTTGTGTAATTTGTCTTATAGGGAGAACATAAAAGCTTGCTTCGCTCTTCCTACATGTTGGTAATGCTCTGTATAGTAGTTGTAATACTATATTACTGATTTAATCATTACAATTAATTAACTTTATAAATAATATTGTTAACTCCATGAATTATTAATTGTCAAGTTACTTGGATTGTATATCAACATGAAAATAAATGTGTGTGTGTATACGCACAGTGAATATTGGTGGCCTTCAACCAGTCATATTAGTTGAGCTTGTAGAAAAATGTACCTACAGCAACTGACTAATCAGAAGTGAGGAAATTTGTTTTGACAATAGTCGTTGTTAAATTGTAGTATTTAGTCTAAAATGCACTGTTTGACCATAATATGTAACCATTCAAACGATTCCATGATTGAATTTAGATTGTTGTACAAATTACATAGTTAAAAATTCACATTACATTTTATTTGTAATCAAATGTTGACATTATTCATAAACAACTATAGCTGTGACTTCGTCGTGGACAAAAAAAGCGAACTATAAAACTAACAACGGCAATAGCTAAGTTTGTAGTAAGTGTTCAGTAGGTAATATTAGTAATAGAAATAGGTTATTATTGTATGTATGCGTAATTGCAATGTGTAATAAGTTAATTCCATTGGTATTATTTCATTACCTAATTTGTCCACGTAGGAACCAATACATATTGGTTGTAGCCTAACCATTATAAATTGGTTACCATGCTCAATTGGTTGCGTGGAAACCAATACATAACCATTATAAGCCTAACCATTATAGAATGTTTGAATTAACCAATTGTATTAGTTGGTGTTAACCAATATGAATTGGTTGCAGCCGTACCATTATGTATTGGTTAGTGCTATAACCAATATGGATTGTTTACGTGGTAACTGGATCGGTTGAAATCGACCAATATATTAGTTATTTTCAACTAATCTGTTTTTAGAGTGTGATTTACATAAATAGTGACCGTAAAAATAGTGTTCGCGCTGTATTTTTGCACGGGGAGTGCGAGCTAGCAGCATATGCGGGGCGCGCGTGGGCATGGCGTGTTTTTCTAGACAGATAACGACAGACGGATAACGACGAACGCGCTTGACCAAGGGTAGTACTTTGGGTGTCAAGCGCATGGCAAATTCTGGGACTTTTTGTAGCCCACGGGATCGAAGCGTATTACAACAAAGACTCTCTTTGGAGCCCGTTGGGTTGAAAGGGCTATAATAAAGCCTCTTTGAAAGGCATTGCAAACATCAATACCAAATCCTTGCTCACGGTGATGATACGACTGGTATTATCCAATGCCCTATGATTATGAGTTTATTCCGCATGAAATAGGGTCAAGAAATCCATTTGTGGATGCTCCTTTTCTACAATTCTTAGGTAAGAACCATACATAAATAATATATGAAAATGATCAGTGGATAGTAAAGGTTTTATAAAGCCTTAGATTTTATGGTGATCAGGTATCATTGGTGGGTAAGAGGGGCTAGAACTTTCATGTTACACCGGCGTCACTTTGGGATCTTACGTATGTGAATTTGTGTACAATGTCAATGTGCCATACACACGCTAGTTTGGCTCCACACCATGTTCAACTGCGTGTTGCAAGCATTGGATTGTAACCAGAGTGATGTCAGCTCAGATGATGACAGTGACACGGATGAGCCAATAGATGTCGCCCCGCCCCCCTCCCCCCTCCCCACTCCCCCCCCCCCCCCACTCCCCCCCCCCCCACTTCCCCGCCCCCTTCCCCACACCCCTTTTCCCCACAACCCCTTCCCCACCCCCACCTGCCCACCCAACCTGAAATGGATTGTTTCAATGTTGGAAAGTGTTCACTTCAACAGTGTTTTGGATACATGTATCTTGCAGTTGGAAATTACCATACAAATACTTCACTTTGACCCTATTGCAATTTTTTCAGTGCGGGATAGCCCAATGTGACATATGTGTCACAGTCCAAAAGTAAGGTCAAATGAGGTCATGTGTATGAAAGTACCTGGAAAATGGTTGATTGTAACCTGAATACATATGTTTTCGCCCAAGAAAATATTTTACTTCTATTTTAATTACTGTTGGGTTCCCCAGGGTTAAGAGGAAACCAAACATTTTCACATTTACAGTACACTTTTGTCAGGTATGGGTTTCTATCGTTTGAAGCAGCAACAGTGCTCAAATTAATGGCTAAAGAAAAGTGCTTGACAAATAACCCAATGAAAGTTTATCTCTGTAAATGCTGATATTCCAGACGGATTAGCAGGTCATGGATTGGAATATATAGCCGCTCCTCGGCGTTATTGGGGGTTAATTGTTCTGTTTTTATTTGTTTGTTATGATGACTTTGTCTGTTATTTATAACAGTGGAGAAGACGATACAGGGGTTGATTCAGGAAGAGGAAGATTGCATAAACGCCGACGACCTAGAATGCTTGATAAAGCATTTTTCCAGCGATGTCAGAATGATGCGGACAGGCCATGACACTGAAATTGGATCAGCAGGTAAGTGCGTGACCGATTGAACATTAGTGGAGGTCGACAAAATTAATTGTGTAATGATCGTAAATTTGCAGTATTTTTAATATGTTATAAATTGTAATACTTTAGTTTATTTCACAATACCTATTTATTGCCCTTAAATCCAAATCGTGATGCAAGGAAAATGCAAAAATAGGATGTTTGACACGTTGTAGATCCTATACATATTTGCCCGGATGCGGTATTCTCGTAAAATCTCGAGGTTAACTTACACGCTCTATTGTTTCAACAGCGGCCCGGAAACACCTACAGTATTTAATCGGTTTCGATCAAGCTACTAACACTTTTCACGAGGTGTTTCCCACGGATCCGGACGCGTCCTATGTTGTGTCACGGTCTGGAATTGCCTCTAACTTCAGCAATGGGACTCTCTCTTACGAAGGAAAGTAAGTGAGCTTTGAATAAAAATATTAATTAATATACCTTAATAATAAAACAATAGCTATTTGTTTTGCGAACGGCCAAGTAAAGATGCAGTTGCAGATTTCACAGCTGTAGGACTAACAAGGTCAAGATTTCTATTGCATAAAGTAGAGCATACTGTTGTTTTGGCTTAATACCCCATTTGTAGTAATCTACTGCCAGTTTTCTGACTTTATTTTGATACCCTTTGCATTCAGAAGCTAACTCTATAATATTTCTACTGTTGACAGGATGGTACAGGTTTGGAAGAAAATCAACTATGACTACAAGGTCTACATAGACATCTTCAACCACAACTAATAATGGATGGATTTGAAGATATTTAATGGCGCGTCATCAAGGAAACAAAATTAAGCAAAATATTATGATTTCTGAATATTTTCGTAAACTTACAGGTCTACTAAAAACACAACCAATTAATTAATGTCAAAATTGTAGTTTTAAATAATTGGTTATGGGTCAAATAAATTATTAATAAATAAATTATTATTAAATTATTATGGGTCAAATAAATAAATGTACTATTAGGCCTTAACATTTAAAAGGTATGAAACACCATTTGCAGATATCGAGCAATGGTTACTACCAACTAATTCAGAAATATCTGAATTATTTGAAAGTAAATATTTGATTGAAGTTCCAAAACATTGAATTATATAATAACAAAATCCACGATCCCCGGACAGCGATCGCGAAAAAAACAAAACGCTTGAAAAACGTTGAAAACGAACGCAGTTTTTAAAAATGTTCTCAGCATCCATGATTCTAAAACTTCGGACAGGTCAGTTAAACGATATTTACTATAAAATCAAAACCCACACCCACAAATCCAACAATTCATAATAATTTAGGCAATTACCAGTGGTGTGTCCTACCTTTAATCTATTTATTATATTATGAATATACACCGATAGATTATTAAGTCCTGCATAAGTCCTGCATACAATTGGGCGCAGCCTTTAATTAATGCACCACACGTTTTATAAAACCCATAATTGGATTCATGTACATAAATTTCAATTTTAAGTAACCAGTTGCGTCTATTTAGTATGCAACATCTTGACAAGACGTTCAATAATAATTGTTGAATACAATTTAGATGTGAAGTCAAGTCGTCTAAGACGGTCGTGTTTTGTCCAAAGGTGCCGTGATACAATGCAGCCCATTATATTAATACGCCACCGTTAATGTAACAGTCCATTTTGTTATGTTTAACGACTTGACTATTGTTTCTGAACGAAAATTAATTATACATGCAGCTAGTGCAATGAATATGCATTATGTTTCAATACAGAACAGCCAATGGTAGCCTATCTGACACACTAAATAATCATCCATTATAACCAGTATGGGGATTTTGGGTTTTCCTTCTACTATTAAGTGCAACTGTAACTCAATTTTAATGTTTAATTTGTTTTAGTCTTTTTAATATTCAACTAAAGAACATGTCTAGGTAATCTTAATAATGTTGTGGTTCGTATAATTAATATTGGAAATACCTTTTTAAGAAGTCGACACAGGAAATGACCATCTGATGCCTCAGGTACTTTCCCGGGTCAGTAGAATAAAATAAAGTGTCGTTGCCATCCAAAAAACTTGTCGTTGCCTCTGTTTGTAGAGCACTTTAAATTCCAAGCTTTTCAAGCCAGAATCGACGGCACCTATTATTTTGGTGCCATCTTTCTCCAACACACCCACTGCGAAAGCAATCCAAGCTAAGTTGAATCTATGTTGCCCCCCCCCCCCCCCCACCACCACAAACACACTTTCTACCAATAACCAATCGACAGTTCACTATTAACGGCGTTTGGAATAGGTAGGCCATATGCATTTATTTTCAGACCGTGCATTCACTGTAATTTCACAAACAATTTGGACTTTCAGGGCTACACAATTATGAAAATCGGCATGTGAACTGTCAAGTGGCGCTCGATTCACCGCTATTTCTGCCATTGTGTAAAGCGACATAAGGTTGTGCGCATGTGCCTTTTCGAAACCAGGTTTCATTTATAAGAATATCAGTGATGTAATAAAACCTCCAAACCAAACCCCGTGTCGTTAGTCATCCAAAAAAAATTTGTTTGTATAACAAGTAGGTTGTGATCTCTTTGAATTATGTGTTTTCGTAAGAGCAAACCCAGCAAGTGATAAAAAACTAGGCTTGAATATTAAATTGTTTCCATCTTGAACGCAACGCGACATTGCGGTATATAGTATGATACCTGTGTAAATGAGTCTCGTATATTGTTTAAGGACACGTTTGGGAATACGCGGTTCTAGATGTTGGACCCGAGTGGGCAAATATCAGGCTAAAATAATACTGTTTCAAAATTTAAATTTGCGACTTATTTTTTCGATTTTAGATTTGAAAACTTTTTAGAAGCATCTCTCAAGAAAAAAAAAAGCGAAAAATTCTGCACAAATTTATAGAAAATTACCCCAATGATTGGACCCCTACAATTTTGCAGTGGGACCCTTCTACGGGCCTTTTACATAGGGTTTTCCTTTCTCTTGCTATACTTGTTGACAAAACGATTTCTAAGCATACTTTCCCTAGAGAAACCTTCATGTTTTAATCTTATCTTGGCATTCCACGAGTTAGAAAAAAAAGATGAGAAATCAGTAGGAAATGGGTAAAAACTCATCCACATTCTCAACCTTCACACAGACTTTTGTTCCTAGGCCTCCTTGTTCGACTACGTTTGTTTTCACATCGCGTACGTAAACATTGAAAACGACGTTACAATTTACCTACCTACATCCAATAGATTCTAGATTTTATTTGTATTTGATGTTTTATTTAACCAGGGTGGCCTTATCAGTTAAAGAACTGCTTTCTAAAAAGGGCCCTGCATTACCTAAATAGTATTTAAAACAGAAATTGAAATAAAACAAGACCAGACACAAAAAAGAAAACCAAGGCTTGTCTGGATCGGATCACTCTGTCAACAATTCTTATCATATCAACGGCCATATTTGTTTGTAATCGGAAACTAGTACTTCAAGTTTATATAAAAACAATGTGTGTCCCAAAGACATTTTAGTCTGCTTTTTAACCTTGAGTTTTTACCCAGTGACCGCCACAAAATTATTTCATAAATGTTCTTTGTAAGAGTGCTTGAATTCCACGTATTTTAGATTTTCGAAAGTGAGAGGTCAAGTTTGGGCACAATATTTCTCTTTTCGCGTTATGCAAATTTTCAGTTTCATATATCGAGATGCTAGCAACAATTTTACAAAGGTGATTTTCTTAATTAAGAAATAAATGTACCAAAAATAATTTCAAAAACTCAGACGCTTATTTTTCTATTCGTAAGGTCACTCACAACAGTGTGATTTCATTATGCCTTTTGTATATTAACTCATGCATCGAAAATTTGTTGAATCAAAATAAGTCGAAAAGTTTCCAGTATTAAAAATTTTGCTAAAGACTAAACGTATGTTTCTTTTTAGTTCCGGATTGCGCATAATAAAGTACGTACCAGCTAAACGCGCGCGAGCATCTTTATTCGTTGCTGCACCATGGTCACGCTGTGCTGCTGACGAACATTTCCAAAACATTCTCTTACGCAAACTACTTTATATAAATACAAATTAGCTAAGTTAAGAGTGTCTAGTAATATTTCGATCTTCTTCAGGTGCAAAAGGCTGTGTACCTGAAACAAACAGTTCATTCAAAATACTTTCCATATGATTCGAGGTAGTTCTTGCTGTAAAATTCTCGCGCTATTATTTTGTATGCACAAACAGTAGGCCTACCTGATTCGGAACTGATTAATCCGATCCGTAACTAGAAAAAGCGATATCGGCACTTTTGAATAACAATGCAAGAATTATTGTTAAGATCCGGAACTAAGAAAGAAACTGTACCAGTTCTTTATGGTGTATAAGTATAGCAGTTCTTCGATTCTGGGTATGGACCTATAATAAGTGCTATTAAAAATTCGACAAAAAAGCAAAGAAAAAGTAAATAAAAGGCCTCCATTGACGTCTTTCTGAAGAATGAGGTCTCGCTCCATCTCATCCCATGCACCCCTTTTTAAATATCCACTAAGGCCGCCGCCACGGATGGTTCATCGGTCCCCCCACTTTTAAAACTGTTCCACCGCGCCTGTGGAGAATTCTTCTGGACAAGCAAACCACAACCCCTTAAAACCAAAACTGCCTATACCAATGGATGGAGAATCATTCTAGACAAGCACACCTCCATCACCCAAAGCCAAAACTACCGACACCAATGGATGGAGAATCCTTCAAGACAAGCACACCACAACCACCCAAAGCCAAAACTATATACCAATGGATGGAGAATCCTTCTAGACAAGCACACCTCCACCACCCAAAGCCAAAACTACCTATACCAATGGATGGAGAATCCTTCTAGACAAACACACCTCCACCACCCAAAGCTAAAACTACCTACCAATGGATGGAGAATCATTCTAGACAAGCACACCTCCACCACCCAAAGCCAAAACTACCTATACCGCCATTTTGTATCCCAATCTAAACTCATTTTACCATTGTGACTGCATTACGTCAGTTGAGGGCGCACTGTCAGACGGCCGGCCTGTTGTTTTTTTTAATTATGATTTTCACGATGATGTAAATCAGAAATACCGAAGTGGTTCGTATTGTTTCTGGTACGATTCCTGTTAAAAACCACGAGACGCAGGCAGCATGCAAGCGAAGATGGACTGCCTATTGATTATTATTAGTTCGGAAGTCGGGAGTATTTTTACAAAGATTGTTTTTATTCAGAGTCAATGGTATTCTACGGAGCCCCTAAAGGGACATATGACGAATACAAATCACCGTGATAAAATCATTTGATTATTTCATTTCGTGCCCACGAAATCATTTCGTGCACTCGAAATAACTTATTTCGTGAGCTCGAAATGATTTCGTGCCCACTAAATGATTTCGTGCGCTCGAAATTTTCTCGGTTGTTTGACATACAATTCATTATGTTTTCAGGACGTCAACAAGGTGTAACTATAAGTTACGATTCCACCCAGCTAGCGGGTGCCGCGCGAAGCGCGGCATTCCGCTAGTACTATTTAATTACATGTAAAGGTGATTTAACACAATTTATAGAATGTTTTTAACACAAAGAACCAAACAGGATAACTCATAATAATGTTTGGACAGTTTCGTATTTGCATAAATTCAAAATGGCTGCCACATTGTATCCCAGGCTGATCTAATTTTACAATTATAAATTGTTTCAATATGTTTTTATGAGGATACATGCTGCAAGAGATTTGTCATTAGATAAATATTAGGCACTATCTAAACTGCTAGCTACAGTTTGGCTACAGTTACTGTTTCTGACGTCATAATTTTGTTTAAATGCCATCCCACTATAGACCTTCCACAAGTCTTCCAATGACACACTATTCTAGGGGTATAGTGCATCATGGGAACACTTGCAGAAGGTTTATTGTCACTTATAGTTGTCAGCATTGACATAGTTTACGTAAATGTACCTATAACTGTATTTGAATTCATGCATGTACGAATCGACGAACTATTTTATATTTTCGTTAATAATATTAAAAGTGAACAGTTTTAAATTTTACTTAGTAAAGCTGTTTTAACCATGCAGAGTTCCTCTTGAATTAAATTAGTTCTTGTTTCATCTTTTTCTCAGGACATACTCCGATTGTGTGCGAAATTTCATTATTTTATCACAAAAAAAGCGATATCACCAAAAAAGTCTGCCCGACTATTGTGTCATAGCGCTGTAAAAAGGTTTAAATGCTTGTTGCAGTCATGCAACATTAACAGAAGACAAATGGGATACGCTGACTCAACCATGACACGTGATAGCGATACATTTTAACACAGCACGCTGACTTCTTTTCTTGTCAACATTAATAATATTTACAAACTATTGTCAAACGAAGACACCTGTAGGGATTTTGATCAAAAGAAACAAATCTTTGTAGCTTTCATAAAATAATACGCTTGCCACAATAACATACATCTGATAGAGAGTTGCCTATTATATACGGGATTACAAACGTACGATGTGTATAGAAGCATTGAATTGTCACGAATCACGTTCAGTTTTTTTACTTGTGTTAATGCACACTAGCACATGATTTCCTCCTGTTTTATGTAATTTGACAGGGAAACAATAAAATTCGATCTTGGAACTTTATTGTTTATAAGTGCATACATTACTAATTTCCGTTATATGGTACCGTATATAATTTATCTATTCACGGTTCCTACTGTATTCGCAGGTCACTATTAATTATTAAGTCGTTTTAATATTGTTGGTGTTATATTTTTATAAAATGGCTGTTTCGAGTTTATTATCCCGATGACATTCATTACATGGGGCTAAATGAAATGCTTTATAAACAAATTACAAAAAAACAACTTAAGTCTATTATTTACAGATAGAGTCGGCCTAGACTTCTTACGATATTAATTTCAAATGCTCAGAAATTCATAAAAAAAATTACACAATTATATTGAAACTTATGATTGTTAAAGTTCTCGGGATTTGCTAATTGCTCGGATATTTCAGGGCAAAAACTGGACACATTTTATTAAAATCGCAAAGAATGTTCGTTCGATCAATCGATTTTGTTCTTTCCCCAAAGCGAGGGTCTTCGGATTTTATATTTTGTTATCAGGTATAGAAAATCACAACATTAATCTGACCAGTAACCTACCCACCCTTCCCTAAAAAAATTATGCACTGGAATTGTGTGCATGGGGACCTCCAGCTCCAGACCCACCCCTACTTTGCGAGAAACGAATATCGTTGTGAGGTCAGTACTTCCAGACCTACCCCTAGCTCGGGAAAACAAATCTCGTTGTGAGGTCAATGCTTCCAGACCACCCCTCAGACATGTCGTATTTTTCATTTCTTGTCATTTTCACATGAAGTTTATGAATGGCGAATCCGATCTGCAGCCTCCATCACTTCAGCATTCAGGAGCATGCATGAATTAAGCCAATAAATTGCCGCATAAATAGACAAACAAAATTGTAAAATCTCTAACTTACGCTCGATGTGATGTCCAGTTGATTTCCAATCTCCAGTCAAAGCGTGTATGTGGTATTGTCGCCATTTATCTTTTTTGTATTGGAAAAGTCGCTCTATGAAGAGCGTAATCACACTTTTCTTGGCAAAAATTAGCGTGCGATAAGCCTCCACGGGGGCGGCCATGTTGATTTTGATTGGAGTCAAGCCTCTGTGTATATCTTGCTTTCACTTTCGGTTCATCAAAATGTTCACAACACTGTGTGAATTAGTGTTTGTGACTTGTATGTCCAAGTTTGTGGACAGTTTTCCATGTCCAAAAATACTTTTTATCGAGCAATAAGATCTACCTTTCTGATGTAAACAAAAATATTTCCTCAAAACTGAGGCTTGGACCTACCTTTGTGGCATAACAAATAATAATTCAGAGGCAAATGAAGCTCGGACCCACTCTTATTTTTCCCCAACGTTTTCTCTATGAAAAAAAGTGTGTCAGCAACCCGGTTAGACTCACCCCCACCTGATATTGAAAACAAAAAATACCGAAGACCTCTCTAAACAGAGGCGTGTTTTAATAAACTGTGCAAGTCTCGCGCACAAAGGTCACGATTGAACTTCTGGGCACAACCGAGCCACCAGCTATAGAACTTGTATGTGTGGTTGATTTTGTTTTCTATAATACACAGAACAGACAGAACCTTCAGAGAAATACAAACCAGTGGTTTGGGTATTGTACCACGAATGCCGGTAACAATGTAAACTTTTCTTATGACTTTCTAATTAAATCATTATTTAACCAATGAAAACGGACAGGAGTAAGGTAAATTTACAGTCCTTTTACTCTTGTCCTTCTTGTTTGGGTGAAATTGTCTGCTGAGAAAAACAGTACCCCTTTAATTAACCACCCAAAGCAAACACTGCCGCAATACGGCGGGGACACACGTACAAAGGTATAGCGCTTCAATATACATTAAGAGCTAAAAATGTCAGGTGGTTTTATTTACAGTGCACTCTGAGAAGGACTCCAACTCAAACGTATATCAAAATTAGTATATTTATATATACCTCGTATTTTCTGCCGTCCAGCCATTGATTGTGCCTTGGAACCTTTTGAATCTGAAATAGGAATACAAAGCTAGTATTAACACACTACAAGCAGAATGATGCGAAAGCTTGCTGAAATCTGCTCAATCTTTTTGGGTGAAAACAACTTAGCAAAAATGGTAATCTTCGTCATTTTTCTCTCATCTTTTAAAATTATTACTTGAGTAAGCTTACTTCACACTAATTGTATTTTAACATATTTGGCGTATTGTAGTATAGTAAATATGCACATAATAGGTGTTATGCTGGAGTTACACTCAGGCCTAACTATAAGTTTAAATTCAAATGTACGGTCTACAAAATTTAACAACCACAACACGAAGGCTGGTAAACAAACAGGTGCCGACAGGTCTGAGCAGGTAAATTAGTAACGATCTGCAAGTAACATTTAAAACAAAATATAATAAATATGCCAATCTACATACCAATTGCAATAAATTACTGTCGGGTTATTTATTAAAATAAAAACATTACATATAATTTAAGAGAATACCGACATTTCAAAGAGTAAAGGTTCGTTATTCCAACAGGCAAAACAAGGATAGACTGTAACAAAAATGTTAAACTTCATGCTACATAGAGTATCCCAGCACTATAGGCTAAACATTGAGGCCATGTGCTCTAAGGTGACCTGGTCTTCATTATTTTCTAGCAACTGTTTTGGGGGGTCACACAGTTTACTATTTAGCTACTGTAAAGTACAGTATGTACCAATCCAAACTAAAAAGAAGCACTTTTGTGTTTCACTTCCCTGCAACGTTCATCCAATCCAAACTGTTAGGTCTACGGCTATGCATGATTGCAAATTGGTATGGTAGTCCACAAAAGACTTCCTACAAGTCGTATTTAAATCGCACAGAATTATGTACACAAACTGTTACATGGCGAGTACGATCATACATCGATCCTCTCTGAAATTGTGTTTTTGACATTTTTGACAATGTGGCTTATATGTTAAATGAACCCAACACGGGGTGGGATTTGTAGGGTAATTGGTTTGTTTGGGGTGTCTTTTTTGAGGTCTGGCCACGCCTTCCCAATTGAATATTTTTTCAGTATTTCTGTTTGGAGTCCAGACCCAACCGCAGGGGGAGGCTGACCAACTTTTGTGAATAACTTGGACAACCTAAGTAACTTTAAGGGGCAAACCTTCTGGGTGAAATTGGGTGAAATCTTATGTAGATAGCTCTTAGACTATTAACATTGATTTTGTAAGGATGTGCTAATAATATCTAATTCCTCATGTGTCCTGGGGCCAATTTCACGGAGCTGCTAAGCGCAAACATTTGCTTAGAATGAAAATGTGTTCTTGGCAAAAAAAGGATTACAGACCAATTTTGTACGTGATATCTATTGTTTGTGACTGAAATTCAGCTGTTTTTGTATTTGCTTAGCATGAAAAACACATGGACTTTTGGCTGGTTCCCTTTTTTTACTGAGCAAGTCTAGTTTTGTGCTAAGCAGATTGTTGTGGTTAGCAGCTCTGTGAAAAGGGCCCCTAGTTGGCAGTTGCTTCTGGTTGTCTGGTTTTCACACTACAGATTCCTGCGGGGCGGTCGTGCATGATGATGTTAAATATTCGTAGGCCGGAGGTGAATTATCAGCATTGCCAGCAACGGCATCCATCCCTACATAAGGGGATAAAGAACACACTCTCTGAATATAAAAGAGTAAAAAAAAATCACTCTTCAAAAAAGTGAGAGTCTCTTATAAAACTACACAACATAAAAGAAATAGTATAACTTTAATAACAAGATAATGTTCTAAAAAGAGTCACTGTGCTGTTGAATTAGGTGTATTCAATGGCATTCTTACCAAGAACTTCATTGTAGCTTGGAGGTGCGTCGTACACATGTTCGAACACTTCCGCTGCCCTAAAGGTAAATACAAACGACTATATTGTGGTATAATAGGTTCTCACATTCAATTTTGTCACAGAAAAAAAAATCACACGTTTTTACCAAACCAATTTAGTCATTTATCATTTAATTTCATTGTTTAGTCACCTTTTTTAAACACCAGGTCCAAAATATTCGTTATTACAAATCACATTCAAACTATTCGTCATTACAGATCAAATTCGTCTAAAGCAACAACTTAGACGAATTTCAACTATTCACTGAGAAATATTCTCGAGACAATGTTTAAATGGAGTGATCAACATTTGAAATTAAATGCTAAATGACTGAATTGGTTTGGTAAAACGTGTGAAATGTTTCCTAGAAAGAAATTTAAGGTGATAGTTGGTGAATTTGAATAATTGTTGTTATTAAAATAACCGAGAAAACTTATAGTACCAAAAAATAGAGAGCGCAGTTTGTCGGATGCCGGTTGATTATTTAGCCCGCTGTGTTTTCCGATTTTTTAATTTATCGTATTTTGATATGGATTTTACGCCATCCACTTGCCTTTTTATTTGTGCTACTTTTCTCGATGTTTACGAAGCCTGTTCATGTATTTATTTGTCTTCAATCATCGTGAGTTTTGCTGTTTGTGTCATATAAATTGTCATATATTTTGTGATTATTCTCAGGGTAGTACATGCAGTACGTACAGATACTAAGGGAATAAATGTGTGCTCGAGAGGTTTTAATCACTCTGTTTAATACCGCTTGGAGTCGGGGTGCTTATAATTACCCGAGCCAAAGGCGAGGGTAATTTTCAGCACCCAGACTTCAAGCGGTATTAAACAGAGTGATTAATACCGACCGAACACACATTTATTCCCATTCATAAATACCTTTTTTATAAAATTCAGCCAAAAAAGCCCCGAAAATCCCGAAAACGTGACGGGCTATCGACCAATAGGAATGCCTAAACTGTCCCAGGTATTTATGAATAAAAATAATAATATTCCATATCACATATACATCCCAAAGCGCTGTACAAAGATATAACAATCATAAAAACACCAAGTAATCTAAAACTATCAAATAGGTGATAAAAAGTACTGCTTAAAAAGATTAGTTTTCAAATTAGCTTTAAAAATTTCAAAATTATCAGCAGATGGGATTGCTGCTGGAAGCCTATTCCACAGATGAGGGGCATATATTGTGAATGATCTCCATAGTATTTAGTGTTGCCAAGTGGCTGCTTTAAACATACCACACCAGAGGTTGTCGAGCGCAGAGTGCGTGTACTCGGTTTAACACTTAGTAATTCACATAAATAACCTGGAGCTATTCCCTTCATAATCTTGTAAACAAGACACGCAATTTTAAATTCCACACGCTTATTTACTAAAAGCCAATATAAACTTTTCAGCACTAAAGCAATATGCTCAGATTTTGTCATCATAGTGACAAGGCGTGCAGCTGAATTTAGAATCACCTGTAATTTCCTGAATACTGTTCAGAACGTGAACAATGACTGTTATTTAGTGCTGGTATAAATCTCCGGTTTTGTGTACTTGTATCAGCAGCTGTATCAACCATATAGGCATTTGTGAATCCTTCAGAACTTGCTGCTCTCTGCTCACCATTTTGTACCCAGAACGTGTATCATCTCCGGCATTTCAGTCTGACTTTGAGTCGCCATACACGTACGTTCAACCTTTGTCAACGGGGTTTTAAGTCAACCTCTGTGCCATTCATGTACTGTCTCCCGTGCTATACCAGGACAAGATCCACCTCTGAAGGTTACCATTTTTCTGGATGTCCCAACAAATCCCGGATCTTGTGTTACTCGATTGGTTAAATGTGCATACCTCAATCCTTGGAACCGGCAAGTTGAACCACACATTACCAAAAATAGTCTTTCAAATTCTTATTAATGATGCCGCTAAAGATATAGGTCCAAATACTGGAAATGTGTTGACGATATCACCTTTGTTGAAAACCACAAACTGTCTTCTTATATGCAGAATGATTTAAACTAGACAAGTTAACAGCTTGCTCAAAAGGGCTAAAATAAATTTGAACTCTAAAGAGATTTGGAGTTTCTCTTGACGAACTGAATAATATTTATGATGGTTATATTAGACCTGTGATTGAGTATGCGGATGTTATCTGGCATTCTATTATAACTTCTGTTCAATCGCAAACAAACAGTCAGGTTAAAAAAGTGCTTAAAAATCATCCTGGTTTTAAGTATTTGTCACATCAGGATGCCTTATTAATTTGCCAGCTTAAATCTCTCGCTGAGGGGAGAGCTAATCACTTTATTAAATTAGATAGGGTTCTCTCATCTAATTCTCGTACCTCATCCCTTATCCCACCTACTCGTCTGGAATATCATGGTCGTAGTTTACGTAACAGCAACAAAGTGTTCACCATTTCCTAAAACCTAGCGTTACTATAATAATAGCCCTATTCCCTTGTACACCCGCTTACTTAATGCATACAACTATCATGCATTTGTCAGTTTGTGTCTTTTAGCAGTTTGGGAGTATTGGCATTTTTCTTACATGTAATAGTTTTTATTTAAATAATTGTATGGTTATGTTATTGGTTTCTTTTTCCCCCATATTTTTATTATTGGAGATTTTATGTAAACCACTTGTATTTTGGCCTTATAATAATAAAATGAACTTTGGTAAGCCAACAAGCATCCCTTGTCAGACCACAAATAAAATTCATTGTCGATCTACAACTTTTCAACTACAAATGAGAAACCATTAACACTATAAAAATGATATGATGTGATTTTGCATTTAAAGCTGACACGGTCATCAGCAGATTGTGATTCCAACAAAAGATTAAAAAAATCGCATCCAAAAGCTCCAAATTCACATCTTTTATATCCCGGGTTAAGTCGTTAAAAACCAAAATTCACACCCAGTGTATGTAAAATTAGATTCGCGCCGGGATTATTGTAACATTCACCGAGCCGAGGCGCGGGATTATTTTTAACGAAACTCGATCCAAGGCGGGTTCAGGCTGAATGGTACCGGGAAGCACACCCACGCATTTTTTAGACTTGCTACTGCTGAAAGACTTTTTCGGCCTTGCTCGTGACTCGTTTAAACGAGTTTATCCAGGCGCTTTTAAATTATTATCTTTTTGCACTTTTGAGGATTTATTCGTTTCATTACCAAAAGGAATAACAAGTATGAAGAATAGTAATTCAGTACTTACGGTGGCCGCGGCGGTGCAGTTCTTGTCAGGTCATCTGTACAATGAGAAGGAAAAATCGTCAAATCATATTTATCTTTAAATAAATATATATATAATAATATATTAATAATAATTTTGTTAACGCAGAGTGGTATACCGATTCCAAATTATGGCGCTTTTGGCCTAGCCTGCATCTATAGTATAGGTTTTATCGATCAAAAAACGCTTTTGAGTGTAGTATTCAATCGAATTTGGCCATGGTGCTAGTTATGTGGTTCTTATTCAGTTTATGGACGTTCAGTTTCGTTCACAGACATTAACCGTTTGAAATTTAAATTTGTTTGCAAATTGAAATGTTGTTTGAGTGTACGGAGTGTTAATTTGGAGTGTTCATTTGGATGGTTATTTTGTTGAAATCAAATGACGCAAGAGTATTTTGCGTAAGTCGAATAATGCCGGTGTGATATGAATATTAGACTCCTGTGACAATCTGACCTCTTTTCCTTATTATTGGGTAAACACTCTCATGTGACTTGTCACTCTCCTAATTATTATGATCATCACGTAATTAAGCATAATACCCGCAATACATTGAGTCTGTATTTCATAGTCTGAAATTCTTGGTACACCGGAATTGACCAAGAAAACCTACCCCAAAAATTGAATGGGTCGTTTATGTGTAATATTTAAAACAAGGCCAACTGCAGACAGGGGTATTTTCCCTGAAAAATAACGGAATCAGCGCTTTGACTACAGTTTGGGCTGAGATCAAAACGCAGCGCTTTTACATCACGACCACATAGGCCTATAATGTACCCTAATGAAGACCCTTTAGCATTATATTTAATTCATTAGGGAGACTAGTGGCGATAGGAAAACATTTCAATGTCTCTCTAATTCAACAGCTCTTATTTTTTGTAGCAAAAAGGCTAAAATTGATTGCTCGCGGTCCGAAACATAAATATACGAAATTTCGTTGGCGTAGGATGAGGGATAATGAGGTTACTGGTCAGAAAAGTTGGGATTTTTGTTTGCACATGGTCTATGAAAATATCTCCCTAATTATTATTACTGCATTGTTATTTCATTTGACCTTACCTAAAGGGCCGGTTTTAACACAGCCGTTGAGACACTTGAAGTAGCGGCAGGCTCCGAGGGTAAGAAGCAGCGTCGTGATTAGGCCGATGGACACACCCACGGACACCGCGACAACGTCGTAAGTGTTCTGACTGTGATTGGGCCAGGTGCGAAGAGGTGATCGGGCAGTAGTAGAATAAACTGTATGGATGACAATAGCTATACACTAAAATAATTTGTTCATGTGCCCTGCTTTTAAACGTAGTCTACACCATTGGTAATTGCTTGAATTATAATGTATGGGTGGAATTGGGGGTTGTATTTTACAGTAATTATCGTTTTGACTGGCCTGTCGCGGATGGTGAGAAAAGCAAGAAAAACGATGTTTGTTTTTAACCTACGTTGGGCAGTGGTTTTTATGTTGTTCTAGGTTTTTCTTTCGCGATCTCCGTCAGGCGATCGTGAATTTTTAAAGGAAAATTCAATTTTGCGGAACAATTACAGAATATCTAGTGCTATCATTTTGCTGGATGCCTACAATCATTAATTACTTAAATAAGTAAGATATTTCTTAATAATAATTCTGTAGTAACATTTTTCGATATCTGCAAATGGTGTATCCTATCTTTAAAAGGCCCGGGTTTAAACAGCGTTTTAACAGTTATATAACAAATCACACATACTCTCGAGAAATAGAACTATGAAAAGGCATGATGTGATTTCGCTTTCAAGGCAGGCACGGTCATAAGCAGGATGTGATTTCAACGAAAGATTTTTAAAATCACATCCACTACAAATGCTTCAAATTCTAGTCCTGATTAAGTCGTTACAATCCAAATTAACATCCACTAGATGTGAATTTGGATTTTAACAACTATCCCGGATGTGAATTAAAAAAAATAATGAGAATTTTGAGCATTTGGATGTGATTTTGGAAGTCTGTAATTTGTTGAAATCACACGCTGCTATAGAAATGACCGTGTGCGTTTTAAATCACATCATGCCCTTTTTTTTAGTGTAGCTGTACCTTCTGATACGTGCGACTCCGAGCTGCACAGTCCGTCGTAGCAGTACCGACAGTGGATGTGGCCGCCGTTCGGACCGGAGTACAAGAACTCGCCGTCACGCTGAATGCAGTCCAGGTCTGGCCGCAGACTTACCCATTCGCCTTGGCTGTTGTCATACCCTACGAGGCGCAGACAGGTTCCGTCATAGCTGTCCCGCGGCATACCTGTGACAACAATCCGTTGCTGTGCCACGTTGTATGTCACTCGTATACCTGAAAGCGGTCCAGAGCCCGTGTTGGGATGTTACAATAAAACTATTTCCACTATTGTTCAGGGGGTTATAAGCAGCGTTGTGATCGAGTCAGTCAAAGGTCACCACCAGTCCCTTGTCAATTCACAAGGTAGTTTATACACTATTTGCTTTTCCTGTAATTTCTATAAATGCCTCTCTAGGCATTTATAAAAATGTATAAAAAAGGTTGAGGGATTCGTATTTTATAGTAAATATTGGTGTTCATAGATGCTGGAAAAACCAATGCTCTTCTCGTAGTCTGGTGTCTTGATGTTCTTTACTTTAGACGAAACAAAACGTGTTAGGAAAATATATACTCATCACAAAAAGTATTGAAACACTTAAAAATGAGCCAATAATTAACGGCCCGAAAGGGTATGGATTAATCGAAGCAAATAACCTAGTGCATAATTTTGTTCTGCGTATTTAAGTTGACACCTCGATTGTTGAGATACGATGTTGCGGAGCGGAGTTATTGTCATTTCAATGGTCGTAGGTCCAGTTTCAAAAGTCTCAATCATCTCTATAAAAGCAGAAGCAGAAGCAGGACCTGATCATTCAAAACAATAATGCAAACACTTTCTGGCTCGAATCACGACTACACCTAAACAGCTCTAGTTTTTTTGGTCACTTTTGAGACCTCCGAAACTCGTTCTGCACAAGAATAACACAAAAGCCCAGTTTTTAAAGGATGGTTGTGTGAATGTTTATACCCTACGTTTAAATGCTCTTTCCGATGAACATAATTTCGTTCAAAACGCGTATTGAAGCCCAATTGGGCGCTTTCAGGACATACTATACCCCTTTAAAGTCGAGTAAGGTATTTATACCAATTTAGTTTGCAAATAGTGTATACTATACCTTTAAAGGTAGGATAAACCATTGATAATTGCTCAAATGATCATGAATGGGTGAATTTGGGGGGTTGTATTTTCGTTTAATTGACCTGTTTTCAACCGGCATCGGACAGTGGTTCTTATGTTGTTCTTGTTTTTTTCCTCGATCCTCCGGCGATCGCGATTAAAAAAAAAAAAAAATTCATTAAAAAAACACACAATTACAGGATATCTAGCGCAATCATTTTGCTGGATGCCTACAATCATTATTTACTTTCAAATAAGTAAGATATTTCTTAATTATTCGCTAGTAAAAAATTTTGATTTCTGCAAATGGTGTATCCATCCTACCTTTAAATGATATGTGACGAATGATGTGTGACATAGGTGACAATTGCTTTGGCACCTTTCTTTTTGAAACTTTCGACCCGACTTGTGAATGACTTGTGACTGACTTGATTACAACTCTGTGGGCTTGTTGGCAGCGGTTAAAAGAGATTATGATCGACCGAGGCCAAAATATTGATCATTGCGTGGACATATTCTTTGAAGTGGTACGTTTCTTATATAGTTTACTTTAAGTTGTTGTTATCGACCTGATAGGGATATACTGGGCATTGTGAAATTAGTATTATTATTAACGGCTCCCCAATGTTTGAACTATCTTGTCTAGAACGACTTTCACTGTTGAAAATTGCTAATAAATGATTTAGGTAGAGAACAGTATTACCCGAGAGTTTTGGTTATACAGTGTAGAAGGGTTTTTGTGTACATGTCTATGGTAAATGACACTTATGAGTTACCATTTTCGGTGACATAATATTTTGCTTATCATGTAACATCACGAAATTCAATGTGTTTGATCGTCAAAGAAAAACGTATTAACCAGACATTATCCAAGCTTACTATACAACAAGTAAAAAATAAAAACTATGACCTTAAAAAGGGTTGTTGTGTTGTAAAGCACTGAGTTATAATACTTACCCAAGTTATCTGGCGAATCGGCTAAAACGCAACAACATGAAAGCGAAAAGAAATGCATATAAATATAAATATTGAAACTTGGTTTTGTCGTGGTTTAAGTGTAATGAGAGACCCCAGACCCATAATAGACTCAGTTCCAGACGGATTATTTTTAGCGCTAAAACACCAAGCCAGATATAAGGCAGAGGGAACCCGCGCATCTATAGCTAGTCATTCGTTTTTAGATATCTAGAGGATGTGTTAGGTAACAATTGTCTGGAGTGTGTATAAGGTGTAAGGACGAAAAAGGTCCGCTCTGCCTTAAATCGTGCTTGGTATAAATTCTGTTACTGGATCAGAATGGTGTGTTGGATATATTTTGTTGACCTAAGTTAACATAAGTGTTCATGTAAACACCTTCAATCGTGGATCACAAACAATAGAGGACAGTGACCCAAGGTCCACTGTTGACCAAAGGTCCCCGATTGACCAAAGGTCTACGATTGACCGAAGGTCAACGATTGACCGAAGTCCACGATTGACCGAAGGTCCACGGTTGACCGAAGGTCCAGGGTTGACCAAAGGTCCACGATTGAGGTGCGTGTAAAACATATAAGAGGTCTTCCGAATACAAATATAATATTGTATTAACAAAAGGACAACAGTGTTTATACACCTCAACATAAAGTATGCCAATGAAGGACATAGCTTGTGTTTGTCTGTATTCAACCTGTTTATAGCACCTGTCATCCCTGTGTGTACTTTTTCCTTACTTTAAGTCCACAAACAGAAACTGTTCCCCTACATTGCCGATACCATGGAGACTCACACACAGTAAAGGACAAAAGACAGAATAGGTCTCCACAAGGCAAGGGGGGTAAGGATGTCTCCACAAGGAATGTTGTGTGCAAAGTCCAGGGACAATGCTTAAGTGCAGGAAAAAAAGAAAGAGCAATACTAATTTTCTGTCGAAAATACGTTAAAATAAAAATACGGCGATTGTTTGGTTTTTTTACAGGTGGAAAAACCCGTTATTTTACGGTATTTGTTTACAGTGTACTACTAACTCCAGTTTAGGCTCCGTCTCCGGCTCCATCACCATTAGTCCAGGAAAAATAAGTTTTGACCTCACACAAATTGAAACCTAAAAAAATCACCACAATTCACTTCTATAAGGGTTGCCTAACATGGGAGAAATCCCAAAAATGCATTTTAACGTAGATAAGATTATTGTAAGCAACAACAATCTTTAATTTGGGGGTTTCCTTGAACTTGTTCTCACCTTAGCCAACCCTTCACCTATCTAGTTTTAGCCAAATTTATGGACACGCCATTTTCCCCAGTTTTTGTTTGCTGGGCTAATTATCACAGTGTTAACATTGTTCATATGATTATCGATAAGGTTTTAATAGGATAACTATGCGAGTAAGCAACTTGGTGTATTTAAAGCTCGTCAATACTGACTACTTGATGATATCTAGAGACAAGGTAAATGCGTGCAAATTAAAGAGTCATTTTGGACCATTACTATATTTTCATAATTATTCAGTCACTAACATGCTTTAGAAAATGTTATTGAAGTAAGGATGTGTAAGTAGAATCACCAAAAAAGGCTTTTCAAAAAATAAAAATAAAAACAAATACCAAAATATGAGAATAAAGATATTACACAGCAGGGATTAACGATTTATGCAAATTATAAATATTACCGTCACTTGGATTTTTTGAGATTTTTATTATGTCATTCTAGGGACCTCATAAAAGTGTGGTGATTTTTATTTTTTTTGCAAATTGTGCGAGGTCAACAAAACAAAATTAAGTATTTTGCCTGGATTACATTGCCAAACGGCATGAACGGAGCCAAAGACGGGGACGAAGCTGGGGTTTGGATTAGGGCCCGTGTCTCCAGAAGAATGCACAATAATGAATAATCACATTATCTATACTCACGCCTGGTGCGCTGGTCCACAGTACCATACGGACTGGCTCCGTGCTTATTGACAGCATACGCGGCCGCTTGGTAGAGCGTGCCCTGCTCGAGGTACGAGAAAAAGCCGCGCGGTGACGTGGGAGGGCAGCGCTCGATCCAGCCGTTGGGGTCGAAATTCCAAGGGATCTTGCGGAGGTTGACGTAGTGGGCCTCCAGCTCCTCGCCCCCGTCGTAGCCAAGCTCCCAAGCAACCCATATGTTAGTCTCTGTCAGGTAATATACTCGGAGATTCCTTGGGGGTTCTGGTTTTCCTTAAAAAATATCAAGTTTTTCTCCAGTTCAAAAAGAGGCTGTATTCTTGCGAGTATAGTTGTGTTTATACCATAACCGCAAGCTTTCACAGAGCTTTTTAGCAACACGTATGGGTCATGAAAAAACGTCCTGGTAACTCCCCCGCTTAGAAAAAACTAATGTTATCATACTACCAACATGAGGCAAACATTGACTCAAAGTTCCTAAATTCATTCTCAAAATTGCCTCAGAATGCAGGCTGACGCATTACCACTTCTGTTTATCAGGGATAAGATCTTTTTTCTTCAGCAATTCGAGATCAATGTAGTCTTTACCTCCACTGGTACACATTTATATTCCTAGGCAGAGAGTGACAATTACAGTGAAGTGTCTTGCCAAAGAACACAAGCACCGTGTTCCCCGCCAAGATTCGAACCCACGTACCACACAGCCCATCATGCTTCAAACGCCGTGACCATTGGGAAGGCACGGTTGGACTCCAGCTATATTCTGACGTCGTCGTGCGGCTTTGGTTAGTGTTAGGATTAGGGTTAGGGTTAGGATTAGGATTAGAGTAGCCCCACTAGCGTGTTTAGGGTTAGGGTTGTCGTTTTGGTTGGTGCTTGTAAAGGTTTACCTTACCATGGTATTCATCAGAACACCACGTCAGAACAAATCCCATTTAATCTGCAATTTACCTGTTTCTGTTAACTCTATTTCATGTCGGTCATCCGTGCTGATGTTGTTGGCAGCTCTACACCTGTACATTCCATAGTCGCTACTGTTCACCACTGGGGTTATGACCACCCGACTCTGGACGAGATAGCCCGAAGCCCCGTCACCGGTAATGGTATCTTCTAGGGAAATCCGATCGGGTTCTGTATCATTGGTTACAACGGTGGCATTTGGACCGTACCATGTGACCGTAGGGAGTGGATTGCCTCGGACGATGCATTCCAAAGTCGCTGTGTAGTTGTCGTTCGCACCAATCCACGTCCGGTCCTTGTTGGTAATTTCTGGAGAATCTTTTACGCAAATTGGAGAAATGGAATCGGAAAAAGACAATCACCAATGTAAGTCCTTATCCGCTTTTAATACTGAAAATACCACTGTGGTATTTAGACACAACACCTGTTTTATTCTTTCATTAATTAATTAGTTTTTAATTTCAACACGAATTGAATCCTGCAATGTTAATGCATTGAAAATTGAAATAAGAAAGTAACCCTATCACCATAGGATAATTCAAGCAATTACCAATGGTGTATCCTACCTTTACATCCACCCATTCCTGATAATTCAAGCAATTGCCAATGGTGTATTCTACCTTTACATCCACCCATTCCTGATAATTCAAGCGTTTACCAAAAAATATCCTACCTTTAAATTATGGCGAAAGCGTAAATTACGGGCCTACTTACACAGGACATCCACAGACGTCCAATTCGAAAATGTGTTCGGGTTCCAATAGCTGGACGTCCATAAGCTGCTTCCCGCACACCGGTACCAGCCAGTCTGGTTTCTTGACACTCCTGCGAGGGTAAAGCTGTCGCTGAACACTGCATATGTCGGCTCGGTGAGAGGAAAATATAACGCCCTGTTTGGACTGTGCTGCCACTGAATCCACCCGGTAGGGGCCTGGCCGGTGCCCGTGATGATGAGGCACGTCAGCCTGAGCGTGGCGTTACTGCCTTCCAAGACTGGTTCCGACGGAGATGCGGTAACGGAGAGCTGCCAGTCTCCACGAGTAACTAAACATGTTATAAGTAAAAAAGGGACAAGTAAAATCAAATTTTTCTTTGTACCCGTGTAGCGTGAATTTCAGACTACATGAAATCCAAACTTATTATTTTTGCGCATGCCAGCCTCATAGTAAAGAGAGAGTGTCCGCTATGATAGAGGGTATAACATCGAGTCCATTTTTTATAGAAGTCTGATTTTCATATCAGCTGTGGTACAAGGGAGATCATTTCACTGATAAGTATTAACACTGATGGACAAAATAATGTCACTAATTTTATAATTGTTAATAGATATAGGAAATCAATCGACTTCCTTTTTTCCTCATCGTAAAGCGCGATTAAGCGTCAACCGTTTGACCCGCGATCTGAAGTAGTTAGCGAGGCTTCTCTTTGGGAAGCGTTCGGCAATTTGTTAACCATTTGTTTAGGGACGACGCCCCCAAGGATTTTGTCATCTGTCATCTGGAAGCATGGACAGGATAACCTCCGGCTCGGAACACATCAACGGGCTTCACAGCAGTATCCAGTTCACCATGGAACAAGAAAGGGATGGCAACATCTCATTTCTTGACGTTGGGGTGTTCAGAAAGTAGGAGTCTCGCTCGCAGCGTCTACTGCAAACCAATCCACAATGACATATACCTCTACATCAGTTCCTTCCATCACCCCAAGATCAAGACTTCCATCAACCAGGCCCTCGTCTGCAGGGCATACACGTCTGCGGCAATGAATATCTCTACCAGAAACTTCACCCATCACCACAGCGCTGCAACAGATATACAAGACCAGTCAAGTCAAGACACAAGACCCCAGATGCAATCCCGGCCGAAGGGTCACCTTACTTATGCCAAAGCCAACTATAGTTAGGGCCCCTATAGTTCCATTACCCTCCCCTGTACTTCACACCACATCTTCCGCATCTTCCACAAGCACAGAATTCGATTTTTCCACACAGCTCCCCTGAAGATCCAGAACTTCCAGACTTTCAGACACAGAGCGCGGACCAGGAGTGTACGATCCTCTGTGTCAGTGTACACCAGCGAGACTGAGAGGGAACACCAAGCCCATGGAAGAAAGGGAGACTTCGACAAATCATCCATTGTCAAGCACTCCCACATCAACTGGAACCAGGCTGAACTCATCACCAGCATCGAACGCTGGTATCCCCGCCGCATCAGAGAAGCCATCGAAATCATCAAGCACAACACGATTTCGTAAGACATCGGTTTCTACATCAGCGACTTCTGGCGCCCAATCATCTCCTCCCAGTACGACGGTATCCTATACACCATAGGACACTAGTTACCCTAGGCAACATTTCCCTTTGCCCCCTTTCTTAACACTGACACGCCTCAGTGATCATCCAGCATCCTTCACGTTCCGCATAAGGAGTTGCATCCTTTATATGCCCAATCGCTTCCAGACTCCACATAACCCCGCTTCACCCTTGGAATCCCTGTCTCCTGACGACGGGCAGAGCACATGTCCCAAATGTTCAGTTCCCTCCAGTTCTTTTCAAAACCACACATCTCACTAAAGAGAATTAGCACATGTGTTACCGCAAACTACTTATCTTATTGTATGTACTATTTGTCGAACAAAAAGCCAGCAGTCATTGCAAATATTTTTCGCCAAAAATTGTGACTCGAGTCATTGACTCGAGTCATTACAACTCTGGCGGTTGCCTGTTGGCACGTGGTCACAAGTTACACACAATAACGCAGATGGTAGTTTTGCAAATGATTCGATGTCATATCACAAGTTGTCACAAGTCTGCACAAATCAATATGGTCTATACTTGTCAGTCAGTTGTCAATTAACTATTAATATCAGGGGCGGATCCAGGAATTTCGGTTAGAGGGGCGCCAAAAATGGTCAACATAATATATTGGGAGAAGATATGGGAGCGCAGGAGGCGCGAAGCCCCAACGCCGGGGGGGGGGGGGGTGGGGGGGGGGGGGGGGCGGGGGGGGGGGGGGGGGGGGGGCTGGGCGGGGTGGGGGGGAGTGCGCCCCCCCCCCTCACCCCCCCCCCCCCCCGCCCCTGGATCCGCGCCTGAATATAAACCGTGACAAAGACATATTTTAATTTTCGTGTTCATCATCTATGTTTTGTTTATACAGAGGTGTAAATTCACTTTATTCTGCTGCAACAGAAAACGCAGTTATTAGCATTCGTATGTTAGCATGTTGTTATGATCATTATTATATATGATCATTATATACATAATATAGCCTAGGTCGTAATTACATAAAAAAGGGCGCTATATTCCATGTCTTTCGCACAAAATGTGCTAACATTAGTTGTTTATCATCGTCGAACCCATTGTCTGCCTGCTCGTTCACTTACACCCATAATACTATCCCCCAATGCAATAATCCTGTACATTTGATGGAATTGTATTTTCTATCTGGTGTGGTGCACTGTATTACCAGTTTAGATAGATTATGTCGGGTTAATGAACGGTACAGTTATTTCGCCTATGTGTTCGTCTTTTCCGTGTTAAAAGCGTTCACCGTTTTCAAGACTAACCTTGTGTGGAGATTTGGACAAGTGACAACGCTACTGCAGCGTAAATGGCGTGCGCCATTTTTCACGCAACGTTTATCGAGTGTTTGTGAACTTGTGGAGTTTGGACTCTATAAACGAATGCAATCAACGATAACACTAACTGCGTTCCCATGGTGCCAAGCAGTGTGCTGCCACCAAAACATACTCTCTGACCCTGACATTAGATCCTTAAAATATATATTTGTATGGATGCATATGCAAACTGCGCTTCCAATTAGTGTCTGGACTATAACAAGAAAAGAAGATTCGCGGCTTTAGGCCAAATAAAAAAAAAACATGTTTAGCGTCATGCCTTTTTTTTAAAAGGAAGGAGGTGGCCCTTTTTTTTATTTGTTTTAATTAAAATGGCCGCTCGACACATCTTAATTTAAGTCATGCAGTAAACATGTAACACCCTATCTTCCAATTTAAAATTAAAACATGGTTCACCCACGATTAAAAATTAAAATTCATGTGGGTCGATCAAGTATGCACCGTACACGACTACACGTCACACCCTAGCCTTCTTATTAGAACAAAATATATTTCCAGAGCATGCACACAGTGATGCTAAAGTCTAAAATACGATCATAACATTTTATTATCTTTAAAAATTTTGTATTTGGTATTTTTGTATTTTTTTTGGCCAAAATGGTCAAATTTAGCATTTTTTCAAAAAGAAAAACAAAAGAAAAAAGGAGGCGGCCCCCAAAAAGAAAGCGGGCGGTGACGCTAAACATTTTTTATTTTGTATTTGGCCTTAAATCCAAAAATGCGATTTCTTTTTCAAATCCTGTTCAAATCCTTTTCAAAACTGTTAGTCAGGTTGCAGCGTAGCGGTGTAACGATTCCACTACTGCCTAGCCTCCCAACGCTGTGACCTGGGTTCGTACCCCACCTAGGCTAATGTGGATTGGGTTTTAAGTCCCTGCGTGAGTCTGCGGGTTTCCCTAGAATATCATTCTGGGGTTCTCCTTCCACCACTAAAACTGTAATTCCTTCCACATCCCAATGCAAATAAGACTTTCGTGGGTTATCTCGACCCGGTTGTCTCGACCCGGTAAATCTTACTAAGCCGAAGGTCAATCACCATGTAAACGGGAGGAACCAAGGGGGCACGCTGTGGCACGGGTGGCTTGTGCGTAAAGCGCTCGCCTCTCACCAATGTGGCCCAGGTTCGATTCCTGGCCCGGACCATATGTGAGTAGAGTTGTGTGTTGGTTCTCTCCTGCGCCACGACGGACGGTTTTTCTCTGGGTCCTCTGATTTTGCTCCCTCTGGAAAAATCAAACATTTTTGATCGTGGCCGGCTGTCATAGGCGCCTTTACGTGCCAGAGGCTCGACTACGTTGTATAGCCGCGTCCTTCGCAATTCAGCACCTGAGGGCCTCCATGGAAAGCAGTGCTGTACACTGATTGGAGTTTACCCTCAATAAAGGAAACATGCAGTCTAACATTTCCATTACGCAATTTTTGTATTAAATTAATAGATTTATGTGTATTAAATGTGAATAAAAAACTGGTTCTTGTGTACGTTTAGTGTGGTAATTTGCCGTCCAAAAATTGACCCCCCCCCCCCTTTTAAATTTTGCGGCCACTAAAAAGGAGTGACGTAAACCGAAGCAGAACCCGGACAAATTATCGATAGTCGGTCCGCGACGTCTAGGTACGAGACGGGTTCGCGTGGCCACGTACGCACATGCACGTTTGTTTATGGTGTAAATCGAGGAGTTTCCTTTGTTCCTCTCGAAAATTTCCTTTGTTTGTACTCTAACTTTTTTCGACGGCTCTCATTGGTTTTGTACACGAATCTCAATCGAGGTCGTCCTCGATTTTAACCCTAACCCCAATTCACCTTCGTGTCGCCAGGTATGTGTCCTCCATTTACACCATAAACAGACGCACATTATTGTGTGTGCATGTACCCACAGTGTACGAGTCGCGTACACGGTAATCGAATTTCACATGGACGATCGTGAAAGTTCTTCCTCGGTTTTTGGTGAATCCGACGAAAACAGTACCGATTCGTCTGATTCGAATCACAGTATTTCTTAATCAGACACGGACTCGAGCGAAGATAAAGATTGGGTCCCTCTAGGCGCTCTAGGTCGAAGCACGACCGCTCAAAATGGTCGCTGCAGAGGGCCAGAAAATCACTAGGCCCGGACCACTCCGCTCTGGTAAGCTTTACTTTGGCTGTCCAAATCCTCCGATATTTAGGATCAGCCGGAAACAAATAAAGGATTACTCCATCCTTAGTAGTTTTATTTATTTATTTATTTATTCCATTTCTTTACCCAGGGTGTGCCCAAACAGTTTAAAACTGGTTTTCATTGAGGCCCTGCATACATCGTTAAATAAAATAACAGTAGGCCTACATATAAAATCAACATTTACAGAAAGTTACAAACATAATATTTACAGACGTACAATGATATTTACAGGAATCCAAAACATTGATATCAATTCTGATTTACGAGATGGGCGAAAACCCGCCAAAAAAAAAACCTTTGGGGGAAAAAAGAGAAGGGGAAATTCCCATCTGGCTCCACATTAGTGGCAACCAAGTTATAACTCCGTAGATCAGCGCAATTGGCATAATATCTAACGGATGACATGTCGGAGCTCCGATTTAAATGTGCTTAATGAGTCTAATGTTCGCAATTGTTCGGGCAGATTATTCCAAATATTTGCACCACTCACAGCGAAACTTGTGGCGTAGCATTCTTTTTTGGCGAAAGGAACTTTCAGTGCCGTGTGAGTTGATTGCCTTGTTTCGCGAATAACTGTAAGTGGTGTGAAAATATTTGTCATGTACAAAGGAGTCATTTTGTTGAGACTTTTAAAGACAAGAATAGCCTTTTTTGACTTGACTCTTTTTGAAAAAGGAGCCCAATTAAGACGAGCAAACATATCCTCTGAAGGGGTGAGGAAGGTACATTTGAGGATTATCCGCGCGGCTCTCTTGAGACATTTGTTTAACATATTATCGTGAGATATGTACCTTCCTCCCCACACCGTACAACAATACTCTAACGTTGGCATAACTAAACTTACAAATAGTGTGTGTAGGCTGTGTTGAGGAACACAATCACGGATTCTTCTTAGTATACCTAATTTAGATACAACAGTTTTTCTTACGTATTCGACATGTGGGCCCCAACTTAATGCTTCATCAATAACTACACCCAAACATTTATAAGACTTCACGTTTTCAATACGACTACCAGCAATGCATACATTGAAATCAACATTACATATTTTCTGCCTTGTACCAATAAGCATGCATTTGGTTTTGGTGGCATTTAATGCAAGCTTGTTTCTTACGCACCAGTAAGAGCTAGTAAGAGCTGTATTTAAGCTACTTTCTACTATATTAATGTTGGATGAGCTACACGTTAATGTAGAGTCATCAGCGTACATAAATAAGTTGCAGTTTGGGGCAATACAAAATGGAAGATCACTAGTATAAACAATGAATAAAAGTGGACCTAAGATCGACCCCTGCGGAACACCAGTGTTTACGGACAGGACCTTTGATATGGTGCCGCCAATATTCACAGACTGACTACGATCACTTAGGTACGACTTAAACCAATTAATTACAGAAGATGACATGTTCATCCTTTCTAGTTTCTTTAGTAAGATTTCATGATCAACACAATCAAATGCTTTACTGAGATCTATAAACACACTGCCTGTAACTTGTCCATTCTCCATGGCCGCAAAACACTTCTTTGTTAAATCGTGTAGGGTGCTTTCAGTTGAGTGCAGGGGTCTGAATCCTGACTGGCAACACCTAGCAGCTACACACCTAGTCGGCATGACCGAAAACTGTTGTATTTTTACCCTGATTTAGAATAAAAAACTATTTAAAGACGGACACTGTCTTGTTGCAATGCGCGCAGTCAGTATACGGAAAGCCGGGTAGCAGCGCGTCGAGTCTCTGCCTCGATTTTCGTCATACCCCTCGCGAGGTTTTATGTTAATGAGGCTTCCCTTCGATGGGCGGAGTGATTTGACCAACATTTTCTAAAATAATCTTCCCCCATTTATCACAGAAAATAAACACAACCATACTTTATTGATTTAAGCAAAAAAACTACTTATTACATGTTTCCTTTAAATATGACATAAATAAATAAAACCTTATACTATTATACTTTACGCAGCAGAACATTTTCAGCATCTCACAAAAATTTAGAAAACGATGAGAAATGGTTCTGTTAAAACTTGTGAAAACTCACATAAACACCCTCTCCTTTCCATAGAACGAGCTAACTCTGGGAATGATCAAACAAACAAACAAACACCCCGATAAACAAACACTACCTTTTGAACAAAATGTACAAATTAAACATTCATTGGAAACAATAAAACGATTGTTGAAGAGCACGGGAGAGAAATTTTAAACTTGGCACCTAACGCTTGAGTTTCTGAACAAGAGCTTGCCATGTGCTTTGCAGAACTTTCCTGTGCTCTTCCTGCATGAATGTCAGGAAAAGTGTACCGAACATCAACTGGAAAAGTGCCACAAACACGAACACCATCTCACTAATTATGATTGAACTTTAGTTAATTTGCCCCGTTGAAAAGGTGGCAATATTAATCACAATAACCAAGGGCAACCAGGTAATGGTGTAAGACCCCAGGTAAACGATGTATTTGATGGTTTTGTTGGAGCCCTGTCCGCGAGGTCGGACTCGGTTTTCTCCAACACGCGGCAGCATGTTGAGCTCGTTGCGCATTTTGCGTCGCTGTTCTCTGGCAATGCGCAACAAACCCAGCACAAACACATTAATAATTAGTAAACCCAGGACAAAGATGACAGTCATGTATATGGACAACATGCTATAAGGAGGGCTTGTGGATTTGACTTCACTAGTGAGCCATACGGCTGTAAAACATGATGAAACAATGATGGACAGTACCCAACAAGAACCTATGACACAACCACACGTCTTATTGGTCATGAAGCCCAGATATCGCAATGGATGGGCCACTTTGAAGTAACGGTCACCGGCAACAACAGCAGAACTTGACAAAACCGAAACCACAACAAATATTATAGGAAGAGTAAGAAAAATGAAGCTCGAAAAATTCGCTAAATCTGCGAGCAGCAAGAGGCCTATTGCAAATACGTTGAATGAGTTTGCAATTGCAACAGAGACACAAAGATTGGCAAGTAAGTAATTTGACGCACTGTGCAGAGTTCTATTGAAAATAACTGACAAAATGATATAGAAATGAATCAACATACTAATAAAAGCTATGGCTATGAACAATGAACCTAAACAAATAGTACTAGATCTGTCAAGAAAATCAGTTCCATTAGTTTCCATGGTTCCTTATTTCCTAACAGTTAGGGCCTAGTAGATTTGAATGAAATATATAGCAATGTCATGCAAAGCTAAAACGTATCAAAAGGCTTTGTGGCAGTGGAGTAATACAATTATACATTAGAAGATCAAATAAATCAACCAGATAAAAGAATTAACACAGTTAAGTAGGCAAACAATTTGTCCGTTTAAGGGTTGATATTTGGTTCATATAGTTTTGTGAAGAACACATCTGCGAAGTCCTGCTCTTACCGCCAGAGAAGATACTGATACAGCAAACAGAAGTTATGGTTGCCCAAATTTCCTTGGTCCGAGTTTGTGGATCAAGCTTTCTTCATTATCACAACCTCAGATTCATCAGTCCAAGTGAAGATTTGCTCGTCCTTCTCATCGTTCATATGCAAGCTCCTTAACCAGTTTGCGTCGGATGACCTGTATACAAATACAGTTTTTTTTAAAATTAAAACCAATGACGGACTACACGAGCAAGGCCGAAAATATCTACCAGCGCCCGGCTCGCAGCGAGCGAAGCTGGAAATATCAAGGTTGTGCTACCAACAGATACCGGCCTAAACCAGTCTCGGATCGAGGTCCGTGAAAAAAACATTCCCACGTCTTGGCTTGGTCAATGTGAAAATAATCCTAGCACGAACTGGTTGAAGTGAAGCACAGAGGAATATCTCGCCAGGGCCACTAAGTACTGTGTAAACCTGTCAGGCAATATAGAGGTAGGCTACTGGGTGTGCTAACTTGACTGCTTGTCCACAGGACTGGGAATCGCGAGAGTTCTACTGCAGTAGAAAGAAATTGCTCAATGGAAATGGTCACCATTCTAGCAGAAATGCCTTCTGCAAACAAGTCAACAGTAGACTTATTTTCCATCATAAACTGATTCCTCCGTTGACAGGATAGCAGATGTACACGATTGATCTCCTTAATGACTAGAAGATGATTGATGAAGTTTTTCTCACACTTTAGTACATGAATCACTATAAATCGAAATGAAGTGTTCATCGGTGCTTTGACCACAACATTCAGTCAGGCACTCCGATCTTGCAAGCTCTGTAGTTAAGCTGAGACGTCTCAACTTGAAAGTAGGAGGTCGTTGGGTGAAGTCCAACCACAGCAAAAAATGTTCTCAAAAGCTGTCACAGGGAAAATTTACAATGGTGGGAGAAATACTGGCAGCACATATCTACTTGAAGCTGCACACGCTACTAATTACATCAACTCCAATTAATCCACTGGCTCTTAAAAAAAACATGGCAATAGTATGATGTTGTCTTGGTTACTGATTTCACTATCTTGGGTACGATAAACAAGGAGATGGGCAGTGTGTGCTCTCTCGTACATAATCTTGGTCCCGCACACTGCGCGAACCTGCAACAACTACAATAAATGTATATAGGCATAAACAGCCTCCATTTTAAACGTGTAGCACCCCTACCATTTGTTGCTTGAACAATGCTTCTACCTAAATGGATGCATCAACTCACAAAGTCAGAGGGGGAGAATTATAGTCGGCTGTTAAATTCATTAGTCCCGAAGAGCTAATGAGGGAATTAGCTTTTAATGCTGTCATCCGGAGAAACCTGGGCCAAATTTTTTTTGGAAAAACAAAGTTGTGCATCTCTGTCATTTGCCACTTGATAATCTTCTTGTGATTTCAAATTAAATATTCCGTTCACTGATTCTAGTGCCTCAACTGCCAGAGATAGTTCTGACAACTATGGTGATATTGTTATACATGATTAAGTGTAATGTCAAACAGGAAGGCGAGTTAGCTTAATGGCTTAAAGTACCAAATTATAGATCTCGAACATGGGGTTCAGGATTGGTATATTGTTTTAATAGAACTATTTTAGACCATACTTATTGACATGATCAAAATTATTTACTTTTTTGAAAAATTAATTAGTATCCTGAAACAAACCTACATTACATACAATTGAACAAGAAGTTTTTGCTTTTGCTTAAGGAAAGAAAGAACTGGAACTAAATACTTTGTAAATTTATCATAATGGCAACATGAATTAAAAGACGATACTGGGGTTTTGAAAGTGTACCATACTTTGATTTGACATTATTATTATTATTATTATCAAATTTCTGACAAAGTCAAGGGTTGTGGACAAAACTGTAACAGTTTAACTCAAACCACTCCCCGGATAAAAATTTAAAGGCTATATAACTAAATAACTAAAATTAATATAACTAAATTATAAACCTAAAATGTAAAAGTAAAATGGGATAGTCTGAAAATATAAAAGAACTATATAACCATATACCAATATAACTAAATAACAAACAGATAATAAAACAAACAAACAAACAAACACCCCACCAGGCAAACAATGAACAACAACCGACACAAACTGTATTAAACTAATGTAGATTAACATTTAAAATGAATTTCTCAGTGAAACATATTCAAAGAACGAACATAAAATGGTAAGATAAACTTGAAAAATAAAACCCCACTAATCCACAAACATGTGTAAAAATAGAATAAAAATAAAAGTAAAATTGCATAGTAAAAAACCTAAAAATTAGAAAGTTAAAACATTCAAAGATGCATTTTGGATGACGTGTTCAGGCAGACTATTCCACTCATTTGCTGTACGGAGGAAGTACGAGTACTTAAAACAATCAGTTCTGGCAAAAGGAATGTTTAGTTTTAGGCTATTATCCTTTCGCCCAATTCTAGATGCTGGGTGAAACTTTTTAAGGGAATTAATGTTGAATAAGATTAATACTGCTGCAAACTGCTTACTGGCTGGAATGACCTGAAATATACAAATCAAATAAGTTAAGAGGGCCTAATATTTCGATCTTAACAAGATCTTTTTCAGAGACTAAATGACTGTGTACAAGAAACAAACATATATAGGGCAACATACAGCATGATGCACATTATGGACGCTGAAAAAACACAAAAGAAAAAAGCACAGAGTTCAATAGAACAAACAACAAAAGGAGGATTAGGCTGAGGGATTAAAGGGTGAGGTCAGTGTGGGTAGGATCAAAGGCAGGGTAGGAACAAAAAAAGAAGGGGTAAAGCCACAAGAAAAAGGGTCCAGGGTGGAGATCAAAGGGAAGAACTAACAAAGAAGTATGAATAGGAGTAATGAGGAGAGGGGGGGGGGGGGGGGGGGGTTGAGGAAAACCAGAGGAGTGAGAACAAACAAAAACAAAATTCTGGCAAGGAATGAATCTGAAACAGATGACAAATGGAGAAAAAAAATAGAAGTTAATCATTTCCTAGTTGGATGTTAAGCCCATGTGGTTGAATAGTCCGAAGACGATTCATCCAAACTTTCTCCCGGCTGAGGCGGACTGAGTCTTTCCGATGGCCAAGTGATTCTATGCCCTGAAGAATCATATCAGAAATACAATGGTTAGGCTGGTTAAAGTGATGTCCTACAGGGGTATCCAGTTTCTTGGTGTTGACAGTCGATCGATGACCGTATAAACGCTTTTTTAGGGCATTTTTGGTCTCTCCGACATACTGAACTCCACAAAATATATGACAAGATATATGACATTAGATGTACTGCAAGTGATGTTACCAATAATTCTATGAGTAGTACCAGAAGAGTGGCCAGAAAAGGAGTCAGACTCCTGAATGTGGATCTGGCAGACCACACATCTAGAACTGCACTTGAAAGTTCCGTGCTGGATGGGGGGAGATGCATCCAATCTGGGAACTTCGGCTCGAACAATGAGGTCTCGTAGATTTTGAGGGCGTCTATAGGCCAATACAGGGTTGTCCCGGACAAGGCGATCTGAAGTGTGGAGAATGTGATGGCTGTCGTTAGTGATTTTGCGAAGGGAAGGGAGACTGGGGTGAAAGGTAGTCACCAGGGGGATCATGGGTTTGGCATTAGCCTGGGGGGCCTTTACCTGTAGAGCCAAATTTCTGGGTACGGCTTTGGCTCTGTCAATGGCACGTTGAACTTGGCGGGAACTGTGACCCCTGGCAACCAAGTTGTTCTTCAGTATCTGTGAATGGCGGGAGAAATCATAGTCGTTAGAACAAATCCTTTTGAGTCTGAGGGCCTGACTAAATGCTATACCAGTCTTGCAATGCCTAGTGTGACAGCTGGAGGAGTGGAGATACTGGTGTGTGTCTGTGGGTTTAGAATACAGATCAGTGGTTATTAAGTTGTCCTCCTTGCGGATGGTGACATCCAGGAAGTGGGCCTGATGATGTGAGTACTCTGATGTGAACTTGATGGTCCTGTGGAAGGAATTCATGTGATTAGTGAAAGTCAGCAGACTGTCCTCATCACTGGTCCATATGAAAAATACATCATCAATGTATCTCCACCAGATCCAGGGACGGCACGGTGCTAAGGCAAGCATGCGTTCCTCGAGGTCACCCAAAAAGAGGCATGCAAAGGAGGGTGCCATGCGAGTACCCATTGCAGTGCCATGTACCTGTAGATAGTGCTTATCTAGGAAGGAAAAATTATTCTTCGTTAGTACAAGTTTCATGAGGGCGCGTATGTCACTTATGGGAGGGGTCGTGTGTCCTGCCCTAGCTAGGGTTATGGAACAAGCACGAATACCTTCTTCGTGTGGTATGTTAGTGTACAGGGATGAGACGTCAAAGGTCCCAATGATGGCCGTTCTGGGAATCTGGTCCTTGATTCCTTTGAGCTTGCGCAGGAAATCCGGGGTGTCATGGATGTATGATGAAATCCTATGGACAAGGGGTTTAAGAAAACTGTCAATAAACAGGGAGATGTGTTCCATGGGTGAGCCATTACCCGAGACGATAGGCCTACCAGGGTTACCAGTCTTGTGAATCTTGGGGAGAAGATAAAACCTGGCAGTTCTACAGTCAGTGGGTGAAAGAAATTTGTGAGCTTTCTTTGACAGTTGGTCACGTGATCGCATGTCATCAAGCAACTGCTGTATCTCTCGAGAGAATGTACCTGTGGGATCAGAGTCAAGGCAGATATAGTTAGTACGGTTGTCCAACTGACGGTGGGCCTCGTCGATGTACTGCTAACGATCCATGATGACCACGGCTGAGCCTTTATCAGCTGGCTTGATGATGATGTCAGTACGAGAACGCAAAGCAGCAAGTGCAAGGCGCTCTTCCCTGGGGAGGTTATCATGGGTCCTGTGGGGAAAGTTACCAGGGTTAGTGACTTGGGTATTGACAACTTGAACGTATGTTTCGAGAGCTGGTACACGATTCTTAGGGGGTACCCATGCGCTCTTGACACGGAAGGGTTCTGGGTCACAAGGGTCAGAATCAAGAAAAAACTCACGGAGACGGATCCTACGATAGTATTCCGTGAGATCTTGGCTGAGCTGTACCTGGTTCACAGTACGGGGAGTGGGACAGAAGTTCAGACCCTTGGAGAGAAGTTTGTGTTCAGCATCTGATACGGATGAAGAGGAAAGGTTAATAACAGTATTGGCAGGGGGTGTTATCGATTGGGGCTTGGGACGTCTAAAACGTCTCTGTCTGCGTTGATGCTGCTTGGCAAGCAAGCCACCAATCTTCTTGTTCCTGTTGATAAGAACAGAGTCAAGGTTAGATAGGCCCCTATCAATCTCATCATGGAATTCCCTGTACCTGGTGTCTGTACAGCTGGATCTGAGTTCTGAGTCAAGGTGGGCTATATTCTGGTGGAGGTCCTGAAGAATAAAATGACACTGTTGAGAGAGGATATTAATTAGTTTAACGGATGCACCATGCAGAACTTGATTCCACCTCCTTTGTAGGTGTGGCGAGAGGGTTCCTAAGCACGGAGAGGGAGATAGTTGCAAACCTTTAGGGATAAATCGAGAGAGGGAGAAGAAATTGTAGTTATCCTGATGGTAGGAGTAGCGAAGGGCCTTCTCCCTATTCTTTCTGAGCTGTTGGAAAATACAAATAGTGTTACTCATATCTGTAGGGAGGGAGATAAATTAAAGTTAATGTACACAACAATGTAACAACAAAACAAAACAAAACAATACTTACAAGCCAAAAAGGAGGATCACCACGAAGGGATACTGCAACAGAGAAGTGGAAACGTGAATAAGATTAATACTGCTGCAAACTGCTTACTGGCTGGAATGACCTGAAATATACAAATCAAATAAGTTAAGAGGGCCTAATATTTCGATCTTAACAAGATCTTCTTCAGAGACTAAATGACTGTGTACAAGAAACAAACATATATAGGGCAACATACAGCATGATGCACGTCATGGACGCTGAAAAAACACAAAAGAAAAAAGAATAGAGTTCAATAGAACAAACAACAAAAGGAGGATTAGGCTGAGGGATTAAAGGGTGAGGTCAGTGTGGGTAGGATCAAAGGCAGGGTAGGAACAAAAAAAGAAGGGGTAAAGCCACAAGGAAAAGGGTCCAGGGTGGAGATCAAAGGGAAGAACTAACAAAGAAGTATGAATAGGAGTAATGAGGGGGGGGGGGGGGGGGGTTTGAGGAAAACCAGAGGAGTGAGAACAAACAAAAACAGAATTCTGGCAAGGAATGAATCTGAAACAGATGACAAATGGAGAAAAAAATAGAAGTTAATCATTTCCTAGTTGGATGTTAAGCCCATGTGGTTGAATAGTCCGAAGACGATTCATCCTAACTTTCTCCCGGCTGAGGCGGACTGATTCTTTCCGATGGCCAAGTGATTCTATGCCCTGAAGAATCATATCAGAAATACAATGGTTAGGCTGGTTAAAGTGATGTCCTACAGGGGTATCCAGTTTCTTGGTGTTGACAGTCGATCGATGACCGTAGAAACGCTTTTTTAGGGCATTTTTGGTCTCTCCGACATACTGAACTAAAGGAATTAATGTTGATACAACCCTTAACAATTTTATAACACATAACCAAACGAAAGAATTTTCTTCTAGTTGGGAGATCAGTCCAGCCTAACTGATTTAATAGAGTGTCATAATGTGAATGCCAGTCTCTGCATTAATCTAACACTCTGGTTTTGTACACGTTCTACAACAGAGGAGTGGTTTAGCCTGTATGGGTCCCAGGCTATGCAACAGTAATCTAGTCGTGATCGGATAAGAGAAATGTAGAGCCTCTTTAAAATATTGGCTGAACAACTACCAACATTTCGTTTGATAAGTCCTAACGTTTTATTGGACTTGGTATAAATGTCATTGCAGTGATCGTTCCAGTTTAATTTGACATTTATCATGACTCCCAGATATCTTTCACATTTAGAGGCGGATAATATATTATTTCCAATACAATACAAATGCTGGCTAGTATGGTGCTTTCTTGGCATTCTCATGACCTTACACTAGTCAATATTAAAATTCAATTTCCATTGATCTGACCATTTATATAGTGAATTCAAGTCAGATTGTAAAATCTCAATGTCGCTATTGGCGGCAATGGGCCTATATAAAACACAATCATCTGCATATAAACGGATAGTGGAGTGAATATTCTCAGAGATATCATTAATAAAACACAAAAATAATATTGGTCCGAGAATAGTACCTTGCGGTACACCTGATTTTACCTTAGACCATAACGAGAAATTTCCGTTCATGGACACTCTCTGTTCTCTATCTCTGAGACAATTCATAATCCATTTATTATTTGGGACACCAACACCGTAAATAATAGGTTTGTTATGCAGAAGGTCGTGACAAACTCTGTCGAAAGCTTTAGCAAAATCTAAGAATATAATATCAACACTATGCCCAGCATCTAAGTAGCTGCTCCAGTCGTGTATAGCATCAATTAGTTGCGTATCACAAGAACGTTGGGCTCTAAAACCGTGTTGATTATCATCAAGAATATTGTTGTTATGAAGGTGCTTAATAAGCCCAACACAAACAATCCTTTCAAGTGTTTTACTAACGACAGATGTAAGTGAAATAGGCCTATATTTACTAGGATCATCTCGTTTACCTTTCTTAAATACAGAAACCACATGAGCCCTTCGCCATTCATCAGGCACAATGCCTACTTCTAGAGAGGCATTAAACAGTTTAGTGAGCGAAGGTGCACATTATTCATTTTAAAATATATACCACAAAGTTTACACAATTAAAGGGATCGTATACGTTTGGTAATTGGAACCCAATGTTTGTTTCAATCCTATATAATTCTATATATATATTATAGAACTAACCTGTAAACATTTCATTTCAAAAGGTGGTAGCGATTTTGAGATATTGCCGAAAATCTGGAGCGGTTATGTCCACTCAGGAAGAATAATCTGCATTGGAATACACAATCTGAGAAACGTCACTGCAGTAACGCTTCTCAGATTCAAATTTTTGGGGATAAAAAGTGATATATTTTCCCATAACCGCAGTACTTCGAAGTTCTTAAAATGCATTATACTATCTAAAGCTGCTGTACTTCTTACCAAGTAGGTTTTTATTGCCATTATTTTTTGGAGTAATTACCAAACGTATACGATCCCTTTAACGTCATCTACATTGTATATGAATGTGAATGTCCAGAATAAACACGGGAGGAGAGTGATTCAAAGTACAAAATGTCAAACTTCTGGATTGGAACTGAGGGCTAGCAACAAGCAGCTACAAGACCCTAAAAATGTGGTTAGGTTTCCCCCATTTTCACAAAATGTACAGTCACACTCGAACTGAAACCACCTGGTTGGCTGTTGAGCATTCTACTTTAAATCTGCTTAGCATAAAACAAGTCTTGAGGATCGATGTATGATCGTACTCGCCATGTAACAGTTTGTGTACATAATTCTGTGCGATTTAAATAAGACTTGTAGGAAGTCCTTTGTGGACTACCATACCAATTTGCAATCATGCATAGCCGGCCGTAGACCTAACAGTTTGGATTGGATGAACGTTGCAGGGAAGTGAAACACAAAAGTGCTCCTTTTTAGTTTGAAATATTTGGATTGGTACACACTGTATTTTACAGTAGCTAAATAGTAAACTGTGTGAACCCCCCCCAAAAAAAAAAATATTAAAAAAATGCAAAAAAAATAAAATGAAGACCAGGTCACCTTAGAGCACATGGCCTCAATGGTTTAGCCTATAGGGCTGGGATACTCTATGCAGCATGAAGTTTAACATTTTTGTACAGTCTATCCTTTTTGGCCTTTTGGAATAATGAACCTTTACTCTTTGAAATGTCGGTATTCTCTTAAATTATATGTAATGTTTTTATTTCAATAAATAACCCGACAGTAATTTATTGCAATTGGTATGTAGATTGGCATATTTATTATAATTTATTTTTAAAATATTACTTGCAGGTCGTTACTAATTTACCTGCTCAGACCTGTCGGCAGCTGTTTGTTTACCAGCCTTCGTGTTGTGGTTGTTAAATTTTGTAGACCGTACATTTGAATTTAAACTTAAAAAACACCAGAAGGTAAAACTTATAGTTAGGCCTGAGTGTAACTCCAGCATAACACTATTATGTGCATATTTACTATATACTACAATACGCCAAATATGTTAAAATACAATAAGTGTAAAGTAAGCTTACTCAAGTAATAATTTTAAAAGATGAGAGATAAAAGACGAAGATTACCATTTTTGCTAAGTTGTTTTCGCCCCAAAAGATTGAGTAGATTTCAGCAAGCTTTCGCATTATTATGCTTGTAGTGTGTTAATACTAGCTTTGTATTCCTATTTCAGATACAAAAGGTTCCAAGGCACAATTAATAGCTGGACAGCAGAAAATACGAGGTATGTATATATACTAATTTTGATATACATTAAAGTTGGAGTCCTCCTCAGAGTGCACTGTAAATAAAACTACCTGACAATTTTAGCTCTTAATGCATATTGATGCGCTATACCTTTGTACGTGTGTCCCCGTCGTATTGCGGCAGTGTCGCTTTGGGTGGTTAACTAAAGGGGTACTGTCTTCCTCGGCAGACAATTTCACCCAAACAAGAAGGACAAGAGTACAAGGACTGTAAATTTCCGTTTTCATTGGTTAAATAATGATTTACTTAGAAAGTCATAAGAAAAGTTGGCATTGTTACCGGAAGTCGTGGTACAATAACCAAACCACTGGTTTGTATTTCTCTGTAGGTTCTGTCTGTTCTGTGTATTATAGAAAACAAAATCAACCACACATAAAAGTTTTATAGATGGTGGCTCGGTTGTGCCCGGAAGTTCAATCGTGACCTTTGTGCGAGAGACCTGCACGGTCTATTAAAACACGCCTCTGGAAAGAGGGGTCTTCGGAATATTTATGATTTTTATGAATTTCTGAGCATTTGAAATTAACATCGTAAGAAGTCTAGGCCGACTCTATCTGTAAATAATAGACTTAAGTTTATTTTTGTAATTTGTTATATAAAGCTTTTCATTTAGCCCCATGTAATGAATGTTATCGGGATAATAAACTCGAAACAGCCATTTTATAAAAATATAACACCAACAATATTAAAACGACTTATTAATTAATAGTGACCTGTGAATACAGTAGGAACCGTGAATAGATAAATTATATACGGTACCATACAACGGAAATTAGTAATGTATGCACTTATAAACAATAAAGTTCCAAGATCGAATTTCACTGTTTCCACGTCAACTTACCTAAAACAGGAGAAAATCATGTGCTAGTGTACATTAACACAAGTTAAAAAACTGAACGTGATTCGTGACAATCCAATGCTTCTATACTATACACACAGTACGTTTGTAATCCAGTATATAATAGGCAACTCTCTATCAGATGTATGTTATTGTGGCAGTCATATTTGTGACCTGCTCCCACGAAAACGGCGTAAAGTCGCGCTATGCTATATTGAGTTATGATTGAAAATAGCCGATTTGACAGTGGGGAATCTTTTTGTGGTTTTGGCATGATACAATTCCAGCATATGTTTTCTTTTGAACTACCAAGTATTTTTGGCAAACGATTTGCAGACAAAATCTAAATTTGATGTTACTGAGCGTACCCATTGAAACTTGTAATGCTAAAATATTACAAGCATGCAAATGGTCTTCAGCTGGTTGAAAAAAAACAACTATAGTTTTGCTAAAACAAAAGGCGGTTTCTGACAGTACTGTGCTGTGCCTTCACCTCACAAAGATCGAAACAAGAACTAATTTAATTGAAGAGGAACTCTGCATGGTTAACAGCTTTACTAAGTAAAATCTAAAACTGTTCACTTTTAATATTATTAACGAAAATATAAAATAATTCGTCGATTCGTACATGCATGAATTCAGATACAGTTATAGGTATATTTACGTAAATTATGTCAATGCTGACAACTATAGGTGACAGTAAACCTTCTGCAAGTGTTCCCATGATGCACTATACCCCTAGAATAGTGTGGTATGGGAAGACTTGCGGAAGGTCCATAGTAGGATGGCATTTTATTAATTATGACGTCAGAAACAGTAACTGTAGCCAAACTGTAGTTAGCAGTTTAGACAGTGCCTAATATTTATCTGATGACAAATCTCTCTACTGGGGGGGGGGGGGGGGGGGGGGGGGGGGCAAAATAGATTCAACTTAGCTTGGATTGCTTTCACAATAGATGTGTTGGAGAAAGATGGCACCAGAATGATAGGTGCCGTCGATTCTGGCTTGAAAAACTTGGAATTTCAAGTGCTCTACAAACAGAGGCAACAAGTTTTCTGAATGGCAACGACACCTTCTTTTATTCTATTGACCCGGGGAAGTACATGACGCATCAGATGGTCCTTTCCTATGTCGACTTCTTAAACAGGTAGATCCATTATTAATTACACGAACCACAACCTTATTAAGATTATCTAGACATGTTCTTTAATTGAATATTAAAAAGACTAAAACAAATTAAAAATTAAAATTGAATTTACAGTTGCACTTTATACCTAGAAGGAAAAGGCTACGATTGCGAAACGCTGTGGTACGGTTCATTCTCAAAATAGGGGGTAACAATTTTTTTCACGCGAAAAATAAAGAGTTTTTGGCATCCAATCTTAACTTCTTGTCTTTTGTAGTTGACAAAAAGGTTGTTATTTACCTTAATTGTTATCATCCAATGACAATTTTTTTATTGAAAATGACAAAAGCAGTCGACAAAAATTAACGTTGACGTGTACCGTTGCTGTAAGTGGGGATTGTGCACAAATACCCAAACGACGTTAACAAATACCTCCCCTAAAAAGGCCAATAATAATCGATAACTTGTGGAAAATTCTGCTTTGAACCCACTGGATACGTTAAAAAAGGATGTAGCAGTGATATACTGAATTTTTTAACAATTCTGTCTGGGAACCCCATGCGTTTTATCGTGTTATTTTCAAACAAAATGGCTGAAAATGGCCTTTGATTCCCATGCTGTAAACAGTTAGACGATCACAACACCACGCGACCGCCGCTGTGCCATCCAAAAATACGGGGCTTACAACCCCACCAGGCAGGGCGCGATCAGCGTGCCTCGTGCGTGAGCAGAGAAAGTATATGCATTGTGCCGTGCATCCTGAGCCACGCAGAGTTTTACGGGCTCTTAAATTGTCGCCAATACATGATATGAACGTCCACCCCTGGTAAAATGACAATTTCTACCACTATATTTAATTGTATTGGCGTTTACGTAGCTTTTCAGTCTTTTATGTTTCTTATTCTGTAAAATATATAATAGCAAGGCTTTATTTCACGTTCTGTACGTTAATTTCTACAATGTTTCCAATTAATTTTAATTTTACGTGGGAGGATGAGCATTTGTGAGAACACCTCAGATGTCTAAGCGAACGGACCAATAGAAATGCGCGTTGGTTCGCATGCCTTTGGCTGTTTTTCGAACCCCAGCTTTGTCTTCGTCTCAGGCTTTATTCATACAGTTTAGCAATATGCTGTAGCCGGGAACGGGTCCAAAGCCAGGGTTTGTGAAATGGCCTTGGTCTGTTTGTAACGGAGGCTCTGATTGGGCGCATTATTTTTTGCGCTAATAACCACGGATCTTGCCGAATGTCCGCAGGGCTTTGAGCGCTATTAGTAGAAAGCGCGTAAACGCGCTGCGTGGATCAGGATGTGTGCCATGTCACGTCCACGTACTTACGTACGGGCTGTGCAGGCTTTGTTCATAGGTTGCGCCGCCGGTCACGTGGCTAACGTAGCGTCACTTTGCGTTTAGCATGCGCGTATACATGCAGTCGATCGAGTCAGCCGGGGTAGCGGTGTCTGTTTTTCATGATGGAAACTAAATGATGAGATTTTGGCCGAGATTTTGGCAGATGATCCGACGTAAATGATGCCACAGATGATGAATCTTTGGACGACGAGAGCATAGTCGGCAAAAACACAACATAATTTCACGAGATAAGCGCATGTAGTCTTCCCGGCCAATAGGCTTGAGTATGATTGCATTAATTGAAACAGCTAGTTGATGTAGGTCCCTATAGCATTCACCTCCGACCCATAAACATGATATAGCCTGTCGTGCAATTTTGCGTCCAAAAAGTCCACAAGCTAAAAATGCACTAGTCTTAACCTTCAAAAACGAATAGCCTCGTAGGTCGTTTGGGCTATTAATATTTTGCAAGAATTTTGAGGCATTCGCCATGTTCACAATACCATTCACAAGGCATTCACATTCATGACATAAATTAGACCTACCAAGAAAATGTATCGGCAACGACTATTTCCCCCACAGCAGCGTGGATGGGGTCTACAAGTGAATACTTACCTGTATAGCCATCTACTTATGCATATTTCCCTGACCGACAGGCTTTACCGCTAAGAGTTCACACAATAGCGCCCCCATGTAGCCTCCTACCCATAGTGCCCCTCGTCACACCTCGTGTCTTCCTCTTTTCCCGAGCGCTAGATTGGAACATTCATAGCATCGAGGCTATAGTGGGGAAGCATTCATTCGTAGACCTCATCCACACTGCTGTGGGGGGAGTCTATACGTTATTCTACGTACCTGTAGAGCCATCTACTTATGCACCAGGTATTTGGCGGTGGGTAAATGCGAGATGCTATTGTATAGTTACTGTGGCGTGGGGCACGAGGCATAACCTCGGTGGGCCCTGCTGCACCACATAAGGGTGGGGCAAGGGATTCATAAGCCCTGCACGTTAACAACGCTAACCAGCAGAAAAGCGGGCACAACCATTTTTACATTATACACACTGTTTTGAATGTAAAAAGGCCCAATAAGGGAGCAGAGAACGGTGACTCACGCATTATAGAGAGGTCCCCGGCTGGAGAGGGTCCTTCGGACGTGATGAGGTCCGGCTAGCTGCCCTCAGCACTGCTCTCCCTGCTCTGCCCTCCGTCTAGAGAACGTCTTTTATGTAGCACTCAGTGAAGGTGTTGGGGGTCTTCCAACCCGCAGCCTGAGTGATGTCATTTAAGGAGATGCCCTTAAAGAAGGCCCACGAAGTGGATGCCGCCTCAATGTCATGTGCGCGGATCGATTCAACGGTATCTGCTGTTGAAACGTCTGCGAATGAGCGGATGGCAGTGACTAACCATTGGGCGATCGTGTCGCGAGAAGCCGGCCAGTGTGGCAGGGTCGTCGTGACAAAAACACTGCGAATGGTCTGCTCTAAGCGCCTTCGTGCGATTTATGTACTACTTCAAAGCCCTGACCGGGCACCAAAATCTGTCGTCCGGAACGGACGAGAACGATTTGATGTCTGGGACAAAGATGTCTGGAGGCGAAAAGAACTCCGACTGATTCTTAGTCAAGAACCCTATTTTAGGTACCAATTAGCGGACACCCCCCGATTCCCACCGGATGTGGCCCGCCTCTAATGTAAGGGAATGCAGTTCACTACGTCGTCGCTGGGCTGAAACAGAATGTCCGCTTTGCGCGAAATGACCACTGGCCGGTGAATCAAGAGTCTGATCAGTCTTGGAAACCACGGTTGGCGAGGCCAGAACAGAGGTACGAGGAAGACCTTGCAGTCCTCTTGCTCTAGTTTGGTCAGCACCCTAGGAATGAGGGAGAACGGGGCGAAGGCATACGCAAGTAGCCTGTCCCATCGAATCGTCAGTGCATCCGTCTGCCACGCGCAGGGGTCGATCGCCCCTCGCGCAGTAGACCGGTAATTGGTGATTGACCCGTGAAGCAAACATGTGGTCTGTCGATCAGCAGGAACAGTGACTGAGCGACCTGCGGCTGCAGTGTTCACTGTGTTGGGAGGATCCACTTCTGGAAAGGGCGTCGACAACGACGTTTTCCTTGCTCGGGAGGTGGACTGTTGAAAGCGTGACGTTGTGGCGCAAACACCAATGGAGGAGCTTCCATGTGACGGAAGACGGAAGAAACAGAGACACGCACTGTCGAAGGTTCGATATGCGTTCCTCTGTAGGACGGGCCAGTCCCTTCCGGTGGTCGAGAGACGCTCCCAGGAAAGTTGGGAACTGGCAGGGGAGCGGGTGTGACTTCTCGGTGTTAATGATAAAACCGAGGTCCGACATGAGGCGCCATGTCATGTCGAACGCCGCAGCCGTGGCCTCCCGAGATTGACCCACGATGATCCAGTCGTCGAGGTACATGAATATGGCCACTCCCCGTTTCCGCAGCGCAACCCCGAACACCTTCACTATCCGGGTGAAAACTCGGGGTGAGGTGAAGAGGCCGAATGGGAGCACCGTGAATTCGTAGCGGATATCCCTGTATTGGAACCGAAGAAATTTCCAGTGCTCCGGCCTAATGGGAACATGGAGGTAAGCGTCCTTCAGATCTAGGCTGGCCCCCATGCTGGCGTGTGGATTGACTCGAGGACAATCCTGAGTAGTAGAGCGGCTAAGCACCAGAATCGTTCACTTCTTGAAGAAAGCATGAAACTTTGCACAAGGGTTCTATAGTACCTAAATATCATTTAAACAAATGGACCCCAAAAATTCACGCCCCCTAATGGCCGCCATATTGGATTCCAATATGGCCGCCATAATTACCATAGTTTTGCCCATATCTCCTGTTCTATTGCATCTACGACCAAAATGCAAGTGTCTATACCTATGTTTTCGATGTCTGGGAACATTTTGGCATTGTCAGAATTTATGTCGGAGGGCCACCATATTGGAATTAAAGATGGCCGCCACATTATTAGACATGCATTTGTCCATGATAGACTGATGTCGTGTACCATGTCACTGAGAAAATTGTTATATCAATATAATGGTAATTATTAGCATCTCAATTTCGTTCAGATGGCAGCCATAATACTTCAAGATGACGGCTGCATTGCATGTCTTTTTTTAGTATCAATGAGCATACCAAGCAAGATACCTGTCCACATATCATTGTTCCCGTCTCCAACTTATATCCACGCGTTGGATTTTTTCCAGTTCCAAAAACACACGCGAGATGAATACATCCTTTGCATATTCGGCGAAGGTTTTCGATTCCCCAATTGGAAGAAAATGCACAACAGCTGCACCATCCATGACTGTTACTTCTACAGACGGGGTATTCACGACAGCTGAATCTTTCTTGGTCTCGAGGCATCGAACTAGATCTGATTTCTTTCCCTCCCAGCCAGCAAGCCCAAGTGGGCCCCATGTGGGTTGTGGTTGGGTTTGATGGGCTTAGGTGGGCTTGGGCTTGAAATGGGCTGCCCCCATGGGTCCTGTGTGGGGCGACGGTGGGTTTTCAGTGGGCGTGGGCATCAAATGGGCACGATGTATGGGTCCAGTGTGGGGATTTGGTAGGCTAAGTGGGCCGTTTATAAACTGGGTTTTGATAGGGCTGGCCCAAGTGGGCCCTGTGTGGATTATAGGTGGGCCCGGTGGGCTGTATTGTATGTGGGCTTTGGGAGGGCTGTCCCAAATGGGCTCTGGGTGGGATATAGGTGGGCCCGATGGGCTGTATTGTACGTGGGCTTTGGAAGGGCTGGCCCAAGTGGGCCCTGGGTGGGATATAGGTGGGCCTGGTGGGCTGTATTGTAAGTGGGCTTTGGGAGGGCTGGCCTAAGTGGGTCCTGTATGGGATATAGGTGGGCCCGGTGGGCTGTATTGTACATGGGCTTTGGGAGGGCTGGCCCAAGTGGGCCCTGTGTGGGATATAGTTGGGCCCGGTGGGCTGTTGTAAGTGGGCTTTGAAAGGGCTGGCCCAAGTGGGACCTCTGTGGGATATAGGTGGGCCCGGTGGGCTGTATTGTAAATGGGTTTCAAGGGGCTGGCCAACAAGTGGGCTATTTGTGGTATATAGGTGGGCGAGGTGGGCTGTACAACACTGTTATGGCCGATGGCGGTTTGCCTAAAGGTCACATTCTTGCCCTCTGATTTAACCCTTAATAATAAGGTACCACTTTTGTGGCAGTGACCTGTGGCAGTTACTGCTGTGTGACTCGACTGTGAGCCACATTTGAATTTTGGAGACGGATCGAGCAGGTACATCGCACATCGTTTTACATGAAAACAACTGGTTATTCGTGGATATAAATGCAGTTTGCCTGTCAACATACAACTAAAGTTTATTCCTGTAACGCAAGCCTTTGCTGAATGACTGTAGCTTTCTTTGAAAGGAATTTTAAGTTACGTGCAGAGAAACATTCTGTTTAACTGGTAAGTTCATTGTTATTCAAATCTTATGCCCAATTTTCCACTTGTAACGTTTTACGACACGGTTTAGATTACTTCAAATTTTACACTGCTGTATGGCTTTTTGTGAGTGTTGATCTGTGAGTCAACCTATTCATTAATTCTATTTCCATGCAACAAACGGCTATATTTTGGCATCATTTGGCCAATTTCAAATTCGCTCGGGCGTAAAAAATAATTGTAAATGGGAATAAAGAAGAGACAACCATCTTTGTGGATTGCAACTCCGGTCAGCAATTTTGAACTTGGTAATCAAGAAACAAGCTGCCGCAATTAAGTTAGTCACTGAGCAAAACAAATAAGGAAATAATTGTTAAACTGTTTCGGTTACATGTTTAGGAAGTATACTTGTTGATAGTTTTAATCAGGTTAATATCTACAGTGGTAACATTTCATCGTGCATTTGTAAATTTTGGCAAACCACATTTCATGGGTTATTATTAAGGGTTAAATCAGAGGGCAAGAATGTGACCTTTAGGCAAACCGCCATCGGCCATTTAGTGTTGTACAGCCCACCTCGCCCACCTATATACCACACATAGCCCACTTGTTGGCCAGCCCCTTGAAACCCATTTACAATACAGGCCACCGGCCCACCTATATCCCACAGAGGTCCCACTTGGGCCAGCCCTTTCAAAGCCCACTTACAACAGCCCACCGGGCCCAACTATATCCCACACAGGGCCCACTTGGGCCAGCCCTCCCAAAGCCCATGTACAATACAGCCCACCGGGCCCACCTATATCCCATACAGGACCCACTTAGGCCAGCCCTCCCAAAGCCCACTTACAATACAGCCCACCAGGCCCACCTATATCCCACCCAGGGCCCACTTGGGCCAGCCCTTCCAAAGCCCACGTACAATATAGCCCATCGGGCCCACCTATATCCCACCCAGAGCCCATTTGGGACAGCCCTCCCAAAGCCCATGTACAATACAGCCCACCGGGCCCACCTATATCCCATACAGGACCCACTTGGGCCAGCCCTCCAAAGCCCACATACAATACAGTCCACCGGGCCCACCTATAATCCACACAGGGCCCACTTGGGCCAGCCCTATCAAAACCCAGTTTATAAACGGCCCACTTAGCCTACCAAATCCCCACACTGGACCCATACATCGTGCCCATTTGATGCCCACGCCCACTGAAAACCCACCGTCGCCCCACACAGGACCCATGTGGGCAGCCCATTTCAAGCCCAAGCCCACCTAAGCCCATCAAACCCAACCACAACCCACATGGGGCCCACTTGGGCTTGCTGGCTGGGAGGGAAAGAAATCAGATCTAGTTCGATGCCTCGAGACCAAGAAAGATTCAGCTGTCGTGAATACCCCGTCTGTAGAAGTAACAGTCATGGATGGTGCAGCTGTTGTGCATTTTCTTCCAATTGGGGAATCGAAAACCTTCGCCGAATATGCAAAGGATGTATTTATCTCGCGTGTGTTTTTGGAACTGGAAAAAATCCAACGCGTGGATATAAGTTGGAGACGGGAACAATGATATGTGGACAGGTATCTTGCTTGGTATGCTCATTGATACTAAAAAAAGACATGCAATGCAGCCGTCATCTTGAAGTATTATGGCTGCCATCTGAACGAAATTGAGATGCTAATAATTACCAATATATTGATATAACAATTTTCTCAGTGACATGGTACACGACATCAGTCTATCATGGACAAATGCATGTCTAATAATGTGGCGGCCATCTTTAATTCCAATATGGCGGACCTATGGTGACAATTTTTACATATTAAAAATGTTCCTAAGTATCAAGAACATGGGTATAGAGTCTTTATTTTTCTTCCTAAGTGCTATAGCAAGTGAGAAACGAAGTAACGTAATACATATGGCGGCCATCTTGAAATCAAATATGGTGGCCCTCCGACATAAATTCTGACAATGCCAAAATGTTCCCAGACATCGAAAACATAGGTATAGACACTTGCATTTTGGTCGTAGATGCAATAAAACAGGAGATATGGGCAAAACTATGGTAATTATGGCGGCCATATTGGAATTCAATATGGCGGCCATTAGGGGGCGCAAATTTGTGGGGTCCATTTAAAAAAATGATCCTTAGGTACCATAGACCCCTTGTATAAAGTGTCATGCTTTCTTCAAGAAGTGATCGATTTTGGTGAAAAATCTCCCTTAGCCGCTCTACTAGAGTGTATTCATACGGAAGCGTTTCGGACAAATAAATTCGTTCAGGGGCTTTAGGTTTAGGATGGGGCGCCATACGCCCGCCTCCTTCTTGGTTATTCGAGGAGGGAGCTGATCTCGCGCATCGCTTCGTTAGGTCGGACTGTATTGGCGTCGGCCGAACAAGCATGTCGGACAGGGGAGTGCTCGAAAATTCGAGCGCGTAACCGCGACTGATTGAATCGAGCACCCACCTGTCCGACGTAACTAGAGCCCAGGACCCTGCAAAGACTCGAAGGCGGCCTCCCACGAGTCTGACGGCGGGAGGTTGCCATGAGCTGCATGGTTAAGTCATTTCCGCCAGCCCCCGCGATAACGGGGGACAGGCGACCGGAAACCTAGGTCGGATCGGCCCCGTTGATGGGCGGCGAAAGACCAAACCTGCGTGGCATGTGCACCGGACGTATTGTCGGTGCGGCCGCGAAAGCAACCACGGTTAGACCTTAGTGGCTTGCGGCGGGGGATAACAAAGGATGGCTTGTTTTCCCCTGCGCTGTCCTGGGTGTGGAGGTTAAAGGCTTATTAAGATTGATCTTTTCGGTAGCCTTCAGCTGTTTAGCCTTGGCCCGAATGCAATCCTCGAATTTCCCTGCAAAGAGATCCTTTCCCAGCAAAGAGAGAGACTCGAATCTCTTGCAGGCGTCCCGCGACGGGAGAAAAAGTGCATCAAGCACATTACCCCGGCGGGACGAGGTAGCCAAGGTCGACACTCGTGTAAACTGGTCAAGGACCGAGCAAAGACCGTGGTCTAGGCAGTGAAAAGCGGCGGTTAACATGTCCACCGGAACTGCCGCATCATCTTCACATCCAGCCACCAAATACTCGGTGAGTAGAAGTAAGAAGGAGGCCACACGCATACCCTGATGGCAGGCCGAGTTCAAATTTCTCAAAGTGTACTTAAGCTTGCCGCGAGTCTTATCTGCGAAGGGGTGTTTGAATGCTGTGGTTCCCTCATCCGCCGCCAGCTTGTCTTTTGCTGCGACGGAAAGTGAAGGTGTGGCGAATAAATTATCGAAATCCGCCAAAGGAAAACGATAATAATCAACTTCGCGTTTTGCAAATGGGTGCCATTTATCAGCAGACATAACCTTGCTGATGCGATTTACGCACACCTGATCCAGGGAGAGCATCGGAAACAATTTGTCAGTTATCGTAACCGAACCCGTCCTGTGCTTGAAGGGTTTATGTTCAGGCTGAGGAGGTTCATTAGCGGAGGGTAGTTGTTATACCCGAATCTAGTCCCTTTGCACCAAACGGAGTTCTATTTTGGCAATGGACAACCGCTGTAATCTGGCTATTGTCTCGTCGTCATCGGATACATTATCCGAATGCGAGGGACGAGTTAACCCCGGCGAGCGAGAGCCGCTAGCCGAAGACACATATGGAGGGGCAAGCTGCACAGAACCACGGTCCAGTGGCTGAGCGACTTCCTCGGAGACAATAGATGCAGACGGGTGTATGCTCAATGCAGGTGGGGATACCGCAGCACGGCTAACTGTGTGCGGTATGTCCCTTTGTCCCTGCGCCACCCAGCCGTGACCAATGACCGAGGACAGCGGAGCGTGGCTAGCGGTGTCAAACGGGACGCCAATGGCGCCCGTATGGCGGGAGGCAGATATGGCCGACAATGAAGCCGAAATTGACTTGAAGGCTTGCATGAAGTCGGCTCCAGATACCGATACCTCACCCCTTGGGCGTTTGCCTCAGTGGGATCGGTCTGACGAGTTGTCTAAACTCGTAGAAGAACGGCGTGACCGACGGCCCGCCTTATTCTTCTTACTCTTCTTTGAAGAGCGGCCCCGGGGGACATTCGAGGAAAACTCGGGTGACGCCTGGGGCAATGGGACCCCCGAACAACCGAAAAACATCCGATGGCAAGGGCGGTCCCTCAGAGCGAGATAGCATAAAGCCAGCCTGTCCAGGGTTCCCCTAGGCTGCTCGTTCAGTATCGCTTATATTCTTCCCGGCCGATAGCACTCCAACCCATATAGGTTAAGCGGGCACTACTCGGTCCGGTAACCCGTGCAAAAGTCCATCCCGACACAATGTGGTGCTCGCCACTGTACTGGACAGATACAGGTAATTTAAGTCCACTGAACCGTGAAAGCCAGTCTGTACGTGAAACTGTCCCACGTTCGGGGACGGGGCGGAGGATGTAGCTAGCGAAGCCCGTGTCTGAGCTAAGTTTACCCTGAGTGACGGCCCTTCTTAGGTTTGGCTCCGGCACAGGAGTGTAATTTTTGGTCAGTAACCTTGCCGGAGCCGAAGCATACTTCCGTAAGAAAGTTAATTTCTTTTCTAATTTTACCTTTATTTAAAACACAATATAATAAAATACTCAAGACGAGAGTTTCGACTTTGGTGAGCAATTGGAAGTGTCCACATGGTACACCAGCTTGAGAGACGCAAAATAAAGGGGAAGTGGATTTTTAATATATTTTTCGGTTTAACTAAAACTGCCAAATGCTCTGTAGAGGTTGTATTTTCCCGTAATGCTTAAATATTTAATGCTTAAATTGGCGATAACTAAAAGTATCCATTTTCAAAAATATCAAGGCTTCAAAAAGCCTAACATTTACAAAGGCTTCAAATCGCCTAACATTAGAAAGGCTTTAAATCGCCTAACATTACAAAGGCTCAAATCGCCTAACATTACAAAGGCTTCAAATCGCGTAACATTACAAAGGCTTCAAATCGCCTAACATTACAAAGTCTTCAAAATGCCCGGGACATTGAAGCTTCACGCTCAAATAGCCTGCAGATATCAAGGCTTTATAAAACAGTGGCTGCTTTCTCGGCCTTTCTGATGCGCTTTTCGTCGTCAAAATTGTCGGCGAGATCATGTTATGTATTTTTTTCACTATAGGCCCTAACCAAGATCTGATCGGTCTGCCAAGCGTATCAACTTTTGACTGTCCTTGATCTCCTTGATGACTGTTTTAAGGCAGGTCTTGGCGCTATCGATGCCCAACAGTTCGATGAATTGCAGCGATGATTCGACGAGGGCCAGGGTCCTATCGCAATGGTGTTATTGCTGTTGGTTGCCTTCCTTCTTGAAGGTGGGGATGTCCGACAGGCGCTGTCTTTTGCAAGCCTTCTGAACGCGAGAGGCCAAGGAGTTGGAGAGGTCGCGTATGGCTTGCAGAATATCCTATTTCCGCCAGTGGGTTGGTTGAATGTGTCGTCGTCGTCAAACATTGTAACGGTGTATATAGTAGCGGACTGAAGAGCGCTGCAAGGCTGTACTGATGCGTGAACGAGAATGCGCTTATATGCTGGTGGTTACGTAACCACAGGTATGCAAGTATAAACAACACTTGCACCTGTCGTTCGAAACCAAAAAGAAATTTAACTTTCCGATCTGGTTGGCATATGAAGCGCGATATGTGGAAGAGAACCCCCCCCCCCCCCCCCCTCCTCTTTTGTGTTGACCATTGTATGTGTTCCCGGAATCTCAGGAATTCTTTTTAGGTTTCAAGGGGGGATGTGTTAGGTAACAATAGTGTGGAGTGTGTAAAGGGTATAGGGATAAGAGGGGGTACCCCTCTGCCACATATCGTGCTGGGTAAACTGGTTGGGAACGACGAGACCACTACGATTGTAGGACTGTGCAGTTCACTGGAAATTCTGGCCCCACCGGCGACTTTGCCACACTGTCGGCAGTGGAGATCTTGAAGTTGTATTTTTGTAAGCTTGTGTGGGATATGCGCAGCAAACAAGGGACTCAAATACTGAACAACAGTTCTGGCGCCCAACCAACGTTCCCAAAATGATGGCATTTGTAGCACTTATCATTGCTATGGGCATAAACAAACCATCTCAATACAGGATGTACTGGCCAACGCCAGACATTTTGCAAATTCCATTCTATCCGTTTGTAATGTCGATAAATTGTCGAAAATTTTTTGATAAATTAGTTCCATTCTTCGGTTTCTTCACATCTCCAGCAACCAAATTCCTCGTAAATCCTCGGCTAAACGGAACAAACTTTCCAAAGTTCGGCCTTGATAGAAGTCATTATCCCGAAGTGTTTCAACCTGTATATACCTGCGCAGAATCTGTCTCCAGACGAGAGTATGTTGAAATTCAAGAGATGCTTAAGTTGTATTCAGTACATGCCCCCAAACCGTGAAACCGTCGTATTAAAGCATTTCCATTGAACGAAAGCAAATCGGGATACACGTGTAATTGAAAAATGTACACGGGCGCTGACAACACCCAAACTGTATTAAAGATCAGGTACATGTAGATTCCGAGTCATCAGACTGCCATCCACCAAACCTGACAGTTGCAGGAAAAGTGGTCATTGAACTTATCAAACCACTTCAGATTAAGGGACACATCATATACTGTGATAATTACTATACGACTCCGTCGCTGATAGCGAAACTGTCTGAACAAGACTTTGGATGTTGCGGAACTGTTCGATACACTACAAAGGGAATACCCAAAGGTCGCAAATCAAAATAAATCATAAATAAAGAGAGGTAATAACCCGATCGTAAAAGGTGGGCAATTGTGTAAGGTTAGGCAAGACAACAAATCTGTAACACTTCTAACTAATGTAGGCAACAGTGAAGTGTCAAAAAAGCGAATTCGGTGTAATAAGAGCACTTGTGGATTTTGTGAAGTTATGAGGCCCGAATGTATTTCATCTTAGTGAAATTTTCAATGAAAATCATGTGAACAATGATAACATTGTGATATTTAGCCCAGCAAACAAAAACGGGGAAAAACGAGATGTCTGGAAATTCAGCTGAAAGTAGGTGAAGGGTTGCCTAACGTGGGAGACTTAAACAAGTTCAATGAAATCGCCAAAATAAAAGAATTTTAATGTCAAAATATTTTGGGGATTTCTTTGAACTTCGCTTACGTTTTAGCCTAATAGGTTATGGACACCTTGTCTTTCGTTTTTGTTTGCTAGTCTAAATATTACTATGTTAACATTGTTCGTATGATTTTCCATAAGGTTTTAATATGTTAACTGTGCCAGTACAAGCAACTTTGGTGAATTTAAAGCTCATCAATACTGAGGTTTGGCAAGACTACTTGGTGATATCTGGAGACAAGGTAAATGAGGGCAACTTAAGGGTATAATTATTATAGTCATTTCGATCGTTACTATGCTCTTATAATTATACAGTCACTTGCTTAAAAAAAATGTTATGGAAGTATGGTAATTTTTCCAAAATTTAAAAAAAATTAATACAAAATATACCCAAACATGGGAACAAATATGTTACTAGGTTTTATATTTACGATTTTTAAAAAACTCAGGAGGGCTCCTAGGCTAAAAATAATTACTAGGCCCTAAGGGTTCTTTATGCCAGATATGGTGCTTTTATCCGCCCGGTAACGGTAATTTTACTAAGCCACCTGACTATGAAAGGGATAGTACTGTAGTATTCATTACATTGAATTCGTCACTTAAGGCGCTCCATACTTACCTTAAAAGAATCTGGAATAAAGGTCAGTCTAGTAAAAAGTCACAACAGCCAGCAAACAGTGTGTGTCATACTCAATCTTATTCCTTAGTTTTGGACCTTAGATCTTACAATTGGCGACGAGGACGGGATCAATCCTAACGTTTGCAACATCGCGAAGAGGGTTTTGACCAGCTATTTTGGATATAAACAGTTCATTTTTCGCGTGGGAACTGTCGTCAAAATCAGAGTGAGTCAAACCACGCCGGTGTGCATGTAACGTACATGTTCTGTTGCATTGGTTTTGTATGCACATAAAACGCACCGTAATAGCAACTCTCGTCGCCGAACAGTGTTTTTCGTCGTACACATTATCGCCGAACTTTCGTGACCAACATGTCCCCAACAAACCTGCCGTCCTTTCCAGCCTTCTAACATAATGTAGAGCCCCCCCTCCCCCCCCCCCCCCAATACCGGCGTACGGTGGCGGAAATATGTCTACAGGCTGGACAATCTGTTGGTGCATTCAAAGTTACTGGGGACACACAACAGCGTGCACTTCTCCTGCACTATGCCGGCCTTGAAGTCATGGACATTTTCAAAACATTATCTGAAACAGGTTCAACGTATGGATCAGGCAAAGAGGCACTCACCAAGTACTTCGAGCCCCGCAAAAACACTGAGTATGAGCGGTTCGTTTTTCGCGAGGCCAAGCAACTGCAGCATGAAACTGTCGCAGACTTTGCAACCCGTCTACAGCAGCTTGCCAAAACATGCGAGTTTCACGAGCGAGACGCAAACGTGAAATAATAGATTATTCACGGTTGTACATCCTAAAAATTGAAACGATACACCCTCCGCGAATCTAAGTTAACTCTTATCAAACTGCTAGCAACCGCTCGTGCTTATAAACTGTCAGAGGTGCAAGCCCAGGGTATGGAACAACACACACCATCGAGTCGTTACATGGCCAACCGCATGACTGCTTCTAAGTCTCAACCCAGAGATGTTGAGTACAACAAGGCTTCACGTGCCCCCAAGCCCAGAAGCTCAGTACCATGTCGTAACTGTGGAGGTATGTTTCCTCACAAGCAACAATGCCCAGCTCAAGGCGTGACATGCCACTCATGTGGTAAACTTAATCACTTCGCCAAGCACTGTCTGAACACCAAAGCAAAAGTGCGGGCAATTGACCATGCTGTCAGCTCAACGAGCTCAGAGGATGATTATGTATTTGGAGTGTCGTCAACACCCAAACCCAAACGCCGAATTGTCACAGTGACAGTTGACACAACCAAGTCACTACCAGCAGTCATCGATACATCAGCCTCGGTTAACGTGATGTGTCTTGCAGTGTACAACAAACTGCCATCTGCCCCGCCCCTGTGTAGAGACTCTGCAGCGAAAGTCTTTGCATATGGCAGCACCACACCCTTGGACATTATGGGCACTTTCGATACCACCGTTGCCTACAAAGCCTCACCAGTAAACGCCACCTTCTTCGTCACCAAAATAACCGGATACACATTGATCAGCTTCCAAACGGCCTCTGCTCTCAACGTCATCCAGGCGGCATTCACGCTCCAACCAGACAATCCTCAACCTGCCGACATGCAAGAGCTCATCCACCAGTTCGCAGACCGTTTCACCGGCATCGGCAAGTTGAAACACATTCAGTGCAAGTTGCATGAGGACAAGACTGTCCAACCAATCGCTCTGCCTCATCGTCGTATTCCATTCCATGTCAGGAAAAAAGTCGAGAATGAACTGGAAAAACTGCTTCGCCTCGACATCATCGAGCCTGTACGCAATAAACCAACCCCGTGGGTTTTACCTATCCACGTGGTCGAAAGGCCCAAGCGACCAGGTGAAATTCGCATGTGTGTGGACATGCGAAACGTTAACACAGCCATCAAGCGTGAACGCCTCATCACACCAACCATCGATGATATACTGGCCCAGGTCAATGGGTCCACAGTCTTAAGATAGCAAGATAGACTTAAACGCATAATAGCATCAAGTGGAATTGGCCCATGAGTCCCGCCACCTGACCTTGTTTTCAACACATACAGGCCTGTTCCGCTACAAACGCCTCCACTTCGGTGTTTGCTCTGCAGCTGAGTTCTTTCAGAACGTCATTTCTTCAGCACTTCGTGGCCTCGAAGGAACCCTGAACATCAGTGATGACATCTATTTTGGTCGTACTCAACAGGAACACGACACGCGTCTTGTGGCCTGTCTGCACCGCCTTCGTGAGTATAACCTCAATCTGAACAGAAACAAATGTAGCTTCAGCACAGCAAGTGTTGAGTACTTCGGACATGTGTTCAGCTCCCATGGCATCTTCCCCGACAAGAAGAAAGTTGATGCCATCCAAAATGTGCCTGACTCTACCAACGCAAGCGAAGTACGCAGCTTCCTTGGACTGGTAACGTATTGTAGCCGGTTCATCCCAGATCTTGCCACCATCCCCGCACCCTTGCACGAGTTGACAAAGAAAGACGCCCTCTGGCATTGGGGACCCAAACACAAGCTAGCACTTCGCCAGATCCGCGAACGCGTCGCACACTGCTGCACTATGGCATACTACGACCCCAGCAAGAAAACTGAACTTATTGTAAGTATTGTAACGGAACAGGGTATATGCCGACTCGTATTCGAGTCTAGTTGATCTAAAAATATAAGCTTGCGTAGGATCACGCGGTTACAGTGTGGGGCATGCGCAACGACCAATCAGCTGCACACGGCAGCATGATCAGGATGCGGCAACCAATTACCAGCGAATCTCAACCGAATTGTTGCATTACGTTCCAAACCCAACAGCAAGCCTTGTACAATCCCTATACAAAAATCAAGGTTACTGACATTTTTGCTCCCTGCTGTGCTCTTAAATATAACTCTGCTATTGACAATACATATTGAGAAGATGGTAATAAACTCGTTTCCACCATTTCAAGCTTCTGTGGATATGATTGTAGTACTGAAAACACTGGTCTGCTAAATCTGTGCCGCCCATATTTAGATTGTAAGATAAAATACATTCGGGCTTCATAACTTCACAAAATACACAAGTGCTCTTTTTACATCGAGTTTGCTTTTTTGACACTGCAGTGCTGCCTACATTAGTTAGAAATGTTATAAATGGTCTTGCCAAACCATGCACAATTGCCCACCTTTCACCAACAAGATTGGGTTATTACCTTTCTTCATTTTATGATTTTTTGGATTTGCGAACTCGGGTATTCCCTTAGTAGTATATCAAACAGTTCCGCAACACCAAAGCCTTGTTCAGACAGTTTTGCTATCAGCGACGGACTCGTATAGTAATTATCACAGTATACGACGTGTCTCTTATTCTGAAGTGGTTTGACTAATTCTATAACCACTTTTCCGGCAACTGTCAGGTTTGGTGGATGGCAGTCTGATGACTCGGAATCTACTTGTACCTTATCCTTTAACAGTTTTGGTGTTGTCAGCACCCGTGTACAGTTCTCAATTGCACGTGTATCCGAATTTACTACAATGTAAATGCTTTTCTCCCACGTACTGAACAAAACTTAAGCGTCCCTTAAATTTCAACATACTCTCGTCTGGAGACAGATTCTATACAGGTTGAGAAACTTCGGGATAATGACTTCTATCAAGGGCCGAACTTTGGAAAGTTTGTCCCGTTTAGCCGAGGATTCACGAGGAATTTGATTATTGGAGATGTGGAGAAACCGAAGAATTGAACTGAAACGATTTCTCGACATTACCGACGGATAAAAGGGATTTTGCAAAATTTCTGGCGTTGACCAATACATCCTATATTGAGGTGATTTGTTTATGCCCATAGCAATGATAAGTGCTACAAATGCCATCATTTTGGGAACGTTGGTTGGGTGCCAGGAGAACTGTTGTTCAGGATTTGAGTCCATTGTTTGCTGTGCATAGCGATTAGTCTCGTCCACGAGCATATCCCACACGAGTTGGAAAAAATACAGCCGAGAGTGTTCCAAAGTCGCCAGTTGGGTCAGGATTCCCAGTGAACTACACAGTCCGACAATTGTAGTGATCTCGTCGTTCCCAACCTGATCGGAAATTGACTTTTCCGGTTCTTGATCTGGAAGGACTTGGACGGCTGTCATCTTGGTAGGTAGGCTGCAAAAGATCGAATTATTTTAATCTCGGTCCTACATTTGTTAATGCTAATTTGCAGCACAGGCCACATGCCTAATATGAATATTGCGCTGAGAAAAGAACGATCATGGTGGCCTCAATAGTCGTTGCCGATATGTCATGGGGGAGATCAATTTCTTCTTCATTTTCGATTGTTGTGACTGTTAGGGGTGTTTCTCTCTGTGATGTTTCTCTCGAAATGATGTCAGTAGGTGACAAGGGAGATGTTAGTGCTGTCGGGATGAAGACAGTATTATTTTCTTCGTCACTTCGTCACTTGTTTGGTCTCTTGCACAATCGCTGACTTCATTTGGTTCACTATGTTTTGTTGATGAGTCATCTGCCGTTGGATGCTGCGTTACTTTGCTTTCTGTATTGGCGTCAGTGATGGGAAAGAACATGCAGGGTGTGAGCAAATTACGGTGAACAGTCCGTTCTCTTCCATCTTCTAGACAGCAAACGGTGTAAACAGAAAGATCAGGTCTTTTAGAGGTTATTACATACGGACCAGGTTCCCATCTGTCTGCAAGCTTTTGTGTCCCGATGGTATGCTTGTGTTGTACTAAAACTTTATCTCCAGGTCGGAGTGGTGCTTCTTTTGTTCCTCAGTCGTAAAGGCGTTTCTGCTTGGATTTGACTTTGTCGATGTGTTCATTTGCTGTTTTGTAAGCAAATCTCAATCTTTCGCAATACTTTTCAACGAAGTCTCCGTGTGTTGGTTGGTCTGCTGTGTTTTTTTGAGATTGAACATTAGGTCGACAGATAAATTTGGGAAGCGTCCAAACATGAGGAAAAACGGTGCAAAACCAGTCGATTCGTGACATGTAGCGTTGTACGCATGGGCCATTGGACCTACATATTTGTTCCAATCCTGCTTGAGTTCTGAATCAAGGGTACCCTGCAGCATATTCAAAAGAGTATGATTAAATCTCTCTGTCAATCCATTTCCCTGTGGGTGATAGGGTGTGGTTCTGCTTTTCTTGATTCCCGTTGCTTTGCAGAGTTCACTTTACGTCCCATCCGAAAGACCAAGCAATAGTGGTTTAATTGCCTTGCATATTTTGTAACTTAATTAGGTCACCAAAGTAATGTGCATGATATGACCAGTTAGTGACCAAACACTTTTTTGCCAAGTTGTAGTGTATAGCGCCCTCGCAAGGCAAAGTAATGAAAGGCCACTTTTCTTTTATGGTGTTGAGTCATAATGGATTGACAGTACCCCCAAAGCAATGACTATTAGATTAATTAAAACAACAATATTGGCCTGAGAAGTTTTTTGGAAGGGGTGGAAAGAATTCCATATCTCACCCCCACTTTTTTGCCCTTAATATTACTTGACAACTACCAAGAAGTGTACATCTGATGAAGAAACACTAATTTAGGAGTGAGAAAATTTCAAGTTTGTTTTTTTGAAAATACTTAGATTTAACTTAGATACTTAGATTTTATTCAAAATGAAGAAAATCCGGACTATGAAGGTAATTGCACAAACATACAAAATGGGTACACTATGGATGCAGTTAAAAGACTGGCATACTGAGCTGAGTTGTGCTTCCAAGTGGAAATAGGCTCTTCTATCACCTTGACCCTGAAATCCAAAGTCGACAAGTGCTGATTTGTAGGGATACTGTTGTATACAATATTAGCATTCACCAAGCAGATGGCCATGAAAACTCTTTTCCACAATTTCATCGATTTGTGACTAGTACTGACACATGTGTGCTGCGAGATCACTTCCTCCCATGTATTTATTATAAGCATTAACGTTTTTGCTCCGAATGTCTTCCGTGTCGATATTGCAGTTTCCAACATTTGTGAGAAGAGTTACACGCTTGGCATCCTGCCAAACGACGCACAGTTGGCCAGATTTGGTGTAAAACTGGGGGTCAGCACATCTTATCATGTGTAACTTTTGGGGGTTTGCAAAATCTGGAATCCTCAGTGTGGTGTAGCGTGCAGTTCCACAAGCTCCAAACTTTAACTGTGATAACTTGCAGATAAGAGCTGGGCTGGTATACCAATTATCCATGAAAATGAAATGTCCCTTTTGTTCGAGTCCTGTAATTAGGTCGAGAACTACATGCCCAGCAGATGTAATATTAGGTGGGTGGTGTGTTGAAGCATAACCAACGGAGGGTCGATTAGATTCCTTTGATGTGGGCTGAGAGCCGGTGAACACCTCCCAAGCACATGTATAACCGGTTTCTGACTCGTTCAATTAAAAACATTTCAATCCCCATTTGCCGGCCTTTCGTGGCATGTACTGTTTGAAACCAAGTCGGTCTTTGAACTTGATCATTGTCTCATCTGGTGAGAGGTTTCGGCCTTGCTTGTAAATGCGAGGAAAGGATGGCAGTACAATGTCGAACAGCGGGCGGACCTTGAAGAGTTTGTCAGGGGGAGCATCACCTGGTTGAGCTCTGTTGTTGGCAAGGTGGAAAAATCAAGCAAGGCCACGAATGTCATAATTTCAGGAACAGTAGTTGGAGTCCAGGCAGGCTGTTTGGTCAGCATAGCGATTGGTCTCATCCACCATCAACTCCCACACTGTTTGGCAGAAGAAGAGCTGAAAGATTTGCATGGGCGACATGACAGTCTCTTCACTGAATTTCATCGGTGGGCTCTTGCTATAAGAGGTGCTTGCTTTATTCCATACACACCTGAAATAGGAACATTCAGAAAGGTTAATGGGACACTATTCATTTCACGGCACATTTTCTTTTAAGGGTCGGGTTAAACGGATTTATCTGGGGTTTAGTATTTTTTGGGACGACGGTTGGCCAAACATCTTTGGAAATTGCTAAACAATATCAGTTTTGTTAAAACAGAACGGAAAAGCACACCAGGTGTCCTGATTTTACAGGATGCTCGAGACCATTTGTGACTGTCAAATATGGTCATTCATTAAAAGAAGTAGTTTTTTTTCTTGTTTTGTTGTTGTTGTTGTGGGGGGGGGGGGGGGGGGAGGGGGTGGTCGCAAATGTTGTATTACCTTTAATGACAAACTGTCCTTACAGTGCTGTTTGTGGATGCTCGTATCTAGTGTTCCCACTAAAATAAGTTTCCTTTTTTAATAAAATAAAATCTCATGAAATAAAATCTCCTTTTTAAAGATTATTATATAAAAATAGATACACATTTACAATCAATAAAAAGTTAAGAATATCTAAACAAAAAACATGTTCAAAAAAACAAAAACAAAAACCTTTTCTTTCCTTTTTTTCAAATCAATAAAAAATCAATAAATCAATAACAAATCAATAACAAATCAATATTTTCATCAATTTATAATTGGATTCCATCGAATTATGCAATGCAAACTGAAACGTTCAGTGCTTTTGATGATTTTCCCTGCAAAAGGTATTCAAATAGCAAAGGTTACATTTCAGTAGCCTATGAATGTCGGATGCGAAACATTACGAGAATAGCCAAGTTAAACGGTATGTTTTTAGTAACCTCCTTACCTGTAATTTGGCTTTCCAGACGAAGTTGAAGAGGCTTGTGTTGCCTCTTCATCACTTTTGCCAGATGTTGCTACAGAAGATTCATCATCGGACATATCTGAACCGCTATTTGCGAAGATTTCCTCCAAAATCTTGGAAGCGTTTTTGGCCATGGTGGCAGCTAAGTGGCGTTGGACGCAAACTGCTAGTGATCGCATGCACGCGCGCGTCCTTTTGAACCAGTTTGAAACCAACATCAATAATAAACCACACAGCTGCCAAAAGTGAGGGCGCTGTTGACATTTCAGTTGCAAGCAATATCGGCTTGTGCCAACAGAGAACGCTGGTCACGTAACGACTATTATAATGGGGGACATACAAGCTCTTTGGTTGCGAACGTCTATGCAACTTTGAGCCCAGGTGGCGCGCTCGGTACTGATAGGGTTACGTTTACTTGATTCAACAACGGCCACAACTTTAATAACGGCCAAAAGGATTGGTAAAATTCCACCGTGAGCCCGTCAGACCCAGGGGTTTTCCTTTTTTTTCATCTGAAAAAGAGCTCGTGTCAACTCTTTTTATAAAAACAACTTTTTATAAAAATCATTAGCACATGTAATCAGTTGAATCGGCTCAGAAACCACTTTGCCATTTTCTGTTTGAAGACCATGGATTATTTTGTCTTTAGCCAATTGCTCTTTCAATGCAAAAAAATACCTGGTGTGCTTTTCTCCATCAACCTTATTACAAGTACGGCATTTTAATTTGGCCTTCTCTCATTCTTGAGTCTCGTACTCCTTAAGTTGATCTTCAATATTCTTTATTTGATCAGAACTAGAATTCCCATCAATGTATTTGTATACACCCTTTCCAGATTAGTTTTTATCTGTTTTTCTTTGTGGTGCTTCTCTTTACTATAATCAGTGATAATTTCTTTGATTCTAATCTTACCCAGATCCCAGCAATCCATGAGATTCCGGTAACCACTCTATTTGGTTCTCCAATAATTCCACAAAAATATAAATCTTTTCCTTGCAATGATTATCGTCTAAAAGAGTGTTATTACAAATCCATCTACCGGGGCCACGAACCGTATTACTGTCACCGAGACGCAAAACAATAATTGATCAGTCATATCCGTACAGCTAACCGAAATATTATTAATTTGACACATTAGATTCCTCAAAAAAAGAGGTAATCAATCCTGCTGGATCGTTTGAGACCCTTGTGATAAATTGTGTAGACTGGTTCTTCTGGGCAAAGGCTGTCTTTCGGGATTCCATTCCATCCTCACTAGAAAAAGGTGTTTCATCCTGTGCTTGTTTGTGTTCTCTCGCTTGAACTGTTGAGGTCTGTTGGGGTTGTTGAGTTTCTTTCGGCTTTTCCTTTGCGTTTGCTGTTTTTCCTTGTCTCGTTGGTTTTGTTGACTTTGGTCTTTCCTGTGCGTTTGCTTTCGTTGTTTGGGAATCTTCCTTTTCTTTTTCTCTTCTGTTGTCGTCGTGGATCTGTCCATCTTGGTCCTTAGTGGCTACTAGGTGACTACTTGGAAAAGTCAGCTCGGTAGTGCTCTTCTGAGTTCTGATCTTCCTGGGTGAAGATAAGTCTTTGGTCTCGTTGTCCTGCGTTGGCTGTCTCTGGGGTGGTGTAATTCCACTTCAACCACTCGTGTATTTTTACTTGGTTGTTTGTCTGTCTTGTCTGTCTTCTCTCCTACTTCTGTTTCTTCGTCATCATTGGATATTTCTCCTTCTTCTCGGTCACCCTTTTCCTCGCACGTCTATCGTGTCTATCGTGTGTCCTGGCTGACTGCACAGCCTACATCTATGGATCTGCCCCCGGTGTCTGACTGGTAAGTTGAAACTTCCTACTTTTACGAAGGATTAGGATGGTATGGGTTTTCTCACATTTTTGACAAGCAAGCTTCTCACTCCCGTCTCCACATTCTCGTGGAAGTTGTAATGCTGCCTTCTAATGTTGGTCATGGTACCGTAGTACGAAAGGGCCGTCATAACGGTCTGATCGAACATCTCGTAAGGTGCCTTTACATATACGACGACTGAATTGTGTATACTTGCTCTTTCGCACGCTACCACAGCACCGTTAAGCCGAATTCCTCGAAGAATGAGGCTTTCACACGCCTTTTTATTTTCAAAGGACACTTTGTACCAGCCTGTATTGAGTTTCGCTATGCATTTAATGACATTACTCTCCAGGTGTTCATAAACAATGGACTGATACACGTCTTCAGGTGTGATTGTCAACCCGCGTGGGTAGAACCGTAGTATGTTCGGCCTTTTCAGCTCTTGTCTTTGAAACTGGAAAGCCATTGTTATAAGCCTACAGGCAAAATGGCGGCGGCGGCGGCGTTGCCGCCACGCCTGGCCTGTCGACCAAAAAAATACCAAAATGTCTCTGTTTGCCACAATTACAGCAATATCAGGTAGCCAACAATTATCTACAATGTCTAATTGTACACTATCTTAAGTTTGGACCTGTAACTGCTTGTACTTACATTAAAAACCAGCACTTTTTGCGGAGCCGATTCAAACGTGATGTTGCGACGTCCTCGCATATTAATATTACTTTTTAAGATAAATGTGGTTTGACGATTTTTTCTTCTCATTGTACAGATGACCTGACGAGAACTGCATCGCCGTGGCCACCGTAAGTACTGAATTACTATTCTTCATAACGGAAATGTGTGGGTGTGCTTCCCAGTACCATCGCCCGGCCTGAACCCGCCTCGGATCAAGTTTCGTTAAAAATAATTCCGCGCCTCGGCTCGATAAATGTTACAATAATCCCGGCGCGAACTAGCCTTGGTCAAGGCGTTCATCGTTACCCGTCCGTACGTACAGCGCAGCGGTAATCGTATCGGAGCTCAAACAACGACCTCACGCGGCCACTATTATATGCAAACTAACTGAGGATACTCGAACGCCTTGGATCATTAGGTTTTGGGGGCGGTGCTCATTATGCTAATAGATTAAGCTGACCTTTATAGTCGTTTTCTTATTGGTCGATCGTTGCGTAGAAACTGCTTGCTTGCTCGCAAGTGTTTACGAACACCGCCATCGTTGACATTATTTTATCGGAGAAAGTTGATAGATTTTTACGAAGGCTTGTAGGAATTACACATGAAGATTTGAACTGTCTTGCTTGATTCGTGAGGGTCGCAGTTATTTTGCTCGTTTTGCTGGGTATTTTCTTGAATGATGACAATGTTATGGTCAGTGTTTAGCTGCTTAGTTTTGAGTTTTCAACCGCGGTGACTGGAGAAGGCCGCGACTCTATTGAAACGTGTCGAACTCGGCCCTACATTATACCACACGCATCTAATCCAGCTGATCTGAAAACCGTGGCTCGGTAAAACGCGGAACTCTGATAATTAAATGACTTGCCGGCTGAATTTTGCCAAACAAATAATCTGAGAAGTTATTGAGGATATAAGACACTTGTCCCTGTTTAAATTACGATATTGCGATCACTTTGAAGGTTGGTTCTGCAGCCGTAAACATGCCCCCTCCCCACAGCGTTGGACCATGCTTGGACCATACAATGTGGCGATAACGCACAGACCAGCATGCCTGGGTTAATGCCGATTATGCGGCGATAAGAAACTGACCGAACACGCTGAAAACTGACGCCGAGTACCTGGCCGTACGTACGTACGAGCTCCGAGCAAAATGGGGCTGCCTGAAAAATGACGGATTTCCCATAACCTGTGGGCAAATTCACAAAAACACGTACCGTGACCACGAAGAAAGGATTAATGGCCTTTCGCTGCTCGGGTCTAAAATCTTCGAGGATAATATTTTCGCTGCAAAATTCAAACAACGCGACAGATTTTCGGACGACAGGCGACGCTGAATATCTGCCATTTTGTTTTAAATGTTATGCTGCATCAAATTTGATGACGTCGGGATTCAACCGCGTTGTGATTGGATACTTCACATCTTAGCCCCGCCTATACTTATCTGTATTTGCATACGAGGTCATGCGCCACAAATGTGGCGCAAAATATAGGAAAAACATAAGATTTCAAAAACCCAATGATCCAAGGCGAAAAAGTAGCCTCAGTAGATTTGCATAAATAGTGGCCGTATGAGGTCGCTGTTCGCGCTGTAGCAGCATATGCGGGGCGCGCGTGGCGTGTATTTCTAGACGGATAGCGACTAACGGATAACGACGAACTCGCCTTGACCAAGGCTAGGCGCGAACTGGGTAAATCTAATTTCACATTCACTGGGTGTGAATGTTGGTTTTTAACAACTTAACCCGGGATATAAAGGATGTTAATATTATTTGGAGCTTTTGGATGTGATTTTTTTATCTTTCGCTTTGAATGTAAAATCACATCATGTCTTTTTGTATAGTGCTAACGGTTCGAGTTGAAAAGTTGTAGACCGACAATGGATTTTATTTGTGGTGAGAAAAGAAATGCTTGTTGGCTTACCAAAGTGCATTTTATATTAAAAGGCCAAAATACAAGTGGGTTTTAGTAATAAAAATATAGGGGAAAAAGGAACTAACTACATAACCATACAATTAAAAAGTAAGTGCGCATATTATACATTTTATTAAAAAATAGAAAAATACCAATACTTCCAAACTGCCAAAAGACACAATCTGACAAATGCATGATGGTTTTATGCATTAAGTAAGCGGGTGTACAAGGGAATTGGACTATTATTATAGAAACGCTGGGTTTTAGAGAAAATGGTGAAAATTCTTGTGCTGTTACGTAAACTACGGCCGTGACATTTGGGACGAGTTTTAAGCTGGCAAATTATTAAGGCATCCCGATATGACAAATACATATAGTACTGCAGATAGGTGAAATAGTTGGACGAATTGTGGGTTTGGTGAAACAAGCATGAAATTTTGCATGCAGGTAGACTAAACCCTTGTGATCATTTTTAGATGTAGGGCCATCTCAGATTCGACCTGTGACAAAAAAATGGCGGCCATTTTGAAAAACATAAAAATCCATATATCTGGCCCCAAGTAAGTTAAAATGACAAAAAAGGTGTCCTTTTCACATAATATTTGCATGACTAATCCAATGGAATGCATATTGAACCATTTTGGGATTCCCAGGGTACCCAAATCCAAGATGGCGGCCATCCGCCATTTTAAAAAAACATACAAATCCACATATCTCGCCCCAAATAAGTTAAAATGACAAAAAAGGTGTCCTTTTCACATAATATTTGCATGACTAATCCAATGGAATGCATATTGAACCATTTTGGGATTCCCAGGGTACCCAAATCCAAGATGGCTGCCATCCGCCATTTTGAAAAAAACATAAAACCTCATATTTCTGGCCCCAAATAAGTTAAAATGACAAATAAGGTGTCCATTTCACATAACATTTGCATGACTAATCCAATGGAATGGCTCACTCGGAGCACTGTCCATCGCACTGACAAAGAGCTGTACACCGAAGAGCTGCCTTCTGGCATTTGCAGCGTCCTCTGCAGCCGGTCTTGCAGCCACATCGCAATAGTTCCCTGCAAACGTCTGATGCTTCTGGTAGGTTCGTCCAGGTTATACTCCATCCACTATCAGGTTTCTTGTTCCAGCCCCATTCACTTGGTGACGGAAACCGTGGAGCAGGGGTCATCATTTGGGCCCAACAGTGACCAGCCTGGTAGGCAGCTCTCTTCGTGTGTTGGATGAGTGCAGCCTGTGTAGGAGGCAGACCATCAATAGCTCTGCCTTTCTTGCTGAACAGCTGTTTCCTCGCCTGATTCACACCCTCCTCTGTGCTGGTTCGATCGTATAGCAGCACCACGAATCGCTCCAGGGTTTTCATCCACTCGTCAATGGCACATGGGTCTGGCATGGCACCCAAGGCAGAGAATGCGGGTGTGACGTCTCCATAGGTGGTCCAGGTGCCCCATGCAGTCTTCTTGCCCCTGCCGCCAAAACAGGACACTGTGTCACAACCTGTGAAGGCGTGGAACATCGGCAAGGCCACACATCGGTCAGGACCAAGAACTTTGGCGATCTCATGAGCAGCGATGAACCTGAAGCTCTTCCCAACTCCAAAGGCAATCCACAGTTCAGAGATGTTGAGGCGATTGGCTGATGCTATGGCCAGGACTACCACGTCTGTATCAACTGTGCGTATTGATACTTTACTGTATCCCTGTTGTACGGCATCCTGTAGGTGCAGGAAGATACGCGTGTCAGCCTCCTCATGTGTGCATGGCGCTAAAGCTGACACGTCCTGACGATTAGAGCAAATAACTCCAGTGCCTTGTGTGGTGATGATATGTTTGTTGGTGTCAATGTCTGCAATGTTAGAGGCCAAGAAGGAGAACAGCTCCGTCTTGTTGTCGTCAATGCGGAGAAACTCTTGCCAATTTCCAGGAACTGCACTGGTTGGTTCGACTCGTCTCCTAACTCCCTTTCCTCTCTTGCTGCGAGTGTCCGCCTTCAAGCTGTCTGCCATGTACAGATCCCATACAATGTCTAGTCTGTCGACATGCTGCAGCTGGGATGTGACATACGGCACGAAGACATCAGTGGCATAACCTTGGAATGTGAGGTTAGTAGCATTGTAAAGGGCTGTGCTAACAAAAGTTGTATTCTTGACAGTCTCCCAACATGGTTACTTAAAGATAATATTGATGTTGTACTGCCAGTGCTTACTGATATTGTCAATACTTCTCTCTCAAGCGGTGTGTTTCCAATGGACCTCAAACAAGCCATTGTTACTCCAATCTTGAAAAAGAACAACTTGGATTGTAATGAGTTAAACAACTACAGGCCTGTGTCCAACATCGGGTTCATTGGTAAGGTAATTGAGAGGGCAGCCATTATCCAGGTCAATGAGCACATCCAAGCAAATAATCTTGATGAGCCGTTTCAGTCAGCTTATAAAAAGAAGCATAGCACTGAAACGGCATTGCTCAAGGTGAAAAACGATATCACCCAGGCCCTTGATGATAACAGAGCTGCCTTCTTAGTTGCACTTGACCTTTCTGCTGCCTTCGATACCATTGACCATGACATCCTTCTTCACCGCCTGGAACATGGCTTTGGTATCGAGGGTACAGTGCACAGGTGGTTCAAATCTTACATTACTGGCCGCCAGTTTAGAGTTACTGTTAGAGGTAAACTTTCAGATAATTTTGGTCTTAACTGTGGGGTTCCACAAGGGTCAGTCATTGGCCCTAGTGTTTTCACTAAGTATTTGCAACATGTTTCTTGTGTAATTCGACGCCATGGGTTAAACTTTCACATTTATGCAGATGACGTGCAGATTTACATACTTGTCAATCCTAAGGTTCCAGGTGACGCAGTTTGTGCCATCTTCAGACTGTCATCTTGTGTGGAGGAGCTTTGTCTTTGGCTTGCGAACAACATGCTCAAACTTAACGACTCCAAGACCGAGTTCTTCATTGCTGCCTCCCCACAAAACATGAACAGGCTATCCAACGCCACCATACAGATCGGGTCAACTACAATTACTCCATCTTCTACCATCAAGAACCTTGGCGTCACTTTCGATACAGCCATAACCATGTCAGATCACGTTACATCGCTGTGTAAATCTATTAACTTTCTTCTGTAGAACTTGGCGAGAATTCGCAGGTTTCTGGACCGTGATGCTTGTTCAAATGCAATGCGGGCACTTGTACTTTCAAAGCTGGACTACGCCAATGCACTCCTTTTGGGATCCAAGAACAAAGATGTGGCTCGTCTGCAGCGCCTACAAAATCGGGCAGCCCGCATTGTATTCCAGGTTCCACGTCGTCATTCCACATCTCCTCTGTTAAACTCTCTACACTGGCTGCCAATTGACAAAAGGATCAAGTTCAAAACAATTCTCTACATTTACAAAGCTCTGAACGATCTGTCGCCTGTCTACCTGAAAGACTGCATTGCCACCCATGTACCATCTAGGGAAGGCCTGCGATCGAGCCGGGACGTTACTCGTCTTTCCATTCCAAAGAGTAGCAGGCGGATAGGCGATGGATCGTTCAGTGTTTTCGGGCCAACTCTCTGGAACACATTACCACGTACCCTAAGGTCCTCTCCAACAGTTTCTGCTTTCAAACGCAACCTCAAAACTTATTTATTCTAGTGTATTTTAATTATTTGCTTTTGTTTGTGTGTAAAGCGCAACGATCATTTTTTTTGGATTTGCGCTATATAAGAGCTGGTTTTATTTTATTTTATTATTTATTATTTGCAGTGCCTGGTCGCAGCATGTTGATGATGGCAGCACCATTCAAGATGCTGACTTCTACTCTGGGGGTGGAGAGATCATCTTTCACCGGAACAAGGTTTTCCAGGCAGGGCATCAAGTCAGACTTGGTTCCAGTTCTCAGGCCACCCATCTGAGACAGAGATGGTGGACATGCCTGGTTTTCGTGCTGGAAGAACTCGTCCAAATCACCATGGCGTATCTGGGAGGCATTGTACAGCCTGGAGAAGAGCGAACAGTCGTTCTTCAGGGACGACATCTGTAGCTGTTTCCTTGACTTCTCTCTGACTGGTGGGCGGCTGAATAGATGGAGGTTGTTCCGCTTGATGGGATCTGTGATAGGCACTGTCTGGTTCACAAGCCTCTCTTCAACATATGTCTCATACTTCTCGAGCCCAAGTTTCTCCATCTGCCGTACCGTGTCTGCCACTGCTGTGTCCATAACATCTCTGCTGTTCAGTACAAGGAGATCACTGCTGCTTTCAGTGAACGGGTTCCCCATCTCTTCCATTACTCGGCTCAGTGATCGCACATCTTGTGCAAATGCCTTGTGTGCATGTCTCTTCTGTTCGTGGTGACGTACATCTGTGTATTGTCTCTTCTTCTTCGCCCTCGACCATACACACTACTCGAGATGGGTGTCGATCCACCTACGAGACATGGTGTCACTGAAAGAGCTCAATCCTGATGTCCATGCTGAGTTTATGAAGGGGAACTTTGTTGTCAAGAAGTCCAGACGTGCATTCTCTGCTGTTGCTATTGGCCAGGCCCATGAGCAGAACAATGCTTCTGTAAAGGGAGACGGTGGAGCTGTGGGCCTGACGGAGAACCCCGCCGCTCTTCGTCGCTGGATGGTATCTGGTCCCGAGATGGCTCGTTTAATTCAGGAATTCGAGGGATCAACCGAGAAGAGACAATACACAGATGTCACCACGAACAGAAGACACATGCACAAATGGCATTTGCACAAGATGTGCGATCACTGAGCCGAGTAATGGAAGAGATGGGGAACCCGTTCACTGAAAGCAGCAGTGATCTCCTTGTACTGAACAGCAGAGATGTTATGGACACAGCAGTGGCAGACACGGTACGGCAGATGGAGAAACTTGGGCTCGAGAAGTATGAGACATATGTTGAAGAGAGGCTTGTGAACCAGACAGTGCCTATCACAGATCCCATCAAGCGGAACAACCTCCATCTATTCAGCCGCCCACCAGTCAGAGAGAAGTCAAGGAAACAGCTACAGATGTCGTCCCTGAAGAACGACTGTTCGCTCTTCTCCAGGCTGTACATTGCCTCCCAGATACGCCATGGTGATTTGGACGAGTTCTTCCAGCACGAAAACCAGGCATGTCCACCATCTCTGTCTCAGATGGGTGGCCTGAGAACTGGAACCAAGTCTGACTTGATGCCCTGCCTGGAAAACCTTGTTCCGGTGAAAGATGATCTCTCCACCCCCAGAGTAGAAGTCAGCATCTTGGATGGTGCTGCCATCATCAACATGCTGCGACCAGGGACTGCAAAGACATTCCAAGGTTATGCCACTGATGTCTTCGTGCCGTATGTCACATCCCAGCTGCAGCATGTCGACAGACTAGACATTGTGTGGGATCTGTACATGGCAGACAGCTTGAAGGCGGACACTCGCAGCAAGAGAGGAAAGGGAGTTAGGAGACGAGTCGAACCAACCAGTGCAGTTCCTGGAAATTGGCAAGAGTTTCTCCGCATTGACGACAACAAGACGGAGCTGTTCTCCTTCTTGGCCTCTAACATAGCAGCCATTGACACCAACAAACATATCATCACCACACAAGGCACTGGAGTTATTTGCTCTAATCGTCAGGACGTGTCAGCTTTAGCGCCATGCACACATGAGGAGGCTGACACGCGTATCTTCCTGCACCTACAGGATGCCGTACAACAGGGATACAGCAAAGTATCAATACGCACAGTTGATACAGACGTGGTAGTCCTGGCCATAGCATCAGCCAATCGCCTCAACATCTCTGAACTGTGGATTGCCTTTGGAGTTGGGAAGAGCTTCAGGTTCATCGCTGCTCATGAGATCGCCAAAGTTCTTGGTCCTGACCGATGTGTGGCCTTGCCGATGTTCCACGCCTTCACAGGTTGTGACACAGTGTCCTGTTTTGGCGGCAGGGGCAAGAAGACTGCATGGGGCACCTGGACCACCTATGGAGACGTCACACCCGCATTCTCTGCCTTGGGTGCCATGCCAGACCCATGTGCCATTGACGAGTGGATGAAAACCCTGGAGCGATTCGTGGTGCTGCTATACGATCGAACCAGCACAGAGGAGGGTGTGAATCAGGCGAGGAAACAGCTGTTCAGCAAGAAAGGCAGAGCTATTGATGGTCTGCCTCCTACACAGGCTGCACTCATCCAACACACGAAGAGAGCTGCCTACCAGGCTGGTCACTGTTGGGCCCAAATGATGACCCCTGCTCCACGGTTTCCGTCACCAAGTGAATGGGGCTGGAACAAGAAACCTGATAGTGGATGGAGTATAACCTGGACGAACCTACCAGAAGCATCAGACGTTTGCAAGGAACTCTTGCGATGTGGCTGCAAGACCGGCTGCAGAGGACGCTGCAAATGCCAGAAGGCAGCTCTTCGGTGTACAGCTCTTTGTCAGTGCGGTGGACAGTGCTCCGAGTGAGCCATTCCATTGGATTAGTCATGCAAATGTTATGTGAAATGGACACCTTATTTGTCATTTTAACTTATTGGGGGCCAGAAATATGAGGTTTTATGTTTTTTTCAAAATGGCGGATGGCAGCCATCTTGGATTTGGGTACCCTGGGAATCCCAAAATGGTTCAATATGCATTCCGTTGGATTAGTCATGCAAATATTATGTGAAAAGGACACCTTTTTTTGTCATTTTAACTTATTTGGGGCGAGATATGTGGATTTTTATGTTTTTCACAATGGCGGATGGCAGCCATCTTGGATTTGGGTACCCTGGGAATCCCAAAATGGTTCAATATGCATTCCATTGGATTAGTCATGCAAATATTATGTGAAAAGGACACCTTTTTTGTCATTTTAACTTACTTGGGGCCAGATATATGGATTTTTATGTTTTTCAAAATGGCCGCCGGCGGCCATTTTGAAAATGGCCGCCAGGTCGAATCTGAGATGGCCCTACATCTAAAAATGATCACAAGGGTTTACCTGCATGCAAAATTTCATGCTTGTTTCACCAAACCCACAATTCGTCCAACTATTTCACCTATCTGCAGTACTAATAAACCCCAGGATGATTTATAAAGCACCCTTTTAACCTAACTATGTTTTATTTGCGAATGCACATAAGTTATACTAGAATGCCAGATAACATTCGCATACACAAGCACGTGTCCAATAACCACCATAAATATTATTCAGTTCGACAACAGAATCTCCAAATCTTTTTAGAGTTCTTAGCATGTACAACTACATATTAGCCTTTAGAGCAAGCTGTTAACTTGAACATTACATTTGAGGTCACTTTGTAAGTTTGTATACAGATACCTAAGACTTTGGCTTCGGTGACAAATTGGATAGGCTCATTACTAATTACAAAATTATACTGTAATGGTTTATTTTATTTTTTATATATTTCATTTCCAGGGATATACACTTAATGTCACAAAACTACAGACAAATAATGAACATAATAAAGAATAAATGGAAATAAAAAATGCAAATTAACATAACAAACAAAAACATCCAATTAGCTCCCGCGGGATTGCCCAAAAGAAACTAGTTTCTGTCAGGGGGCTCTCCAAACTGATTGGATGGCAAAACAATTAAACATAAATATATAAATATATAAATATATGGTATTTACACAAATTAAAAACTAATGTACAAGTTTGTCTGGATTGATTATAATTATTAACAATTAAGAAAAGTCAAAGTAGTAATTGCAAATTATAAATACAAATCATAAATCTTGGATAAGTCATCTGAAAGGAAAAAAAGTTACTTGGTTGTCTAATACTAAAAGTAAAACAGATCTGCATAACTTTGCATTTAGAAGGGTTAAGTCGTAAGCTGTAGTATTAACATCAAATTATCGAATTATATTATAGCTTTACAGAGATGTATCGAGCACTTTGGATTGTATAGATGCCGATTTCATTGGATATATATATATATATTTATATAAATATATATATATATATATACTAATTTTGATATACATTAAAGTTGGAGTCTTCCTCAGAGTGCACTGTAAATAAAACTACCTGACATTTTTAGCTCTTAATGCATATTGATATTGATGCGCTATACCTTGTACGTGTGTCCCCGTCGTATTACGGCAGTGTCACTTTGGGTGGTTAATTAAAGGGGTACTGTCTTCCTCAGCAGACAATTTCACCCAAACAAGAAGGACAAGAGTATACGGACTGTAAATTTACCTTACTCCTGTCCGTTTTCATTATTTAAATAATGATTTACTTAGAAAGTAATAAGAAAAGTTTACATTGTTACCGGCATTCGTGGTACAATACACAAACCATTGGTTTGTATTTCTCTCTAGGTTCTCTCTGTTCTGTGTATTATAGAAAACAAAATCAACCACACATAAAAGTTCTATAGCTGGTGGCTCGGTTGTGCCTGGAAGTTCAATCGTGACCTTGGTGCGCGAGACTTGCACGGTCTATTAAAACACGCATCTGGAATGAAGGGTCTTCGGGATATTTATGATTTTTATGAATTTCTGAGCATTTGAAATTAACATCGTAAGAAGTCTAGGCCGACTCTATCTGTAAACAATAGACTTAAGTTTATTTTTGTAATTTGTTATATAAAGCATTTTATTTATTACCCCATGCGACAGGACACATGACAAATTATTCAGGCATTGGCCCAAAGAGTTTATTTTCTTTATGTATCGAAAGGCCGGAGCAGTTTATTGCCAGAGGTTGATCTCAAAACATATTATTATTTCAAACCAACAGTATAACACAATAGTATATTACAATAGTATATAAGTTTTCTTCCGATAGCGAAATTACAACGTATTTCTATCATGTTTTAGTTATTTACCAAAATAACATAAAACCCCATGATAGGACCAGCACTAATCATGTCCTCGCACTTTACGAAAACCCAATAATTAGCGCTGTACCGATCGCGACATTAAACGTATCGCTATCATGTTTGAGTTATTTACCAAAATAACGTAAAACCCGATAACGGCGCCCATACCATCATGTCTTTGTACTTTACGAAAACCCAATAATGGTATCACCATTATGTTTTCGTTATTTACCAAAATAACATCAAACCCAATGAAAGCGCCAGCACTAATCCTGTCTTCGCACTTTACGAAAACCCAATAATTAGCGCTGTACCGATCGCGACATTAAAACGTATCACTATCATGTTTGAGTTATTTACCAAAACAACGTAAAACCCGATAACGGCGCCCATACCATCATGTCTTCGGACTTTACGAAAACCCAATAATGGTATCGCCATCATGTTTTAGCCATTTACCAAAATAACGCCAAACCCGACAATCCGCGAAACTAAAAATGTACTGTTAACATAGGGTACTATTTGCACTGCGGCGTGTGAGGGCGCAAGATAAGATACTGTCAGTGTTAAGTCTGGTTGAGGCAAGGATGAACGGTAAGGTGTAGCCGGTAGGTACAAGTGAAACATTATGTGTACTTCAATAAATCTGGGCCCAGACTCGAGTGGACAGCAGCTGTTACATTTTTTTTTATTTTTTTTATTTTTTTTCCCTCCCTTCTTTTACCACCCTACCGCCTTACCTCCCCATGTTGGTTTGTTCGGGCTCCGGTTTCTTCTCTCGAATCTCCCCATATCTAAGACTCTAGTATAGATTCTGGGGCCCGAACAAAGCAGCAGTGCAAATAGGGTACTATACGCAGTTGCCGCAAGCATTGACCCACAGGGGGAAATTTGAGGAAACGGGGCGCTTTACGTATGCGATTCGGCGTCGAGAAAAGTCCCACACGCAGCATTTCTCTTTTTTGTAGTTCTGCGCATATTTGCGGACTTGTGAAGCTCATCTGCAATATTAATTTATCAACTAATTGAACAGCGTTAAAGGTATAGGGCGGTCTTGCAGGTTCATTCAGGACGCATTTCCCAGTTTCGCGCTATTTTTCTTCCCGTGCTCGTTTGGCGTCTGCAAGCCTATCGAGATGTTCCCGAAAGCGAGGGCGGAGTTCTAAGCGAGGAGTGACGACACGAGACCCCATAATAATATACCCGTCATTGACGCTCCTTGGCACCGTGGAGCATAGAAAATGTACATGTATGTTTAAGATATCTTGAAGGTCGCAATTGCGCCGGATGGTTCGAACTGTCGCTCATTAGGTAGTATTCCGCGCCCTAATAACTCTCGGCTTTTGATGCCTCGATATGTAGGGCTATCCGCCCTCTGGCCACCTACAGTATCAAACTGCAGCGCGCTACTCGCAAATGTCGGATATTCTAATTCGGGGGCTGGTCCTTCAGAACCTGCCTCCGCCGATCTGGTTAGCATCGATAGTCTGGATGGCTACGTACGCCCCCGTCGACAAGGGGCGACTTTCAAACACAATTTGGTCTTCATTGCACGCATTTCCACCGCGTCTGTCGAATAATTCGTCAGTATTTACGGCAAAACGCCATCAGATAGGCGTGGAGTTCCTCGCTCTACCGGATGGAGGTGGCGTTCTGCGCGTGGCGTTGTGCATGTGGCGTTGTGCGTGTGGCGTTGTGCGTGCGGCGTTGTGCGTGCGGCGTCGTGCAGGTGGCGTCGTGCGGGTGGCGTCGTGCGAGTGGCGTTGTGCGAGTGGCGTTGTGCGGACGGCGTCATGCGGGCGGCGTCGTGCGTGTGACGCGTTGCGACGCGGTACGGGCGACGCGGTACGGGCGACGCGGTACGGGCGACGCGGTACGGGCGACGCGGTACGGGCGACGCGGTACGGGCGACGCGGTACGGGCGACGCGGTACGGGCGACGCGGTACGGGCGACGCGGTACGGGCGACGCGGTACGGGCGACGCGGTACGGGCGACGCGGTTCGGGTGAGGTACGGGTGAGGTATGGGTGAGGTATAGGTGAGGTATGGGTGGTATTTGGGGCGAGATATTGTTGGAATGGGTGAGGCTTCGTGGTCCTGGTTCGGAGCGAAGAATCTCCCCATATCTAAGACTCTAGTATAGATTCTGGGGCCCGAACAAAGCAGCAGTGCAAATAGTTAATATCTATTTTATTGTAATTATTGCCATTACCACGTCTTGACTCAGGCACTTTTTTCACACACAACAGATAACAATACAAAGAAAAGGTTGTTTCCTTCTCAGGAAGACCATGAGACGTTAATTTACTATAGGGATACAGGGCTACTGCCCCCACATAGCCCATGTATGTTTGATTGGATTCATCTATCCGTTGGAAACGGGCAGTTTTGCAGAACGGCTGCACCGATGGACAGTTGCAGACCCGTCGACACGAAATTTTCGCCAAGTTTAGCGGCGACCGTGGAAACAACAACATAGCTTTTCACCATGGAAACGGTTCTTAAGATCTGTGAAGAAAAAATGTGACTTCGATCAATCATTAAACGTCATTTAGGCAAATAAAGAACACTTCGTTAAAAATCGTGTATAACTTAGGCCAAACTGGTTATGGCAACTACTTTACGTGCCGCTATCTCTTTCTTTTTTTATAATTCCTTTGAGGTCTTTAGGCAAAAGTTCCAATCCCAATTATAAGACTTCTAAGAAGTGGAATAAAGATGACCACAACAATAAAAAATAAACAAGGATTGGCCGAAACTTGTTTATGTTATTAAGGATGCCGTACTGGTACATGTACAAACAAATACCATTTAAACATTTTAGGAAATATCCTTTAATCCATAGGTTTGGTTTTTTTTGGTTTTTTTTTTCTTTTTGCAGAGGCTCGTCCTCTAATCTTAATCGGTTAGTTACATATCTAACACGCGTGGCCCGACCACTGCAGAACTTCTTTTGTCACTCATGCAGAGGACCATCCTCTGATCTTAATCGGTTAAAATCAAAATTTAACCCGCGGGGCCCGTCCACTGCGGAACCTCTAATGTCTCCCATGCAAAGGCCCATCTTCTGATCTTAATCAGATCCATTGAAATCTAACACGCAGGGCCTATCCACTGCGGAACTTCTGTTGTCTCTCATGCAGAGGACCATCCTCTGATCTTAATCGGTTAAAATCAAAATTTAACCCGCGGGGCCTGTCCACTGCGGAACTTCTAAGTCTCCCATGCAGAGGCCCATCCTCTGATCTTAATCAGATCCATTGAAATTTAACACGCAGGGCATATCCACTGCGAACTTCTATTTGCCTCAAATGCAGAGGCCCATCCTCTGATCTTAACCCTAACCAAACCTAATACTGCTTTGACTACTGCAGTAACCTGTGTGCAAAGCCTATAGTAAACTTTAGTATTTGTTACTACACCCCTAAATGCACTCGTAGTACTTTTTAGCATTGGGTCTCTCAGCTTGCTGAGTGTGCGTGGCCCATGTATGCTGCGTAGTGTGTTCTAAACTCTACAGCAAAAATTGTCACTTGGGACACAGCAATGGGTCAAGGCTGGACTACTGCATTTTTTGCCAAGTAAGTATTACTGACCTGTATTGCCACTATTAGTGTTTAGTAGTTGGCAGTATATGTACTCTGTAAGTACACACTCAATCATCAGTCACGGAGAGACCATAAAGAAAGGAACAGAGCTACAAAATACTAAGTAGTATACTGTAGTAGGCAGTTCTTTAGCCCAAAGTAAGGCCTAGAGGGTTAGGGTTAATCAGTTAAATTCAAATTTAACACGCAGGGCCTATCCACTGCGGAACTTCCATTTGTCTCAAATGCAGAGGCCCGTCTTCTGATCTTTATCAGTTAAACTCAAAATGTAACACGCAGGGCCTATCCACTGCGAAACTTCTTTTGTCTCTCATGCAAGGGCCCGTCCTCTGATCATATTCAGTTAAATTCAAAATTTAACACGCAGGGCCTATCCACCGCGAAACTTCTTTTGTCTCTCCTGCAAGGGCCCGTCCTCTGATCTTAATCAGTTACATTCAAATTTAAAACGCAGGGCCTATCCACTGCGGAACTTCCATTTGTCTCAAATGCAGAGGCCCGTCCTCTGATCTAAATCAGTTAAATTCAAAATTTAACACGCAGGGCCTATCCACTGCGAAACGTCTTTTGTCTCTCATGCAGAGGCCTGTCCTCTGATCATATTCAGTTAAATTCAAAATTTAACACGCAGGGCCTATCCACCGCGAAACTTCTTTTGTCTCTCCTGCAAGGGCCCGTCCTCTGATCTTAATCAGTTACATTCAAATTTAAAACGCAGGGCCTGTCTACTGCAGAACTTATTTTGTCTCTCATGCAAAGGCCCACCCTCTGAACTTAATCAGATACATTCGAATCTAACACACAGGGCCTATCCACTGCGGAACTTCCATTTGTCTCAAATGCAGAGGCCCGTCCTCTGATCGAAATCCGTTAAATTCAAAATTTAACACGCAGGGCCTAATCCACTGCGGAACTTCCATTTGTCTCAAATGCAGAGGCCCGTCCTCTGATCTAAATCAGTTAAATTCAAAATTTAACACGCAGGGCCTATCCACTGCGGAACTACTTTTGTCTCTCATTCAGAGGCCCGTCCTCTGATATTAACCAGCTACATGGAAACTTAAAGGTAGGATACACCATTTACTCCGAATTATTAAGAAATAACTTACTCATCTGAAAGTAAATAAAGATTTTAGGCATCCGGAAAAATGATTGCGCTAGATAACCCGTAAATATTCTGGAAAATAAAATTATATAAAGAAAAAATATGCGACCGCCGGATGGCAATCGCGAGAAAACACGAATAACACAAGAACCGCTCGACGCCGGATGAAAACAAACGCTGTATTCCGTGCTTTTCTCGGCATTTATGACTGTAAAACTTCGGACAGGTCAGTTAAAATATATTTACTATAAAATACAACCGTCCAAATTCGCCCATTCGTGAAAATTCAAGTATTTACCAATGGTGTGTACTACCTTTAACACGCAGGGCCTAATCCACTGCGGAACATATATTTGTCTCAAACGCAGAGGCCCTTACCTTATTCAGTTACATACAAATTTAACACGCAGGGCCCTTCCACGCGCAATTGTTATTGTCTCTCACGCAGAGGCCCCACCTCTGATCTAAAAATAAATATCTTATTCTATCTTATTCTATGATCTTAACAATGTTAGATTAAAAATTCAACACACAAGGCCTGTCCACCGCTTAACTCCTATTCTCTTATCCTCCGATGATATCCATGTAAGATAAACATTCATCACGCAGGGCCCGTCCCCTGTGTAACTTTTATTCTCTCTTAACCTCTGATCCTAACAAAGCTATATTTAGATTCAACAAGCAGGGCCTATCCACTGCGGAATTTATATTCACTCTTAACCTATGATCTTAACATAGTACTTCAACACACCGGGCCCGTGCACTGCGGAACTTATATTATTTTTATCTTATTCTATGATCTTAACAATGTTAGATTTAAATTCAACACATAGGGCCCATCCGGTGCGTAACTTATATACTCTCTGTATCCTTTGATCTTAACATTGCTAGATCAAATTTAACACACGGGGCCCCTCCACCGCGTAACTTCTATTCTCTCTTGTCCTTTGATCTTAACAATGTTAGATCTAAATTCAACACGCAGGGCCTGTCCACTGCGGAAATTATATTCTCTCTTATCCTATTATCTTAACATTGTTAGATTTAAGTTCAACACACAGAGCCTGTCCACTGCATAACTTATATTCTCTCTTATCGTCTGATCTTAACAATGTTAGATTTAAATTCAACACACAAGGCGCGTCTGCCGCGTAACTTATAACTATCTCTCATCCTCTGATCTTAACTGATTAAAATCCAAAACGCAGGGCCCGTCCGCTGCAAAACTTATTATAATAATAATAATATCTTGGATTTATATAGCGCTTTTCACACCCGAAGGCAACTCAAAGCGCGTCCAACATTATTACCTCTGGTCACTGGGCCATTTTCAATCCTTAAACCCTCTCAGCTCCCTGGGGAGTATACAGCCGGTGCTGCAATATATGCGCTACTAGGCTAATTCAATCACAATAACCATCTTTGCCCTCACGGGTACCCATTGTACGTAGAAGTAGAAGTACCCTATACACGCTAGTCTAGCGTAAAATTGTGAATTTTTAGTACAACTCGACAGACAGAAGTCGGTCACGCCTTCTTGCATTATACGCGCCATCAAAAAGGGTCAGCGACTGATAAACCTGATGCTAAACAACAATGCGCGTCATTTCCACGCGTAAATGCGTTCAAAAGACTGCACTCATAAGCCAGCCAGCACCAAGAAACGTGCCGCGAGGCTGCCATCCGCCTAAGTACACACGCCGCTCAAGGCGCTACAACTCATTTGATGGTCCACTCCCCGTTTTGTTTGAATGTCAAGGCCCCCCTTTTTTTTAGGCCCATCCTAAAACACGAATGCTGCAAACAAGAATGCATTATAGCTCTTCCCTATGGACAATCATGAGTAAATCTGATACGCCGAGCTAATAGGGCGCGACCGACCAACTGATATTTTGAAAACCAATAACGCTACCAACATCTACGAGCCGTAACTCACTACAGCCCCCAAACCGAAAAGGAGAATTTCAGATGGTAGAGAACAAAACCCTCCGCGCTTAACATATTGCGAAGTTAAAAACCTTTTCCTGGGGAAGGATATTTAAGGGTGCAAAACAATTACAGTTGTTTAAACCCGTGCTGGTGAGGGTGTTGTTGGACTTGTTGACATACTCAGACTATTTGCTTGGAATCTGGAGGCCTGACCAGAAATATGGAGCACTTACCGAGGGTTTTCCGACAACGCACCTGAATCGCTTTTCAATTAAGTCAGAAAAACCGTACTTGCAACTACTAAAACCACCCTTACATGCAAACTCCGATTATTTATTTTTTTCCAACAACAGCGGGAGAAAAGCCTCTTCACTAATATTCATCTCGCTCTAGCCCGAGACGTCTGTTGCGATGCAATGCCATTTTGTGAACTTAGTTTGCCCCTCCGTCTTCAGCTTTGTCTTATTTTTTTTCCCTGGTATTCCTTCCATAACCGTCTTTGTCACCCTTAGTTACCCATATTTATATACAGTATTAGTCAGGTGACTGTGATAAAACCCAAATAGGACATTGTTACAATTTAAACCTTTTTTACCACTGACCTTAAATTACTTTGACCTCAACACCTCACCTTTGACACAATCACCAAGGCTACAACACATACATGCCACATTTGATTGAAATCTGGACTCCAAGTTTTCAAATGAAAAAGGGTTTTAAACTCCGGCCCATTTTAAAACTTGACCACAGATGGCCTTAGACCTCAGAAGTTGAACTTGAAAACCACTCTCGTATAGTGAGATAACAGTATTTCATCTCCGACCGAAACGAGATTAGAAAAAAAGCAAGGCAATGACAGCCATAAATTATCGGGGTTGTATTATATATAACAGCGGTGACCAAACGCCAGCGGCCAAACTCTCAATCGATCAAATAATCAAATCAGCCCTGGTCCTCAAAGAAGTTAATTGCCCACAGTAATTGTTATCTTTTATCGAAGATCCATAATAAGGCTAACAAATCCGGAACTGAGACGAATATTGCTATATATAGGCTGCTCACAAGCTACATGGTTCATATTCTATACTGATCAGGGTACCCCGAGACGATCGATAACCCTTTTAAATTGTACAATTTTCGCGGATTTCATATACATGTACTTGACTTCAATGTGAAACTACCTTGTAATTAGAACGTATAAGGTTTGCCCAGAGCGGGCCTGATCGCTTTTACTATGCAAAATACGGGATCTTGGCACTGTCCTGGGACGGACCATGGCAATTACGCATGCCGGCTTTTCTGTGTCTTAGGTCACAAAAATATTGTGCAGAATGCCCTGAAACAAACGTGCCCCTTGGATGTTTCTCTCAGGTTAAACCCCTATAAGCAAGGCTTGAATAGGTTTCTGCTTAAATAGCGCTTAAATTGGCTTCCTCCCCAAAATTTGAAAACGGTTGCGTCGCATTATTATATATAAACATATTTTACACATGGGTTCAATTTTACATTTATGATTGAAACGCATCTGCCACCGTCGAAAGAGGCACTTATAGCCAGTGAAGACATGCTGACATAACCGGCAGTGTTCTTGGACTCTAATAATACCCAAAAGCTTCAATTTCAATACGTTTTTTTTTTTTTTTTTTTTTTTTTTCTTTTTCCAACGACGATTGCTTGCAACAAAAGGGCTAAACATATTAGTATCGTCTTATTGTTAAGAGAGACTTTCAAGTTTTAATCAACAAAGTTGTGCAGACTACTGTGCCGGCTTGGCGACAATATATGTGATTTAGTTACATTCAAAATGTGTGGATCTGTTTTAGATACCTAAAACAATTAGGAACACTCAAAATGTCGTCTAATCCGAAAGCAGGCTCACCAAAAATAATGCCGCAAAAAGCACATAAATGCCTCATCAAAAGTGCACTGACCTCTAAGGTTAAAACGATCTAACACCCCGACCAAACCTGCGTTGCTATACTAAACTCAAAGGCAAATCACATGCCAGAACCCCTGCCCCATACCAGAGCAGAGCAAATGCGCCCAACCAGAACATGTGGCACTCTGACTATCGAAAACAAACATCACATGCAAAACGTAAGCATAAAGCAAAGTAATATAACAACAGGTACGAGTATGCATTCACTTGAATTATGTCATTTTAAAATAGACACTTTATGAATATATATATATATTTGTTATAATATCCCGAAACAGTCAGAGTCACCATGTTGGCCCAACACTACTGCCAAAAGGAACCTTACTATACTGCGGGGCACTCCTTCGTGCACACAAAACCTTGCATCTTTGCGGCTGTGAGCTGTCAACCCGCTCAAGACTTCGCTGCGTACCCCATTATAAAGAATACGCCGCATTATGACTGGCCATATACGATGCGAGAGCCCCCACCAGGCTCTACGATATTTAGATTATACGGGCCTTCATACAGATATGCAGCGGAAATATACTATTTCAACACAGACTTCCAATAAAACTCAACCTATAATTAGCTGGGTACAGGTTTATAAAGGTCTCAATTAAACCAGAAAATCAGATCTGTAGAAAAACACCCCCGAAAAAGAGCAATCAACGAAGACCGCCGATTACACTAAGAGCACTATACGACATTTGAATGCGGAGAAACAGACCCGTTCAACCAGAAACTAAATAAGCGAAATGATCGGGAACACTCATTTTGGGAACAAAAGCCAACGGGCGTCCGGCGGGACATCATAGAAAAGAAAGACGGCTGCCCAAGCATGCGTGCTATAGGGTAGCCCCTACACCAGCATATGCCTGTTATGTAACTAACTGCAATATACTATACACCCGATTCAATCGCACGGCGAATTCTGCGCAAAGATGCAAAATATGAATTCAATACAAAAGTGAATGTTTAAATGCGATAAGAGATATACCTCTACTGGTGATCAATGTCTTCATCTTTTCTTTTCTTTTGAAAATTCATTGCTGAAAACGTATGCAAACATTAAGTAGCATGAATAACATAAATTCATTTGGACACGATATTAAAACCTGCATTCCTGGCCCTAATTGTTAAACAAGTAGGCCAGCCATTTGCATAGACCATTGTGGTGCTCTCACATTCCATTGCCACGCATCAGTGGAGCCACACCCAACCGTGCAAATTGTTGTCTTCAGTACGAAGACTCTATACCACTCATGGCAAGCATTCAAACCTATATGCTGGCGCACCCTGGAGACATTTTCTACAAGAATACCTGCACTTTTATAAGAATACAATTGTCTCAGAGCACGGCTCCATAAACCAAATCGACACGCCCCTTGTCAAGGAGGGCTCCTTCAGTTTGAGCTGCGCCAACAAATACATTAAAAAGTGGTTTGATCCTACCTCATTTCTCCATACAATTTAAGAAAGGGTCTTCAAACTATAGCACAAATGTCCAAACTCGCAAACACAAGCACGATTGACTTTTACTGGGATGGCAAAACCTTCCCAGAAATGACCCCTCTTGAATCCTAGGTTGCTGCCATGCCGCGGTGTAACACGGCCCGAGGCTGGCTATCGGCCCGGCCGCGAATACGAGAACGTCCGGCCATGACGAAACCAGACTTAACACTGACAGTATCTTATCTTGCGCCCTCACACGCCGCAGTGCAAATATCCGCCTTAACACAGCTGTAAATACAATTAAGGTTAAACATGAAGCCGCAAATATTATCATTACATTTGCCTTAAAATTCGTATAATTGGCATGGCTTATGTTGGTATAAAGTTAAGTTAATGGGGCCTACGACGGCGTCCCGAATGCAATTCCGCCAAACGGTCAGTAATGACCGCCGCCAAATAGGCCCGTTGTTGTTAAATAATAAAGACATGAGAGACGTGGTACAAATTATATTTCAGTGATTGATAGCACAAACAGTTCTGTATGTGTGTGGCAATACCTTCCAGGTCGGTAGAACCGAAATTAATTGTCATATAGTCCGGGTTCGATGGCTGTGGCTCCCTGGTGCAGCCACATGGACGATCGCTAATGCGTGCAGAGCTTCTCAATCCGTTGTCAACGAACTTGAGCCCGGCAGGTCCAATTGACGACAACGTCGCCCACAATCCACATTGAAGGCCAGTACGCCCGTTGCACAATGACTCGTGAAAGGAAGATAAACACACAAAAACAACTAAATAGTATGCGCACATCAAATATATATGAAATAATCAAAATTACTAAGCACTAGCAAGAACAATATTGAAGTGCACAAGAAGTGGGCAAGACGGGTGTAGGGGGAAGGATTGCTAAGCACGCTGGTAAACCGAATGCGTACGGGGGCCGACAGAAATATTGAACGAACGCCGGCATTTCTATATAAAATTGCACCAAAGGTCGGCAGGCAAGGGAGTGATAAAGGGGTATGCCCCGGGCGCTAGCTCCCGGAACCTAGACATCTGAAAGCGGGAAAGAGCGTCGGCAATACCGTTATCAATGCCGGGAACGTGCCTTGCTTTGAAATGAATATTCAAATCTAAACAACGCACCACAAGCATGCGGACCAATTTCATTATCTTGGGACAGCGGGAAGTTTGACGATTGATTATGGCCACGACTGCCGCGTTATCAGACCAGAATACTACCCGCTTACTCCTTAATGGCAGTCCCCATACCCGCAGCGCTAGTACAATGGGGAAAAGCTCGAGGAAAGCAATGGATAGTTTCATAGAACGCACTGACAAGGGCCATCGTCCGTGTGTCCAACTACCACCAAAGAATGCACCAAAACATATCTCTGAGGCGTCCGTGTACAAATGCAGAGTATCGCTCGAGTGCCAAACTTGGTCAGGGAATATGACTAACCGTTAAAATTTGTCAAAATCTGCTTCCAGGCAAACATGTCAGCTCGTGCCACCGATGAAATACGGACACGATGATGTAGTCTTTGAACGCCACTTGTTAAGTCAAACAAACGACGCAAAAACGCGCGGCCTGGGCGAACGGCCTTACAGATAAAATTCAAACTCCCCAACAATGACTGAAGCTCCCGCAGAGTAAGTTTCTGTCTACCCAATGCATTATCTAGTTTTGCCATGATCGAAACTTTTTTTTTTCGTTGGAACTTGAATCTCCTGCGCGACAGTGTCGATTGCTAAGCCTAGGAAAGTGATATGAGTGGTCAGTCCCTCGGTTTTGTCCACAGCTAAGGGAACCCCAAACTTCGTACAAACTACAGTAAAAGCGTTAAGGGCGCGTGCGCAATCATCGGAATCGGCACTCCCAACGAAAAAGAAATCGTCAAGGTAATGAAGTATATTGTCAGTGGCTGCTACTTTGCGGGCACAATACTCAAGAAAGGTGCTAAATCTCTCAAAAGTTACGCATGATATTGAACAGCCCATGGGCATGCATTTATCATAGTAATATGACCCGTTAAAGTAAAACCCTAACAAATCAAAGTCATCCGGGTGAACTGGCAGTAAGCGAAATGCCGATTTTATATCTTATTTGGCCATAAGGGCACAGGGACCTAAACTAGAAACCAAAGTAACAGCATCATCGAAACTTGTGTAACTAACAGCCGTAACAGACGGGTCAATGTGATCGTTGACTGAGTCACCTATAGGAGATGACAGATTGTGAATCAAACGAAATTGACCTGGTGTTTGTTTAGGTATCAGACCGATTGGGGAACAGCGTAAATTGGGCAAAGGAGGGGTTAAATAAGGACCGGCAATGCGGCCCAACTGCACCTCGCTGTCAATTTTGTCTTGTAACAATGCTTGATACTCACGGACGGATACAAAATTTCGCGCAGAAGAACTAACACGCGGTCCGGAATATCCCAATCGAAAACCAAAAGTAAAACCATCTACCAATCTATGCGCATCCTGTCGGTCTGGGTATGTGTTGAGAAACGGGCGCATATTAGTTAGTTTTACTGGGGTTGGCAAAAGTGGCTGTGTTGGCTGCACCCCGTGCTGTGCGGGAATTACCTCGGCAATTGTCGGCCGAGTGGCCAAGGGACAAACAAGCGGAGCACTTGTGGGCAAATCGACACCTAGCCCGGAAACATTGGCCGCGGTTGAAAGCGAAACAGATACCGATGGGAGTGGTTCGCTGGGTTTGCGCGGGACGACCCGCTCCGGCAATGGAATATCCTGATACGCGCTGCTGTGAGGGAAAGGGACGAAAATTATTCTGGGCCGGGGCACCCACTAGCGTGAGCCACAATTCAGCATCGATGCTGGCCCAGGAGCGTGCCGGCATGCGCGCTTGTCGCAGACGAAATTGAATATCATAATCACGCCAGCCAAAACCTACTCGACGAAATGCGGCCGAGCGGATAGTATCCGCATACTTCAGAAGTTGCCTAGTACGATTTCCATGACGCATCAAATAGATTGACGCAAAAATTAAGAATGCCGAGGTCCATTGCTCAATGGACGTTATACGCACACTTTGGGCCGCGTGGGGGCGAATTTGCCAAGCGGGTGAATCGGGCGAGCCGACCATAAACACGCAGTCATTTGGGGTGCCAGTATCGCTATGGCCCGGCCGCAATAAAGAACCAAATTCAATTAATTCCCCATTCCAAAATTTGTCCTGAATATGTTTAGGAACCCCCATCCCCAGATCGTCACAAACGCTGGTCAGCGGGGTGTAGTCTTGAACAGGCGCAAGACTAGAGAAATGGGTGCTAGTATTGGCCGTAGTGGGACATGTAACGGAAATTACGTTGGGAGCGGGTGGTAAATTTACCGGCATCTGAACCATATTATTAACAGTGGACTCACCGAACTCCAAAGTTATGATCGGTGCAGCACTGGGCAGACCTCCAAGTACGGGGACAGGCAGGCCATCCAGGGGGCGGCAGCATCAGGGCGAGGGGCAGCGAACGTCGGCGGGGCAAGAGGCACGACAATAGTCGGCGTCGCATCCGCAGCTGGCACTGGTCGTGTGGATCCAACAACACCATCAGCCACTAGGCGTCGACCAGACCGTGAATAAAGGGGTCTGCCGCGTGGCTTTCTCCCTCCTGAAGCGTTTCCAGATGTAGATGCAATCGCTTGCTTCTTGGATTTAGGCATTGTTTTCGGCGAGAATTGATGCCGGTCGGTTAAATTGAACTCGACAAGAGCTTGAAAAACTTGAAAATCGAAGAATGGCTACGGTCGACAAATTGCGAATCACGGTTATTCTGACTATGCCAAAATTTATTAAAAACTTCGAAAAAACTTCGAAACTTCAAAATTAAATAAGATCAGATAACTACTGTTTCTCCAACCTACTCGCAAAAACTGCTACGACAGAATGAGCTCTTTTATTCTTGCTGTATAGGAAGCCTAATTGTTTGTTCCAAACTCAGGGTCGTAAAAAAGCGTTCGAATTACCCAGTGACCTCCATATAGCGTGGGAAAGGGAAATTTGGCCAGACCACTGCATACCAAGCTGTCTCGAGGTAATACATTCTTTTAAGATTTAATTATGGTTAGCCCCATGTAATGAATGTCATCGGGATAATAAACTCGAAACAGCCATTTTATAAAAATATAACACAAACAATATTAAAACGACTTAATAATTAATAGTGACCTGCGAATACAGTAGGAACCGTGAATAGATAAATTATATATGGTACCATATAACGGAAATTAGTAATGTATGCACTTATAAACAATAAAGTTCCAAGATCGAATTTCATTGTTTCCCTGTCAACTTACATAAAACAGGAGGAAATCTTGTGCTAGTGTACATTAACACAAGTTAAAAAACTGAACGTGATTCGTGACAATCCAATGCTTCTATACACATCGTACGTTTGTAATCCCGTATATAATAGGCAACTCTCTATCAGATGTATGTTATTGTGGCAGTCGTATTATTTCATGAAAGCTACAAAGATTTGTTTATTTTGATCAAAATCCCTACAGGTGTCTTCGTTTGACAATAGGTTGTAAATATTATTAATGTTGACAAGAAAAGAAGTCAGCGTGCTGTGTTAAAATGTATCGCTATCACGTGTCATGGTTGAGTCAGCGTATCCCATTTGTCTTCTCTTAATGTTGCATGACTGCAACAAGCATTTAAACCTTTTTACAGCGCTATGACACAATAGTCGGGCAGACTTTGTTGGTGATATCGCATTTTTGGTGATAAAATAATGAAAGTTCGCACACAGTCGGAGTATGTCCTGAGAAAGATATTTGGCTATGGCCATCTCAGATATGTCCTTTGAAGAAATAAAGGTAAAAAAAAAACCAAGTATTTTCCACAATTTTCAACCTATGTTTTTCACGACTTACTTCGACTGTGTGGCAAATATCATGCTTTTATCACTAGCCTAATTGAACCGAATGTATTTTCGAAGCGCTGTCCATTAGATAGAAAAATGTCTGTCAGGAAATCGGGATAAGAAAGTACAATGGTACATTGTAGGCTGCTTTGGAGGCAGACCATTTTTCGGTAAGTGGTTCTTTCGTAAATTGAAACTTGTAATGCTAAAATATTACAAGCATGCACATGTATTTCTTCAGCTGGTTAAAAAAAAAATAGTTTTGCTAAAACAAAAGGCGGTCTCTGATAGTACTGTGCTGTGCCTTCCCCTGACAAAGATGAAACAAGAACTACTTTAATTCCAGAGGAACTCTGCATGGTTAACAGCTTTACTAAGTAAAATTTAAAACTGTTCAATTTTAATATTATTAACGAAAATATAAAATAATTCGTCGATTCGTACATGCATGAATTCAAATACAGTTATAGGTATATTTACGTAAATTATGTCAATGCTGACAACTATAAGTGACAGTAAACCTTCTGCAAGTGTTCCCGTGATGCACTATACCCCTAAAATAGTGTGTCATTGGAAGACTTGTGGAAGGTCTATAGTGGGATGGCATTTAAACAAATATGAAGTCAGAAACAGTAACTGTAGCCAAACTGTAGTTAGCAGTTTAGATAGTGCCTAATATTTATCTGATGACAAATCTCTTGCAGTAGTATCCTCATATTAGAAACATATTGAAACAGTTTATAATTGTAAAATTAGATAAGCCTGGGATACAATGTGGCAGCCATTTTGAATTTATGCAAATACGAAACTGTCCAAACATTATTATGAGTTATCCTGTTTGGTTCTTTGTGTTAAAAACATTCTATAAATTGTGTTAAATCACCTTTACATGTAATTAAATAGTACTAGCGGGAGGCCGCGCTTCGCGCGGCACCCGCTAGCTGGGTGGAATCGTAACTTATAGATACACCTTGTTGACGTCCTGAAAACATAATGGATTGTATGTCAAACAACCGAGAAAATTTCGAGCTCACGAAAATATTTTTTTTCGAGCGCACGAAATCATTTAGTGGTCACGAAATCATTTAGTGGTCACGAAATCATTTAGAGCTCACGAAATAAGTTATTTCGAGTGCACGAAATGATTTCGTGGGCACGAAATGAAATAATCAAATGATTTTGTCACGGTGATTTGTATTCGTCATATGTCCCTTTAGGGGCTCCGTAGGATACCATTGACTCTGAATACAAACAATCTGCGTAATGCAGTCACGTTTCTAAATTAAATATTCATATCCACGATCGCCATACAATTTCGCGACATTTTTGCACGATCAAAGTTAAAATTGAGGCAATAGCGATATGTTTCGGAGTGTTTTTAGAGAGATAATGTTGTAATATTTAAGTATTGACAATGTGAAAGGAAGAAATTTGCCCAGAAGGCAACACGAAAGGAATAAATCATTGTTTTTACGTTCCAAAACTGTGACTGAAAATGGTCAACGCGCAGAAATTCGGAGGCAAAGCCGGAGCCGAAACGCAGTCACGTTTCTAAATTGCATAATTTATATTCACGATTGCCATACAATTTCGCGACATTTTTGCACGATCAAAGGTAACATTGAGGCAATAGCGATGACAAACAAACCGCGAAACTTAGCGATTAGAGTACCATCTATAAAGTATTTCGAGCGCACGAAATTATTTCGAGCTCACGAACAGATTTTTTCGAGCGCACGAAGTCATTTCGTGGCCACGAAAACATTTCGAGCTCACGAAATAAGTTATTTTGACAGCACGAAAAAAACTCTAATTATTTCGTAACGGTGATTTGTATTCGTCATATGTCCCTTTAGGGGCTCCGTAGAATACCATTGACTCTGAATAAAAACAATCTTTGTAAAAATACTCCCGACTTCCGAACTAATAATACACAATAGGCAGTCCATCTTCGCTTGCATGCTGCCTGCGTCTCGTGGTTTTTAACAGGAATCGTACCGGAAACATTACGAACCACTTCGGGATTTCTGATTTACATCATCGTAAAAATCATGATTAAAAAAACCAACAGGCCGATGTGAAAGGTAATTTTGTCCCCCCTGGTAAATGTGTCCCCCCGGACAGACTTACCAGGCCGTGACCCGGTAAATCTGTCCGGGGGACACATTTACCTAGGTATTTATGTCCCCCTCCAGGTAATTCTGTCTCCCTGCCCAACGTTAAACGTGTCCCCTTGGTAAATTTGTCCCGTGCGACGTCACAAGTCTAGCACATATAGACGCAACAATGTAGTACAGGTTCACCCCTTCATTTGGTGCATCATTTGTGGCAGACTGTAGGATGTGTAGATCCTACAAATTACAGGTGTTCAAAAGTGCTGCCACATTCGTGCTGGGTATATAGAATTTGTACGCGTGCAAGAAGTCTGAAAATACTGATTACTGCCATTTTCCCTTTCGCGCAGAAACGTAGATCGGTTGATTTAATCCTGAATGCCATTGAGACCATGGATGCAAGGCTATCCAAGCATGAAGTCAGTCTTTGTGACACCGATCGTCGTGTCAGTGGAAATTCCAAAGACATAGACGACTTGAAAACATCCATTGAAATGCTCGAGGAAAAGGATAGATCACTCACTGCGACCATCAACAACCATTCTACTGCACACCACCTAGAAATCAACAAGCTTGAAGACCAGCTTGACGATCTGCAGAACCGAAGCAGGAGAAATAACATTGTAATCCACGGTGTTCCCGAGGGATCCGAAAAAGATCAATCCTGCGAGGAATTTGTAGCGGATTTCTTGACGAATCACATGAAGTTGGAGGGGGTCTCCGACATTAAGATTGAACGAGTACACCGTACACCGGGACACCGGCCATCTCACACCGGGGTTGGTAGTCAGACGCGCCCACGAATGATTCACTGTAAGCTGTTGAGGTATACAGATAGGCAGTTCATCATCAAAAACGCTGCCCGGTCATTGAAGAACTACCGCTACAATGGGTCAAACATCTACATCGCCGACGACGTCACCCCGAGGGTCAGGGAAATGAGAAAACGTCTGAGAGACAACCACCTGCAATCCATCAGACAGGACGAAAGGGTTCAGTTCGCATACATTCCGATGTCTGTCCCAGCGATGATCACATATAAGCTGAAGAGCGGCTCATTCAAAACCTTTCGATTGGGGGAAGCAAGCCAGATCTCTTATCTCCGTGAGTCACACTTACATTTGTCTAATAATCAATATGTTTCATATTTATTATTTTCTTGTTCATTGTTTGAATTTGTCTCTGTTTTTGTCTTTGTGTGTGTTTATAGAGGTAAGACCAAACATCACTGAATATAGTTTTGTACTCACAGTATTTATTGTACTTTATAACCAATTGTTATCATGAACCGAAACAATCATGATTTTATTGTAAATGATAGTATAGATCCTGACTTAAATTATAATGTCCCCAATATTAACTGTTGCTACTACGACCAAGATCAATTTAGAAATGATTATAATACGAACAAAAATACTAAATTGTTGCATATAAATGCTCGTAGTCTGACAAAAAATATTTCAAACATAACCAATTACATTAATATTTTGGAAAGTGATTTTTCAATAATTGGAATATCCGAGTCGTGGTTAACAGATATACATAACCCTTTGATTCAAATAAAAAATTACGCAATTGAAGGTATTTGTAGGCAAAACAAAAGAGGTGGTGGTGTTGCGCTATATATAAAGCAAAACCTTACCTATAGGAATCGTAATGATCTGTGTCTCAATAATTCCGAAATAGAGTCATGTTTTATTGAACTTGAAAATTCCCATAAGGCAAATATTGTTATTGGAATAGTTTATAAACCACCATGTGCGTCGTGTAATCATTTCACTGATCATTTTATCACCCCATGCGACAGGACACATGACAAAATATTCAGGCATTGGCCCAAAGAGTTTATTTTCTTTATGTATCGAAAGGCCGGAGCAGTTTATTGCCAGAGGTTGATCTCAAAACATATTATTATTTCAAACCAACAGTATATTACAATAGTATATTACAATAGAAATCAGTTTGCTTCCGATAACGAAATTACAACGTAATTCTATCATGTTTTAGTTATTACCAAAATAACATAAAACCCCATGATAGCACCAGCACTAATCATGTCCTCGCACTTTACGAAAACCCAATAATTAGCACCGTACCGATCACGACATTAAACGTATGGCTATCATGTTTGAGTTATTTACCAAAATAACGTAAAACCCGATAACGGCGCCCATACCATCATGTCTTCGTACTTTACGAAAACCCAATAATGGTATCACCATTATGTTTTAGTTACTACAAAATAACATCAAACCCGATGAAAGCGCCAGCACTAATCATGTCTTCGCACTTTACGAAAACCCAATAATTAGCGCTGTACCGATCGCGACATTAAAACGTATCACTATCATGTTTGAGTTATTTACTAAAACCCGATAACGGCGCCCATACCATCATGTCTTCGCACTTTACGAAAACCCAATAATGGTATCGCCATCATGTTTTAGCCATTCACCACAATAACATCAAACCCGACAATCCGCGAAACAAAAAATGTACTGTTAACATAGCCGCCTTAGCCCAGCTGTAAATACAATTAAGGTTAAACATGAAGCCGCAAATATTATCATTACATTTGCCTTAAAATTTGTATAATTGGCATGGCTTATGTTGGTATAAAGTTAAGTTAATGGGGCCTACGACGGCGTCCCGAATGCAATTCCGCCAAACGGTCAGTAATGACCGCCGCCAAATAGGCCCGTTGTTGTTAAATAATAAAGACATGAGAGACGTGGTACAAATTATATTTCAATGATTGATAGCACAATCAGTTCTGTATGTGTGCGGCAATACCTCCCAGGTTGGTAGAACCGAAATTAATTGTCATATAGTCCGGGTTCGATGGCTGTGGCTCCCTGGTGCAGCCACATGGACGGTCGCTAATGCGTGCAGAGCTTCTCAATCCATTGTCAACGAACTTGAGCTCGGCAGGTCCAATTGACGACAACGTCGCCCACAATCCACTTTGAAGGCTTGTACGCCAGTTGCATCAAGACTCGTGAAAGGAAGATAAACACACAAAAACAAGTAAATAGTATATGCGCACATCAAATATATATGAAATAATCCAAATTACTAAGCACTAGCAAGAACAATGAAGTGCACAAACTATATTCGTTCAAAGTGGGCAAGAAGGGTGTAGGGGGAAGAATTACTAAGCGCGCTGGTAAACCGAATGCGTACGGGGGCCGACACAACATATTGAATAAACACCGGCATTTCTATATGAAATTGCACCAAAGGTCCGAAGGCAAGGGAGTGATAAAGGGGTATGCCCCGGGCGCTAGCTGCCGGAACCTAGACATCTGAAAGCGGGAAAGAGCATCGGCAATACCGTTATCAATGCCGGGAACGTGCCTTGCTTTGAAATGGATATTCAAATCTAAACAACGAACAACAAGCATGCGGACCAATTTCATTATCTTGGGACAGCGGGAAGTTTGACGATTGATTATGGCCACGACTGCCGCGTTATCAGACCAGAATACTACCCGCTTATTCCTTAATGCCGGGCCCCATAAACGCAGCGCTAGTACAATGGGGAAAAGCTCGAGGAAAGCAATGGATAGTTTCATAGAACGCACTGACAAGGGCCATCGTCCGTGTGTCCAACTACCACCAAAGAATGCACCAAAACCTATCTCTGATGAGGCGTCCGTGTACAAATGCAGATTGTCGCTCGAATGCCAAACTTGGTCGGGGAATATGACTGAACCGTTAAAATGTGTCAAAAACTGCTTCCAGGCCAACATGTCGGCTCGTGCCCCCGATGAAATACGGACACGATGATGTGGTCTTTGAACGCCACTTGTTAAGTCAAACAAACGACGCAAAAACGCGCGGCCTGGGCGAACGGCCTTACAGATAAAATTCAAACTCCCCAACAATGACTGAAGCTCCCGCATAGTAAGTTTCTGCCTACTCAATGCATTATCTAGTTTTGCCATGATCGAAACAATTTTTTCCGATGGAACTTGAATCTCCTGCGCGACAGTGTCGATTGCTAAGCCTAGGAAAGTGATATGAGTGGTCGGTCCCTCGGTTTTGTCCACAGCTAAGGGTACCCCAAACTTCGTACAAACTACAGCAAAAGAGTTAAGGGCGCATGCGCAATCATCGGAATCGGTACTCCCAACGAAAAAGAAATCGTCAAGGTAATGAAGGATATTATCACTGGCTGCTACGTTGGCAATAGCGGCTGTTTGGGCTGCACCCCGTGCGGTGCGGGAATTACCTCGGCAATTGTCGGCCGAGTGGCCAAGGGACAAACAAGCGGAGCACTTGTGGGCAAATCGACACCCAGCCCGGAAACATTGGCCGCGGTTGAAAGCAAAACAGATACCGATGGCAGTGGCTCGCTGGGTTTGCGCGGGACGACCCGCTCCGGCACTTGAATATCCTGATACGCGCTGCTGTGAGGTGGTATTGGGAAAGGGACGAAAATTATTCTGGGTCGGGGCACCCACTAGCGTGAGCCACAATTCAGCATCGATGCTGGCCCAGGAGCGTGCCGGCATGCGCGCTTGTCGCAGGCGAAATTGAATATCATAATCGCGCCAGCCAAAACCTATGGTGGCCCTGAAGGGACTACGCAGATCTTTCCCAAAAAGTCGCGAATATTGACGTCAAATTTGACGTCGATATTCGCGTCAAATTTCACGACTTTCCCCGAAAGTCGCGAATATTGACGTCAATATTCGCGACAAAATTCACGACTTTCCTTAAAGTCGCGAATATTGACGTCAATATTGACGTCAATATTCACGACTTTCCCAAAAAGTCGCGAATATTGACGTCAAATTTGCCCCCAAAGTCGCAAATATTTTGACGCGAATTTTTTTCCACAAGCTAGGTTTTGGCTAGTCTTGCTCCAAGACTGAGTTTTTCATTTGTCCGGGGCGCGCCGTCCGTCTATGCAGTTGTTCGTCGATCATCCACACTCAGAAAACGGGCTTATTGAGGGCGCCCTCGATTGTCACGAGAGATCAGTGGATTTGTTTCAAGTTCAGAAACAAATCTCGTGAACTGAACTTAAAGGTAGGATACACCATTTGCAGACATAAACAATATTTACTACCGAATTATTAAGAAATATCTTACTTATTTGAAGGTAAATTATGATTCTATGGCACTGCTGAGCACTTGATTTGTAAAAGGATATCCCTTTACAGCATGTGTTCTGCACGCAGTTATACCTGTGTATTAGTTCTGCACTGACGTGACCGAAGTGATAAATGCTTACAAATCTCGTGAACTGAACTTAAAGGTAGGATACACCATTTGCAGACATCAAAAATTTGAAGGTAAATTATGATTCTAGGCATCCAGCAAAATGATCGCGCTAGATATCCTGTAATTATTCCGAAAAATATAATTTTATAAAAATAAATTCGCGATCGCCGGTTCGCCCCGGAACAAGACTAGCCAAAACCTAGCTTGCTGGGAAAAAATTCGCGTCAAAATATTTGCGACTTTGGGGGCAAGTCGCGAATATTGACGTCAAATTTGACGTCAATATTCGCGACTTTTTGGGAAAGTCGTGAATATTGACGTCAAATTTGCCGTCAATATTAGCGACTTTTGGGGAAGGTCGTGAATATTGACGTCAATATTGACGTCAATATTCGCGACTTTGAGGAAAGTCGTGAATTTTGTCGCGAATATTGACGTCAATATTCGCGACTTTCGGGGAAAGTCGTGAAATTTGACGCGAATATCGACGTCAAATTTGACGTCAATATTCGCGACTTTTTGGGAAAGTCGTGAATATTGACGTCAAATTTGACGTCAATATTCGCGACTTTGAGGGAAGTCGTGAAATTTGTCGTGAATATTGACGTAAATATTCACGATCTGCGTAGTCCCTTCAGGGCCACCATAAAAACCTCCTCGACGAAATGCGGCCGAGCGGATAGTATCCGCATACTTCAGAAGTTGCCTAGCACGATTTCCATGACGCATCAAATAGATTGACGCAAAAATTAAGAATGCCGAGGTCCATTGCTCAATGGACGTTATACGCACATTTTGGGCCGCGTGGGGGCGAATTTGCCAAGCGGGTGAATCGGGCGAGCCGACCATAAACACGCAGTCATTTGGGGTGCCGGTGTTGCTATGGCCCGACCGCAATAGAGAACCAAATTCAATAAACTCCCCATTCCAAATTTTGTCCTGAATATGTTTAGGAACCCCCATCCCCAGATCGTCACAAACGCTAGTCAGCGGGGTGTATAGTCTTGAACAGGCGCAAGACTAGGGAAATTAGTGCTAGTATTGGCCGTAGTGGGACATGTAACGGAAATTAAGTTGGGAGCGGGTGGTAAATTTACCGGCATCTGAACAATATTATTAACAGTGGGCTCACCGAACTCCGAAGTTATGAGCGGTGCAGCACTGGGCAGACCTCCAAGTACGGGGACAGTGAGGCCATCCAAGGGGGCGGCAGCGTCAGGGCGAGTGGCAGCGAACGTCGGCGGGGCAAGGGGCACGACAACAGTCGGCGTCGCATCCACAGCTGGCACCGGTCGTGCGGATCCAACACCATCAGCCACTAGGCTTCGACCAGACCGTGAAGAACGGGGTCTGCCGCGTGGCTTTCTCCCTCCTGAAGCGTTTCCAGATGTAGATGCAACCGCTTGCTTCTTGGATTTAGGCATTGTTTTCGGCGAGAATTGATGCCGGTCGGTTAAATTGAACTGGACAAGTCACAAGAGCTTGAAAAAACTTGAAAATTGAGGAATGGCTACGGTCGACGAATTGTGAATCACGATTATTCTGACTATGTCAGAATTCATTAAAAACTTCGAAAAAACTTCAAAATTAAATAAGATCAGATAACTACTGTTTCTCCAACCTCTCGCAAAAACTGCTACAACAGAATGAGCTATAATAACTCTAGCTGTATAGGAGGCCTAATTGTTTGTTCCCGGCTCAGGTCATAAAACCGCGTTCCAATTACCCCATGACCTCCATATAGCGTGGGAAAGGGGAATTTGGCCAGACCCCTGCATACCAAGCTGTCTCGAGGTTATAAATTCGTTTAACCTTAATTTGGTTAAAAGTGGTTAATGACATTCTGGGGAGAATTAACAATGAGAACAAGAAGTGTTATATTATGGGTGATTTTAATATTAATTTATTGCATTGTGTAACGGATAATTTTGTGCAGAGGTTTATAGATGTTCTCTCTTCCCAATCATTTTATCCTACTATAAATAAACCCACAAGAATCACTGAAGACAGTGCAACTTTAATAGATAATATTTTTACAAATGATTTTCTAAACCATACTGCTGGTGTTTTAATCACTGACATAAGTGATCACTTACCTGTATTTTTGCTTATAGGTAACTATAAAGCACAAGTTAAAACTGAACAAAGGCAATTCAAGCGCGACTTTAATAACAACAATGTGCACAATTTTATCCATGATTTAAATGAGACTGATTGGAATTGTATAACATCATTAAATGACATGAATTGTTTGTATAATACCTTCCTAGATCATGTACTTAAACTGTATAATGAACACTTTCCATTGAGAGAGGTAACATGTCGTTATGATAAACAAAAGTCTCCATGGTTATCTGATGGTATTTATAATTCAATTAGAAAGAAAAATTACCTGTATAAAAAGTTTCTTAGAAATCCTACTCCTCAGAACAAATCAACTTATACTGTGTATAAAAACAAATTAAATTCTTTAATAAGAATGTCAAAAAAAAAAAAATTAAGTAACAAATTTAACCAAGAAAAGGGCAATATCAAAGGAACATGGAAGCTCATTAATTCCTTATTAAACAAAGACAAACCAAAGCCAAACCCATCTTATTTTATTCAAGACGGTGTAAGAATTGATGATAACAAAGACATTGCTGATGCATTTAATGCATATTTTACTAACATTGGTCCTAGCCTCGCAAATAAGCTTCCATTATGTAACACCTCGGTTGATTCTTTTCTTAATGCCAGGTGCTCGAATTCTTTATTCCTCAAACCAATTACACAAGAAGATGTTGTGGATATTGTGAATAGTATACCTTGCGGTAAGGCCCCAGGTTTTGATGGCTTAAGTTCGTCTATTGTTAAGCAAGCTAGGAACTCACTGGCAACACCACTAGCTGACATTTTTAATAAGTCACTAACTTCAGGAATCTTCCCTGATGGATTGAAGATAGGCAAGGTTATTCCCATTTATAAAGCGGGATCTAAGCACGATATTGGAAACTTTAGACCTATTTCTGTCTTATCTATTTTCTCAAAAGTGTTTGAGAAATTAATCTACAATCGACTAATAGGCTTTGTAAATAAACATAACATTTTGTCTGAATCGCAATTTGGCTTTAGGAAAAACCGATCAACCGAGCTTGCAACCTCATATGTAGTAGATAACATTTTAAATGCCATAGACAACAATGACTTTTCTGTTGGCATATTTTTGGACCTGTCCAAGGCTTTTGACACAGTTAACCATGATATACTTATCCATAAACTAGAACACTATGGTGTCCGTGGTATAGCCTTGGACTGGTTCAAAAGTTACTTAACTAATAGAAAACAATTTGTTTCATACAACTCTGTAAGTTCTTCTAATAATTTTATATCTTGTGGAGTCCCACAGGGCTCTGTGCTGGGCCCACTACTATTTATTATTTATATTAATGACATGTGCAATACATCCGATATTGTCTCATTCTGTCTATTTGCAGATGACACTAGTTTGTTATATAGTCACAATAATGTAGACATAGCAGTTCGGACTCTTAATATTGAACTTGGGAAAATAAGTACTTGGCTTTTAGCCAATAAGCTTTGTGTAAATCTTCTTAAATCAAATTATATGATTCTTTGTTCTAGACAACATAAGTATAATCAATCTGTTCCCTTAATTTTAAATGACATCACTTTAAATCAGGTAAAGAGTACTAAATTTCTTGGTATTAACATTGATGAGCATTTAACATGGAAAAATCACATCAATGATGTAGTTAGTAAAATTTCAAAAAATGTCGGTATCATGAATCGTTTAAAATAATATTAATATTTTATTAATACTTTATAATTCTTTCGTTCTTCCATATTTAAACTACTCAATTCTTACATGGGGTGGTTCTACATCACCGCAGTATAATAGACTTGTAATTGTACAAAAGCGGGCTGTTCGTATTATTTTTAATGCTGGCTACCGCGATCATACTTCTCCACTATTTGAAAATCTTAAACTACTACAGTTCAATGAACTTTATTATTTACATTTGGGTAAGTTTATGTATAAATACATGAACAATTTATTGCCTTCCTGTTTTAATTCCTCCTTTACCCTCACTTCAAATATTCATTCATATAATACCCGAAGTACTGCAAGGCAAAATCTCTTTGTCCGTTTTAACAGGACGTCGTTGTTCAAAAATAGTATTGTTCAACGTGGAACTGCATTATGGAATGGTCTTAGTGAATCTTTAAAAACATCTCGCTCTATACCAAATTTTACCCGAACATTTAAAACGCAATTACTAAATACATACCTGTAACTGATGATGGTTGGTCTTCCCTATAACTGTGTATGTTTTGTAAGTAACTATTGTCCTTGTCCAGTTTAGTCCTGTATCTTGTCGTCTGTCTATGGGTTAGGGAACAAAGGCCGCGGCTTCACCCTATACCTCATTGTTGTCCCACCTTTTACACTTGTATTTGTAAAAAACGTTATAACTGTATTTATTGAAAATGTTTAATTTAATGTCAATTTATATCAATTTATATCAGTTGTTCATTATGGGTCAACATTGAAATAATTGAAAAATTAATTTAAAAAGTAATTTTTATTTTTATTTTTAATTTGTTGTTGTAACATTTATTTCAGTGTTGCCATTACAATATATTTGTACAATCTTATATAAATTACAAAAAATATAATAATTCAAGAAGTTGATAGAAACTATACACACTAAGTTAAATAAAGAAGCGATATTAAAATTAAGTGACAACATTTAGGTATAAGGTTAAGCGTATAACACTTTTGTGCCCTAACCTATGGACAGACAAATATACAAACAGGAAAACCACACAAAGGGCAACAAAATACAACGAAAAGACAGACTAGTGTGAGACAAGGCAGAATTATTAGTTCACAAATAAGACCAAAATTATAAGTACAAATCAAGGAATCGAGATTTTAAATTCTTAACAAAGACAGACAGAGAAGCTGATGATTTAAGCGAAATATCTAAACTATTCCAGTATTAAGTGCCTCGATGAGCAACACTATTTTTGGCCATTGTAGTTCTGTTGAAATGAACGAATACATTTCCCCTGGCACTACTTCGAGTATTATGTACATGAACGTTAGATGTTAAAGTAAAACAACAATTAAAACACACAGGGAGGGCATTATGCATAAATTTATACATGAATTTTCCCAAATTAAGGTGGTATAAATCATTACATTGTAATACATTTAATTTAGCAAACAATGGAGCAGAATGATCACGTAACCAGCATTCAAAATTACACGAACTGCTCGTTTTTGTAAAATTAGTAATTTGTTACATTTAGATGATGAACTGGCCCAAGTCAAGATTGAATAATTTAAATATGGTAACACAAATGAATTATACAATGTTAATAAAATCCTGCTGGGGAGGTAATATTTTAACCGATTCATTATTCCAATATTCGTGGATATTTTTGTTGCTATCTCATCAATATGACTTTTCCATGTAAGATTTTCATCAATAATTACACCAAGAAATTTAGTTTTTTTTAACTTGACTAAGCCATGACTAAGCCTTATATTATTTAAAATCAAAGGAACAGATTGTGTATATTTGTATTGACTGGCACAAAAAATCATGTAATTTGATTTAAGAACATTAATACATAATTTGTTTGCTAACAGCCATGTACTGATTTTTTCAAGTTCCACATTGATGTTTTGAATAGCTTCATTTACATTATTGTCAGTATACAACAGACTCGTATCGTCGGCAAATAAACAAAACGTAATTCTGTCCGAGGTATTGCATATATCATTAATATAAATTAGGAAAAGCAACGGACCCAACACGGAGCCCTGAGGTACCCCACATGTAATGAGTTGACTGATAAAATTTACAGAATTAAATGATACATACTGTTTTCTGTTACATAGATAACTTTTAAGTAATTCCAAGGCTGATCCACGCACACCATAATGTTCTAATTTTCTGATTAAAATGTAATGATTTACAGTGTCGAAAGCTTTTGATAAATCCAAAAAGACGCCTAAAGAAAAATTATTACTATCAATAGCTTTACATAATTTACTAATAACATACGATGTGGCCAAGTCAGTTGAGCGTTTTTGTCGAAATCCAAATTGAGATTCAGAGAGAATATTATGTTTATTAATAAAAGAGATTAATCGTTTATAAATAAGTTTTTCAAAAAGTTTTGAAATTGTAGATAAGACTGAAATGGGTCTATAGTTTGTAAACTCATGCTTACAGCCTTTTTTATATATTGGAGTTACCTGGGCTATTTTTAGACTGTCAGGAAACACACCAGCTGTCAGACATTTGTTAAATATGTCAGCCAGAGGTTTAGCTAATGAATACCTTACCTGCTTAATTACAAAAGAACTTAAACCATCAAAACCAGGAGCCTTGCCTGAAGGAATTTTGTTTAAACAATCCACAATCTCTTCCTGGGTAATAGGTACAAAAAAGAGTGAATTCGGACATTTGTTGTTTAGAAATGAATCAAAGGAAGTGTTACATAACGGGAGGTCACTGGAAAGGCTACTGCCGATGTTAACGAAGTAGTTGTTAAATGCATCGGCAATTTTCTTATTATCTGTAATTTCAATATCATCTTTAAAAAAGAATGATGTTTTTGAATGTTGCTTACGTTTGTTGAGTAGAGAATTTATAACTTTCCAGTACCTTTAATATTACCTTTTACTTGATTAAATTTTGTACATAGACAATTTTTCTTTGCTGTTTTAATTAATAAATTTAGTTTGTTTTTATACTGAATATAAACATATTTATTATTTACAGTCGGGTTTTTCACAATTTTTTTGTATAAATGATTTGATAAATCGATGAAGGGAAGAGAAGTCCAAATAATAAATACCATGTGGGCTTTTCATTGAAATAACATCAAAATAACCACTTATGTGTGGAACACTTGGGGGACAGATTTACCTAAAGAGGGGACATAATAAACTGGAAGGGGACAGAATTAACGGCTCCAGGGGGACACTTTTACCTAGGTAATTCTGTCTCCCCGGACAATTTTACCGGGGGACAGAATTACCGTCCACAACGGCCGTCTGACAGTGCGCCCTCAACTGACGTAATGCAGTCACGTTTCTAAATTGCGTATTCATATCCACGATCGACATACAATTTCGCGACATTTTTGCACGATGAACGTTAACATTTGCGCAATAGCGATATGTTTCGGAGTGTTTTTACAGAGATAATGTTGTAATATTTAAGTACTGACAATGTGAAAGAGAGAAATTTGCCCAAAGGGCAACACGAAAGGAATAATTATTTGTTTGAACATTCCGAACCTGTGACTGAAAAGTGGTCGGCGCGCACGGAATTCGAAGGCGAAAACGAAGCTGGCGCTCAACTGGTACTGTGTTTCCAGGAAACTCCGCAATAGCCAAGGGAGTATAATAAAGCGGGGTAGTTTATTGGCTCCCTTGATTTTGAAGCGTAGTCGAGTTTTGTCGTGTTAAACTGATATATTTTTTATACCAGTTTGTTCCTTTTGGTTTCCAGGTAGGTCTTATTTTCGAAGAATTTTATGTAATTTTGGTGGTTGATTTGGAGGTTTTTGGTTTGGTTTTTGGGTTGCTGGCTGTATACGCAGTGCTGTATCAGCCAGCCCCATTCGTTTACGTACAGCCTTTGTTCTCCCCGTGTAAGCCCACGGGCCCATAGGTTTGTACATGTTGTTTTGTCCTTCCCGTACAGTGTACGGCTTTTCCTTTGTTGTTCATTTACCCGTGGCGCTTACATAACACCAGTTGTGTGTGTAGTGCTACGGGTTTATCTATATCTCTGTGTGTGTGAAGCCAACAAGTCTTGTCTTCACGCCATTTTGTGTATATACAATAGTGTTGTATATGTACTGCGCGTGTATTTTTTTAATACATAGCGCGTGTGCATATTTTACTTTCTAGTTTAGCTGGACTAGGCAGTTGCTAGTCCAGCCTTTTTTAATACCCAGGAGGTTTTTTTCTTTCTTGGTATTTTGTTTTTGTTGGTTTATTTCCAGTATGTCTGGAAATAATACCTCTCGCGCTAGGCGTCCCTGCGCTTTCGAACTTAGTTTCGATGGCAAGGAGACGCCTAGTGATGTATTTAAGGTCCTCCGGGGGATTGGGATCGTCCCGTCCACCCACCTGGAGGCCCTACAATTCCTTTCTGGTGGCCGGTTTGATCTCACGTTCAAATCGGCCGCATTTGCTCATAAATTTGAGCATGATCTGGACCAGCTTCCTGGGTGTCGAGTAACATCCTTCGACCTGAAGCTGGTCTCAGTTAATTATGTAGAGATGGATCTAGACGACAATGTCGTCAGATCCATTCTCTCTAAGTACGGCAGGATTCATAAGGGTAGGTTTCTGACCTACCCTGAGGAGCCTGCCGTGTTTACTGGCACTCGACAGTACTTAATGTCGGGTGTCAGGTCTATCCCTTCGGTTCTCCGCATCGGGAATCGCAATGCCTGGGTCGGCCACTCTGGTCAGACCCGGACTTGCGCCCGATGCGGAAGCCCTAGCCACTCTGCAAGCAAATGTATCACTGTAACGTGTTACAAATGCTTGCAGTTGGGTCATCCCTCCGGGGAGTGCCCCAACAAGGTGGTGTGCACTTTCTGCGGGGACGAGGGGCACAGTTCTAAACTGTGCCCTAAGTCCTTCGCAAAGAAGGTGCGACCCGCCAAGCGGTAGGCAGATGTGGTGGTGCAGGGGAAATCTGCCCCTGCACAACATAAGGGGGAGGCTTCTCCGCCTCTTGAAACGCCCACACTTGTGGGCGCCGAAGAGGCGGTGAGCCCTTCCTCTTCCTCTAGCTCCGGGTCCGATCCGTCGGGCTCGGAGACTGTAACGGTGTCCGAGAACAACATGGTCTCGGACTTCGAACTGCCTCGAGCACCGTGTCTTCGGTGTTCGAGGGAAGCCGGTCCTCTACGATCAGCGGAGTCGTGGCTTTGTTTTCACTGCGACCGCTGGATCACGAGGACCGTTAAGTTCAACTTTGTCGGTTGCGCCGGCTGCATGGGAGACAGCGCTGAAACCGTTGTCTCTTGTGACACCATTGAGTGTCAGGCCGCCGCAATCGAGAAAGTTGTTCCTTTTGTCCCTGTATCAAGGAAGGGGAAGGCGAAGAAGAAGAAGAGGTCGCGAGACCCTTCTTCCGACACAGATGCCCCCTCTTCCAAAATACAGGGAACTAACCTCTCAGACTCTCCGGAGTCTGGGATGGTATTAGACGAGCCAATTGGCTCGTCTAAAACCACCACCGGCCCCCTAAACAACACCGAGGGTGGCACCAGAGTGGAGGTAACCCCGGAGACCTCTAATGAGCCTCTCCAGAGTCCCTCTTTAGACCCGGTCCGTCAGGCCCAGGTCAAAATTGTTGATCTCAACCTCCCCGGGATTGGGAACCAGGCAATTGTCTGCTACCCTCCGCGGGGTTGCGAGGCTGAGTTTTTCAACTGGAAAGTTTTTGTTGCACACCTGCAGAGGGTCCACAGTCGTAAGGCACGGATTCACTGCAAGGTGTGTGGAGACACGTTAGCGTCTCCACAGATTTGGGCTGACCATCTGGTCCGGGAACATACTCAGTATGTTTTGGATACAGATGGCGCCGGCCTTGATAAGCCTCATAATGAAAACTAGCGCGCATCTGCTCGCCCGGAAACGTCCACAGAGGCTTTAACACGTAAATCGTCAAGTTTTTAGCACGTTTTTTTCGACTAAAACACATGTATCTTTAGAACGGGTAATCGCCGCAAAAAGGGGTGAACAGATTCTTAAAGTTCATTATTCTAGCTTCATGATCATGTATGTTTTACTAAGTAAAGTCACAAAACCAGTGATCATTTTTCTTTCAAACTTGGGCATTCGATGCAATTGTCTATGGAGAGAACAGAAATTTGACCCTAAATTTGCTACCCGCGTTGTTTATCCGGACGTGACCGGATAAATCGACGTCATGTCGCAAAGGGGTGAACGGTTTTGGAAAGTAGATGAAATTCCCCGTCTACTCATATAAGATCCATGGTGATTGGTCAGAAATCCAGTGATCATTTTTTCTTCTAAGTTTTCTTCCAATAAACAGAATTGTTACAAAGGTCGACCGGTATGTGGCCACGTGACCTAAAGCCCGCGTTGTGTTGCGCAACAATTGACCTTATTCTTGCTTGCTGGTGAATGTTGCGCTGTCCAAGCTGAGCATTATCTGCTGATTTGTACCCTCGTTTTACCACCATATCGACTGTGATTGCTTCTCTGGTATATTGTGTTCATTTGGAATAATGTAAACGTGACCAGAGTAATTTTAACAAAGGAGAAGAATCTATTTGAGAGAGTTTTTTAGATCGTCATCGCCTGAATTCTGAGACATCGTGCGATTTTGGACTGTTCCACTAGCAACCGGGTATGTATACGTGTATGCCAATGCTGACTGTACTGCCAATGCATGAGAATGTGAATGCATATAATTCAGGTTCTTGTTGTCAAAATGAGCTCGGATATTAAAAAATCATGGCGTTTTAATTTACATACAGTCAACTGAAAAGCCCTGTACAAATTAGGGCCAAAAGTTTTCATTATGTCTTTTGTTATTCACACAAGTCGATTAGTCCCTCTTAAACCTGTTGGACCTTCTACTACAAATACGTAGAGTCTTAGAATCCGTTAGAATTTTGTTTTGTTTGCTATTTCAGACCCTTTAGGTCATGGGTATAGTGTTGTATTGTAGTTGTTGGTATGTATTTTGTATGTATACGTTCCATGGCAGAGAGTTAGGGTCGTACCCTACCATGGTAATGCGTGGGTAGCGTGGCTACACTCTCTGTTTGTACCGTCCTGTTTTAGTGCTATGTGAGTTTGATATTTAAGTAAAGGACAGGGAGGCTCGTAGCCTCACGTACTTTGGTGTAGTGTGACTACCCTGTCCTTGGAGTCTTCTTAAAGAAGACTCTAAAACCATAAAAAATAAGTATAAAGCGGGGCACCAACTCAAATAACACGGGATGCGCCGCCCAATCAAGAACAACCAACTCGGCAACAATTCGGTCACCGAGCAAGGGATAGAATTTGCGAAGGCTTTGTGTAACGCAATAGCTGCCGCCCAATCGCGAACAGCCAACAATACGGCAACCGAGCAACGGGATACGATTTCGGGAAGGCTTCGGCCCAAACTCCGCCAAGGACAATGCAAAAATAATGCAATAGTTTACGCAAAAAGGCTCACACAAATCAACAGGCAATCGAAAAGCGACTACACGTTTATCAGTAACGTCTGTTTCTCCTAAATCTCACCACGGACGAATATGAGGTTTTTTTTGGAAATCTTATACCCCTGTGGATTTGTCGTCGCGAACGATCTGTCACCACGCCGCACCGACGCCGGCGGCACACACGCACGGCGACGAGTCGCCCGACCAAAAGCGCCGCGTCTTTCCAACATGGCGCCGCCCAGATGCCAAGATGGCGCGGCCCTGTGTTCCAAGATGGCGGCGCCCAAATGCAAGATGGCGCATTTTTCCTTCTTTATAGTATAGATATACATGTATGTTTGGTCAAAAATGCTATTCGGCGGCCATTTTGGATATTGTCGGCCATTTTGACCTGGACATGACAGACTGGGCACCGCCATCTTATATGCTTTCATGGAATGCAAACAACAAGTGTGCAAAGTGTGTTGCTTTAATCTTTCATGTCACGATAAACGTGGTGAAAAAGGTCAAATTGTAAAATGAGGTTAGATTGGGATACAAAATGGCGGTATAGGTAGTTTTGGCTTTGGGTGGTGGAGGTGTGCTTGTCTAGAATGATTCTCCATCCATTGGTATAGGTAGTTTTAGCTTTGGGTGGTGGAGGTGTGTTTGTCTAGAAGGATTCTCCATCCATTGGTATAGGTAGTTTTGGCTTTGGGTGGTGGAGGTGTGCTTGTTTAGAAGGATTCTCCATCCATTGGTATAGGTAGTTTTGGCTTTGGGTGGTTGTGGTGTGCTTGTCTAGAATGATTCTCCATTCATTGGTATAGGTAGTTTTGGCTTTAAGGGGTTGTGGTTTGCTTGTCTTGAAGGATTCTCCATTCATTGGTGTCGGTAGTTTTGGCTTTGGTGGTGGAGGTGTGCTTGTCTAGAATGGTGCTCCATCCATTGGTATAGGCAGTTTTGGCTTTAAGGTGTTGTGGTTTGCTTGTCCAGAAGAATTATCCACAGGCGCGGTGGAACAGTTTTGAAAGTGGGGGGGGGGGGGGGGGGGGGTGGACCGATGAACCATCCGTGGCGGCGGCCTTAGTGGATATTGAAAGGGGGTGCATGGGATGAGATGGAGCAAGACCTCATTCGTCAGAAAGACGTCAATGGAGGTCTTTTATTTACTTTTTCCTTGCTTTTTTGTCGAATTTGTAATAGCACTTATTATAGGTCCATACCCAGAATCGAAGAACTGCTATACTTATACACCATAAAGAACTGGTACAGTTTCTTTCTTAGTTCCGAATCTTAACAATAATTCTTGCATTGTTATTCAAAAGTGCCGACATCGCTTTTCCTAGTTACGGATCGGATTAATCAGTTCCGAATCAGGTAGGCCTACTGTTTGTGCATACAAAATAATAGCGCGAGAATTTTACAGCAAGAACCACCCCGAATCATATTGAAAGTATTTTGAATGAACTGTTTGTTTCAGGTACACAGCCTTTTTGCATCTGAAGAAGATCGAAATATTACTAGGCACTCTTAACTTAGCATTTGTATTTATATAAAGTAGTTTGCGTAAGAGAATGTTTTGGAAATGTTCGTCCGTAGCACAGCTTGACCATGGTGCAGCAACAAATAAAATTGCTCGCGCGCGTGTAGTTGGGACGTACTTTATTATGCGCGATCCGGAACTAAAAAGTTTAGTCTTTGGCAATTTTGTTAATACTGGAGACTTTTCGACTTATTTTGATTCAACAAATGTTCGATGCATGAGTTCATGTACAAAAGGGCATATTCGAAATCACACTGTTGTGAGTGACATTACGAATAGAGTTTTTAAAATTATTGTTGGTACATTTATTTCTTAAGAAAATCACCCCCGGAAAAAAGACCTTTGTAAAATCTTTGCTAGCATCTCGATATATGAAACTGAAAATTTGCATGACGCAAAAAGAGAAATATTGTGCCCAAACTTGACCTCTCACTTTCGAAAATCTAAAATACGTGGAATCCAAGCACTCCTACAAAGAAAATATATGAACTAATTTTGTGGCGGTCACTGGGTAAAACTCAAGGTTAAAAAGCAGACTAAAATGTCTTTGGGACATATATAAATTATATAAATTTTCTATAAATTTGAAGTACTAGTTTCCGATTACAAACAAATATGGCCGTTGATATGATAAGAATTGTTGAAAGAGTGATCCGATCCAGACGAGCCTTGTTTTTATTTTTGTGTCTGGTCTTGTTTTATTTCAATTTCTGTTTTAAATACTATTTAGGTAATATATGCAGGGCCCTTTTTGGAAAGCAGTTCTTTAACTGATAAGGCCACCCTGGTTAACCATATCAGTACCGAGCGCGCCACCTGGGCTCAAATTTGCATGGACGTTCGCAACTAAAGAGCTTGTATGTCCCCCCCGTTATAATAGTCGTTACGTGATCAGTGTTCTTTGTTGGCACAAGCCGATATTGCTTGCAACTGAAATGTCAACAGCGTCCTCACTTTTGGCAGCTGTGTGGTTTATTATTGCTATTGGTTTCAAACTGGTTCAAAAGGACGCGTGCATGCATGCGATCACTATCAGTTTGTCCAACGCCACTTAGCTGCCATCATGGCCGAAAACGCTTCCACGATTTTGGAGGAAATCTTCGCAGATAGCGGTTTAGATATGTCCGATGATGAATCTTCTGTAGCAACATCTGACGAAAGTGCTGAAGAGCCAACACAAGCCTCTTCAACTTCGTCTGCAAAGCCAAATTACAGGTAGGGTCGGAGTTACTAAAAACACACCGTTCAACTTGGCTATTCTCGAAATGTTTCGCATCCGACATTCATAGGCTACTGTAATGTAATCTTTGCTTTTGGATGACCTTTTGCAGGGAAAATCATCAAAAGCACTGAACGTTTCAGTTTGCATTGCATAATCGGATGGAATCCAATTAGAAATTGATGAAAATATTGATTTGTTATTGATTTGTTATTGATTTTATTGATTTTTTTATTGATTTGAAAAAAAGAAAAGAAAAAGTTTTTTGAACATGTTTTTTTGTTTAGATATTCTTAACTTTCTATTGATTGTAAATTTTTATCTATTTTGATATAATAATCTTTAAAAAAAAGAGATTTTATTTCATGAGATTTTATTTTATTAAAAAAGGAGACTTATTTTAGTGGGAACACTAGATACGAGCATCCACAAACAACATTGTAAGGACAGTTTGTCATTAAAGGTAATACAACATTTGCGAACACCCCCCCCCCAAAAAAAAACACCAAAAAAACAAAAAACACAAAAAACACAAAACAAAACAAAACAAAACAAAACAAAACAACAACAACAACCACAAAACAAGAAAAAACTACTTCATTTAATGAATGACCGTATTTGACAGTCACGAGTGGTCTCGAGCATCCTGTGAAATCAGGGCACCTGGTGTGCTGTTCTGTTTTAACAAAACTGATATTGTTTTCCAAAGATGGTTGGTCAAACGTCATCCTAAAAAATACTAAATCCCGGATAAATCCGTTTGACCCGACATCCCCCCCCCCCAAAAAAAAAAAGCTAATGTTGTATACTACCCTTAAAAGAAAATGTGCCGTGAAATGAATAGTGTCCCATCAATTTGTCCAGGAACCACCCTTTCCTTAATGACTAACGACACGGAGTTTGGTTTGGAGGGTTTATTACATCACTGATTTTTTTATAAATGAACTCATAAAAAATGAAAAGCCCCTAATGTCAGTATTCATCTGTAATTTCCGGTTTTTGAATGGCCCTATGGGGTTACCACTCATAATTTATGCGTTTTATTTGACCTGATTTTTAAAATGGCACATGCACACAACCTTATGTCGCTTTACACAATAGCAGAAACAGCGGTGAATCGAGCGCCACTTGACAGTTCGCATGCCGATTTTCATCAGTTTGTAGCGCTGAAAGTCCAAATTGTTTGTGAAATTACAGTGAATGCACGGTCTGAAAATAAATGCATATGGCCTACCTATTCCAAACGCCGTTAATAGTGAACTGTCGATTGGTTATTGGTAGAAAGCGTGCTCTTGTATCGTATTACGATCGAGGGTCGAAACACAAAAGAGAACATAGGGAACAAAGGATCCTCGATCGATGGTTTGATTGTCCGAATTCGGTCCTCGATCGTTGGGGCAAGCGCTAAGGTAATGGGGTCTGGGTATAACATAGGAATAAAGGAAAACACAATAGGGGATCCTTGATCGTTATGTGGTTCACGACTGTGTGTGTGTGTGTGTGAGGGGGGGGGGGGGTCAAAATAGATTCAACTTAGCTTGGATTGCTTTCACAATGATTGTGTTGGAGAAAGGTGGCACCAAAATGATAGGTGCCGTCGATACTGGCTTGAAAAACTTGGAATATCAAGTGCTCTACAAACAGAGGCAACGACAAGTTTTTTGGATGGCAACGACACTTTATTTTATTCTACTGACCCGGGAAAGTACCTGACGTATCAGATGGTCATTTCCTGTGTCGACTTCTCAAAAAGTTAGATCCATTATTAATTATACGAACCACAACCTTATTAAGATTATCTAGACATGTTCTTTAATTGAATATTAAAAAGACTAAAACAAACAAAAATTAAAATTGAGTTACAGTTGCACTTTTTTACCTAGAAGGAAAACCCCAAATCCCCATACTGGTTATAATAGATGATTCTTTAGTGTGTCAGATAGGCTACCATTGGCTGTTCTGTATTGGAACATAATGCATATTCATTGCGCTAGCTGCATGTATTATTAATATTCGTTCAGAGACAATAGTCAAGTCGTTAAACATAACAAAATGGAATGTTACATTAACGGTGGCGTATTAATATAATAGGCTGCACTGTATCACGGCACCTTTGGACAAAACACGACTGTCTTAGACGACTTGGCTTCACATCTAAATTGTATTCAACAATTATTATTGCACGTCGTCAAGATGTTGCATACTAAACAGACGCAAAAATTGGTTACTTAAAATTGAAATTTATGTGCATGAATCCAATTATGGGTTTTATAAAACGTGTGGTGCATTAATTAAAGGCTGCGCCCAATTGTATGCAGGACTTATGCAGGACTTAATAATCTATCGGTGTATATTCATAATATAATAAATAGATTAAAGGTAGGATACACCACTGGTAATTGCCTAAATTATTATGAATTGTTGGATTTGTGGGTGTGGGTTTTGATTTTACAGTAAATATCGTTTAACTGACCTGTCCGAAGTTTTAGAATCATGGATGCTGAGAACATTTTTAAAAACGGCGTTTGTTTTCAACGTTTTTCAAGCGGTTTTTTTTTTCGCGATCGCCGTCCGGGGATTGTGAATTTTGTTATTATATAATTCAATTTTTCGGAACTTGCTGGCTGCCTACAATCAATATTTACTTTCAAATAATGCAGATATTTCTGAATTAGTTGGTAGTAACATTTGCTCGATATCTGCAAATGGTGTATCATACCTTTTAAATGTTAAGGCCTAATAGTACATTTATTTATTTGACCCATAATAATTTAATAATAATTTATTTATTAATAATTTATTTGACCCATTACCACTTATTTAAAACTACAATTTTGACATTAATTAATTGGTTGTAATATTCAGAAATCATAATATTTTGCTTAATTTTGTTTCCTTGATGGCGCGCCATTAAATATCTTCAAATCCATCCATTATTAGTTGCGGTTGAAGATGTCTATGTAGACCTTGTAGTCATTGTTGATTTTCTTCCAAACCCGTACCATCCTGTCAAAAATATAAATATTATAGAGTTAGCTTCTGAATGCAAAGGGTATCAAAATAAAGTCAGAAAACTGGCAGTAGATTACTACAAATGGGGTTTTAAGCCAAAACAAAAGTATGCTCTACTTTATGCAATAGAAATCTTGACCTTGTTAGTCCTACAGCTGTGAAATCTGCAACTGCATCTTTACTTGGCCGTTCGCAAAACAAATAGCTATTGTTTTATTATTAAGGTATATTAATTAATAGTTTTTATTCAAAGCTCACTTACTTTCCTTCGAAAAAGAGAGTCCCATTGCTGAAGTTAGAGGCAATTCCAGACACAACATAGGACGCGTCCGGAACCATGGGCAGCAGCTCGTGCACAGTGTGGATAGCTTGATCGAGACCGATGATATAGTTTAGGTGTTTCCGGGCCGCTGTTGAAACAATAGAGCGTGTAAGTTAACCTCGAGATTTTACGAGAATACCGCATCCAGGCAAATATGTATAGGATCTACAACGTGTCAAACATCCTATTTTTGCATTTTCCTTGCATCACGATTCGGATTTAAGGGCAATAAATAGGTATTGTGAAATAAACTAAAGTATTACAATTTATAACATATTAAAAATACTGCAAATTTACGATCATTACACAATTAATTTTGTCGACCTCCACTAATGTTCAATCGGTCACGCACTTACCTGCTGATCCAATTTCAGTGTCATGGCCTGTCCGCATTATTCTGACATCGCTGGTAAAATGCTTTATCAAGCATTCTAGGTTGCTGTCGTTTATGCAATCTTCCTCTTCCTGACCCAACCCCTGTATCTTCTTCTCCACTGTTATAAATAACAGACAAAGTCATCATAAAACAAACAAATAAGAACAGAACAATTAACCCCCAATAACGCAGAAGAGCGGCTATATAGTCCAAGCCATGACCTGCTAATCCGTCTGGAATATCAGCATTTACAGAGATAAACTTTCATTGGGTTATTTGTCAAGCACTTTTCTTTAGCCATTAATTTGAGCACTGTTGCTGCTTCAAACGATAGAAACCCATACCTGACAAAAGTGTACTGTAAATGTGAAAATGTTTGGTTTCTTCTTAATGACCCTATTTCATGCGGAATAAACTCATAGGGCATTGGATAATACCAGTCGTATCATCACCGTGAGCAAGAATTTGGTATTGATGTTTGCAATGCCTTTCAAAGAGGCTTTATTATAGCCCTTTCAACCCAACGGGCTCCAAAGAGAGCCTTTGTTGTAATACGCTTCGATCCTGTGGGCTACAAAAAGTCCCAGAATTTGCCATGCGCTTGACACCCAAAGTACCCTTGGTCAAGCGCGTTCGTCGTTATCCGTCTGTCGTTATCTGTCCAGAAAAACACGCCATGCCCACGCGCGCCCCGCATATGCTGCTAGCTCGCACTCCCCGTGCAAAAATACAGCGCGAACACTATTTATACGGTCACTATTTATGCAAATCACACTCTAAAAACAGATTAGTTGAAAATAACCAATATATTGGTCGATTTCAACCGATCCAGTTACCACGTAACCAATCCATATTGGTTATAGCACTAACCAATACATAATAGTAGGGCTGCAACCAATTCATATTGGTTAACACCAACCAATACAATTGGTTAATTCAAACATTCTATAATGGTTAGGCTTATAATGGTTATGTATTGGTTTCCACGCAACCAATTGAGCATGGTAACCAATTTATAATGGTTAGGCTACAACCAATATGTATTGGTTCCTACGTGGACAAATTACGTAATGAAATAATACCAATGAAATTAACTTATTATACATTGCAATTACGCATACATACAATAATAACGTATTCCTATTACTAATATTACCTACTGAACACTTACTACAAACTTAGCTATTGCCGTTGTTAGTTTTATAGTTCGCTTTTTTTGTCCACGACGAAGTCACAGCTATAGTTGTTTATGAATAATGTCAACATTTGATTACAAATAAAATGTAATGTGAATTTTTTACTATGTAATTTGTACAAAAATCTAAATTCAATCATGGAATCGTTTGAATGATTACATATTATGGTCAAACAGTGCATTTTGATACCAAAAGGCAACGCAGTGACAATTTCACTGCTGACGAAAGGATGGCTCTCGTTGAGACCATGAGGAACTTTAATTCTATTATTGGTGGCAAACGATGTGACATTAAAGCCAACCAGGAAAAAGCTGATGCCTGGAAAGCTATCACTTCAGAAATGTCCATCTCGTTTCCTGGCCGTAAAAGCCGATCTTCTATAAGAACAACAAAGAATTGGGTGTTCTAAATACAATCCGAGAAGTCCAAGTAAATCGTCAACGTGTCTTTGCTAACTCTGAAACGTCTGATGAAATGTTCCTCGTCATACTCTTCTAATTGATTCACCTTGTCCCTAAAAACTCTTGGTGCACGTTGGTGTTGGCGTCCATGACGATTTTCTTGTTAGTTGGCCTTGTGCAATTAAGAAGATTTGAAGCGCATCCATCCTGTCCACCTTTTTACCTTTGTGTGTACATATCTGGCTTTTAAATGGCTCAGAAAACTCACTAAACAACCCCCGTACCATATTTAAGAATTGCTATTGTTTGTTATAAACACATGTTTAACTCAATTGGTCATTTAAACGCGGCTAACTTAAAACAAGCTTTGTAGTACTTGTTTGAAGTTAGACATCAGGTTTAAACAGTGACTACTAATTTATACGCATATAATGGCTTAAACAGCTTTTGTAGTTACAGCCCCTAGTTTTGTTTAAGGTTGGAAATGACTGGGAAGGGAAAGGCTGTACTGGTGCGTGAACGAGAGTGTGCTATCTCTGTAAGCGCTCAGCTTATAATGCTGGTGGTTATGTAACCACATGTATGCAAGTATAAAGACACTTACACCTGTCGTTCGAAACTGAAAACAAATTTCACTTTCCGATCTGGTTGGGAACGACGAGACCACTACGATCGTGGGACTGTGCAGTTCACTGGAAATCCTGGCCCCACCGGCGACTTTGCCACACTATCGGCAGTGGAGATCTTCAAGCTTTTTTGTTGTTGTAAACTCGTGTGGGATATGCTCGTCGACGAGACTAATCGCTATGCGCAGCAAACAATGGACTCAAAGCCTGAACAACAGTTCTCCTGGAACCCAACCAACGTTTCCAAAATGATGGCATTTGTAGCACTTATCATTGCTATGGGCATAAACAAATCATCTTAATACAGGATGTACTGGTCAACGCCAGACATTTTGCAAATTCCATTTTATCCGTCGGTATTGTCGAGAAATCGTTTTAGTTCCATTCTTCAGTTTCTCCACATCTCAAATAACCAAATTCCTTGTAAATCCTCGGCTAAACGGGACAAACTTTCCAAAGTTCGGCCCTTGATAGAAGTCATTATCCCGAAGTTTCTCAGCCTGTATATACCAAGGGACGCTTAAGTTGTATTCAGTACACCCCCCCCCCCCCCCCCCCCAAACCGTGAAACCGTCGTATTAAAGCATTTCCAATGAACGAAAGCAAATCGGGATACACGTGTAATTGGAAACTGTACACGGGCGCTGACACAACACCCAAACTGTATTAAAGATCAGGTACATGTAGATTCCTAGTCATCCGACTGCCATCCACCAAACCTGACAGTTGCAGAAAAAGTGGTCATTGAACTTGTCAAACCACTTCAGAATAAGGGGCACATCATATACTGTGATAATTACTATACGAGTCCGTCGCTGATAGCAAAACTGTCCGAACAAGGCTTTGGATATTGCGGAACTGTTTGATACACTACAAAGGCAATACCCAAAGGTCGCAAATCCAAACAATCTTAAAATGAAGAAAGGTAATAACCCGATATTTTTGGTGGAAGGTGGGCAATTGTGTATGGTTAGGCAAGACAAAAAATCTGTAATACTAATAAGAGCACTTGTGGATTTCGTGAAGTTATGAGGCCCGAATGTATTTCATCTCACAATTTAAATATGGGCGGCACAGATTTAGCAGACCAATGTTTTCAGTGAAATTTTCTATGAAAATCATGTGAACAATGAAAACATTGGGATATTTAGCCCAGCAAACAAAAACGGGGGAAAACGAGATGTCTGGAAATTGGTATGAAAGTAGGTAAATGCCTAAATCCAAGAAGCAGGCGGTTGCATTTGGATCTGGAAACGCTTCAGAGGGAGAAAGCCACGCGGAAGACCCCGTTCTTCTCGGTCTCGGCTAGTCGAAGCCTGGAGGCTGCGGAGGCAACGCCGACTGTCGTCACGGTTGCTGCCCATGGCCCTGCCGCTATAGTAGGAGACCAGCCTGTGGTTCCCGTGACCAAATTCTGGGAACAAAGGTTTGAAAGTGTTTTTGTGTTCCCTGATGAATACCGAACAATTTTGACTTGGGCTGCCCCCTTGAAAATGCCGGGCATTTCCGGGAGGGGTCAACAAAGGTCAAACAGGGGTCAAAATTCAAATATATTCCAATCATGTCGATATGCATATTTAATTACTTGTCTAGTCATGAGGATTCCAAAAATGTATAGTTTGCTATACCTCCGACCTTAAATGAGGGCGCTGTGGTCAAAAAGGTCAACGTACTTTTGACTGGTTGTCAAATTCACCAACACAGTTAATATTATCCAATTCTAATGATTTTAGTGTCTAATAATATGTTTTCTGACAAGGCAAATTCAACTAAACAACTTTTAAAGTGAAAAGTGGTTGCCATAACCTTGAAATTTCAAAATGGCTGCTAAAAGGTTAGCATAAATTAGCCAAAAACAACAACAAAAAATTTCAAACCCATGGATAATAAGTTATTAAATGTTTGTCAATGAAACGTCACGAACAATTGAAACACTCCATTTTTAAAACAAATAATGATTTTTAATTATTTGTATTATTTTTCTTTAACCAGTTCGCGCCGGATGACGTATATAAACGCAAACATTTCCCAAAATTCAAAACGGATGACGCATAAACACGCCAAGTTCAAGTTCGGAAATGTATGTCAGCAGCGCGCAAGGCCGTAAATGCGTGGGTGTGCTTGCCGGCACTATCAGCCTGAATACGCTTCGGATCGAGTTTCGTTAAAAATAATCCCGCCCGTCGGCTCGGCGTTGTTAAAATAATCCCGGCGCGAACTGGTTAAAGCACATTTTCGATATAATATTGTATACAGAGATGCCAGTTTCCAGGCAATTACCGGAATTCCGGTATATATTGCAAAACAACTGAATCGCAATCTAGCGAGATAACACACACGCTATTTATTGCGCTAGCGATTTGCGATCCATGCTTGCAGCTGCAGCTCAAGCGCGCATGCATGCAGCGCACATGCGTAGCTGTGTGAGCTAGCGCTTGCGTTATCCAAGTTTTATCCACTGGATAATTGCTAAGATCAGGTCTTGAGATGGTAGTCATTTTGTTTTGTTGTGTTTATTGGGAACGAGCGTAATCATACATGCGGCTTACATTGTTTCAATTATTAGAACGTGAATTTGACCACCAGTCAAAAGTGCGTTGACCTTTTGACGTTTTTTTACCACAGCGCCCTTTTGTAGGGGCGGAGGTGTAGCAAACTATACATTTTTGGAATCCTCATGACTAGACGAGTAATTTGATATGCATATCGACACGATTGGAATATATTTGAATTTTGACACCTGTTTGAACTTTGTTGACCCCATCCGGGAATGCCCAGCATTTTCAAGTGGCAGCCCAAGTCAAAATTGTTCGGTTTTCATCAGGGAACACAAAAACACTTTCAAACCTTTGTTCCCAGAATTTGGTCACGGGACCTACAGGCTGGTCTCCTACTACTAGCCCTGCCGCTGTCGTCCCCTTGGATGGACTGCCTGTCCTCGTGCCTGAAGGTCTGCCCAGTGCTCCGGCACCGCTCATAACTTCGGGGTTTGGTAAGTCCGATGTTAATAATATTGTTCAGATGCCTGTAAATTCACCACCCGCTCCCCACGTAATTTCCGTTAGCTGTCCCACTACGACCAACGCTAGCACTCGTTCCCGCATTGCCTGTGTCTTCATTTCATTCACTTCTAGTCTTGCGCCTGTACAAGACTATACCAAGCGCTGACTAGCGTTTGTGACGATCTGGGGATAGGGGTTCCTAAACTAATTCAGGACAACATTTGGAATGGGGAGTTTATCGAATTTGGTTCTCTATTGCGGCCGGCCCGTGTTACGTTTATGGTCAGCTCGCACGATTCACCCGCTTTGCAAATTCGCCCCGACGCGTCGGGGCGAATTTGCAAAGCGGCGCGACGCACGCGGATACTGCCGCTCGGCTGCATTTCGTCGCGTGCAGTGGTTTGAAAATCTTTAAAATGTTTTAATATGGTTGTTGTTGCTGTACTTTCAAATCGAAATTCAATGATTTTTGTATATTTAACTTGGGAAGAGTTTCGAGTTTTTTTATTTTATAATGTGTGGAACTGGTCACGCTGACCCAAATCCCAGGGCAGCCCATTTTTGGAATAGCGTTCATGTTTTTGTGGAATTTCCCCTTTAACCGACGGCTATTTTTAATAATTAAGTAGATTTCCAGTAAGTTCAACATTCAGAGAGTAGGTTTTGTATTTGATTTTGTTTGTTTGACTGTTCTAACAGTGAATTTTTTAAGAGGATCTTTTGCATTTGTGTTGAGTTTTATCCACAAAGTTTACTGTATACAATGTGTTATCATTTCCAGACCAGGGCAGACCCTTGCTTTGTGGTCTGAGCCCTGGGTGAACATTCCTGAACCATATGGTTAGGCCAAATAAAAAAAAACATGTTTAGCGTCATGCCTTTTTTTTAAAGGAAGGAGGAGGCCCTTTTTTGTTTCTTTTTTGTCCTCAAAATGGCTGCCCGACACATCTTAATTCGAGTCATGTAGTGAGCATGTCACACCCTATCTTCCAATTTAAAATTAAAACATGGTTCACCCACGATTACAAATAAAAATTCATGTGGGTCGATCATGTATGCACCGTACCATGTAGCCTCCCTATTAGACAAAATATATTTCCAGAACATGTATACGGTGATGCTAAAGTCTAAAATACGATCTTAAAATTTTATTATCTTTAAAAAAAAAAAAAAAAAAAAAAATTACCAAAATTATCAAATTTATCTTTTTTTCTTTTTTTTTAAAGAGAAAAAAAGGGGGCGGCCCCTCAAAAAGGAAGCGGGCGGTGACGCTAAACATGTTTTTTGCTATTTGGCATTTTGTTTTGTTTTTTTGTTTGTTTGAACTAGAGGCAAGTGCCAGGCTAGTCAGAGTCAGGATTGTTTATTAGGAAAGTTGAAAGGAAAGTTGAAGTCACTTTTCCACTGTTTAGATATCTTATGTTTTCTATTAAAGTCATTGTTTAGAATTTTGGACCCAGTTGGGGCCAGTAACAGGCCCTAGACCAGAATGTATTTATATATTTTATTTTTGTTATCATTTTTAAAGGAACGACTCCATCTTAAATTAGACTTGCCAAGTCCCGACTGGAGTCTTGGGATATCTTGATCCATGTTTTATTTTATTTTATATTTTGAAGATTTGTTTTTTTCATTTCTTATATTAGGACTGTTAATAGGAAGCTTACGTATTTTTTGCTGATTGGGATTTTGTTGTTTTATTTTCCCTTTTGAAGTAACTTCAGAGGTTAAAATCATTTTTTTAATTTAATTTTGTTCTTGGTTTCGCTTTAGTTAAATGTATAATTAGCTGTAGAAGTTAATTGCTAGTGGTTTCTTGTACTTTTTGAAGAAGGATTTGTTGATTTGCTTTGATCATAGCAAAACTAGATAATGCATTGGGTAGACAGAAACTTACTCTGTGGGAGCTTCAGTCATTGTTGGGGAGTTTGAATTGTATCTGTAAGGCCGTTCGCCCAGGCCGCGCGTTTTGCGTCGTTTGTTTGACTTAACTAGTGGCGTTTAAAAACCACATCATCGTGTCCGTATTTCACCGGGGGCACGAGCTGACATGTTGGCCTAGAAGCAGTTTTTGACACATTTTAACGGTTCAGTCATATTCCCCGACCAAGTTTGGCACTCGAGCGATAATCTGCATTTGTACACGGACGCTTCATCAGAGATAGGTTTTGGTGCATTCTTTGGTGGTAGTTGGACACACGGACGATGGCCCTTGTCAGTGCGTTCCATGAAGTTGTCCATTGCTTTACTCGAGCTTTTCCCCAGTGCACGTACTAGCGCTGCGTGTATGCGGACCGGCATTAAGGAATAAGCGGGTAGTATTCTGGTCTGATAACGCGGCAGTCGTGGCCATAATCAATCGTCAAACTTCCCGCTGTCCCAACATATTGAAATTGGTCCACATGCTTGTTGTGCGTTGTTTAGATTTAAATATTCATTTCAAAGCACGTCATGTTCCCGGCATTGATAACGGTATTGCCGATGCTCTTTCCCGCTTTCAGGTGACTAGGTTCCGGCAGCTAGCGCCCGGGGCATACCTCATTATTACCCCCTTGCCTGTCGACCTTTGGTGCGATTTCATATAGAAATGCCGGTGTTTTTTTATTAGCAATTCTTCCCCCTACACCATACCCCCTTCTTGCCTACTTTGAATGAATATAGTTTGTACACTTCATTGGCCTTGCTAGTGCTTAGTAAATTGAAATATTTCATATATATATTATGTGCGCATACTATTTAGTTGTTTTTGTGTGTTTATCCTCCTTTCACGTGTCATGGTGCAACGGGCGTACAAGCCTTCAATGTGGATTGTGGGCGACGTTGTCGTCAATTTGACCTGCCGAATTGAAGTTATTGCAACGGATTGAGAAGCTCTGCACGCTTTAGCAAACGTCTGTTGGCTGCAACTTGGAGACACAGCCATCGAACCCAGACTATATAACAATTAATGTCGGTTTTCACGACCTGGGAGTTATTGCCGCAGACATACAGAACTGATTAATGCTATCAATCGCTATTCATAAATACCTGGGACAGTTTAGGCATTCCTATTGGTCGAGAGCCCGTCACGTGGCCGGTAATAAACGGATGATAAAGACATGGCTGGAAGTGTTTAAGACCAGCTGGCAACAAAGGTGGCACATGACTGCAATGACTGCAATGACAACGTGGCCGTCAATCTGACGCCATCGGCACAGGCCCTCTTTGCTAACTGCTCATTCACTGGCAACGTCGTCGTGAATATGGCCCT